>JZKD02S1001157.1:2953394-2991533 GCA_000966675.3 Picea glauca
TTCTTGTTTTAAGTGGTTTTACAAGGTTTTATTCAGCATGGCTTTGGCTAGGAAGAGGCATGAGTTGGCCTGATGCCAGGTAAACCTGTGTGGTGCGTTTTAGGGTTATAACAGGAGTGCCAAGAGAATACATGAACAACAATATCCTTTAGCATAGATAGAGACCCATCACCACCAAATATAGTTTTATATTTCCAGATGGAATCCACCACATCCGCTGGCTTCCAGAAGATAGTGGGTCTTTCTCCATGAGGTACAAGTCAGTATCATGGTAAGCATCATTTCAATATTTAAGCCATTTGAGTATGTTGTATCTTATATTGCTCTAGATTTCATGATATATGCTTGGACATTATGCCTTTTTCCTTGCTTCACCTTGGTGGTTGACATTGTGCCGTAGTAAGTGGTCTTCCTTGAGGATGGGTTTGCTACTAGGAACTCCCTTGAAGAGCCATTGTACCATTCTCGACCATACTTACAACTTTTAATCACTATTTCCCCCCATTTCCTTATCTCTTGGGATTTTAGGGTGTATTGACCTAAGAAGGGGTTGTCCCTCATTCTATGGGAAGAAGGGGCTGAAGGCCCAGAGGGATTGATGTTGGGTAAATGATAAAATCCTTGTATGAACCTTCTAGATTCTTCACCGAGAGATCACCCAAGAAATCAATGAAACACTTATCTTTGAGTAAAGGGGGACCCACAATGAATATGATTAAAAATGATTAAAAGGATAGTGGAAGGATAGGAGGTCTCATCATGAGCCGACCTATCATGTCCATGAATATCTAGTGGTATGAAATTACCATCTTCTGGTCACCAAGCGAGGGTAATGGCTCTTAGTTGCATGGTTGAGAGAAAGGGGATCTCATCATGATCCAACCTTCTCATTTCCACTAGGTGTTTGTGGGTAACATTTTCATTATCTGGACATCATGCTAGGGCCATGGCCTTCATCCTTTCCTTAAAATTATGAAAGAATAAAAGAATGACAAATAATGGGCTTGAAAAAGTGCATTGCGAACGAAGGTACCACACATCCTCTACAAAGGCACCCATGAATGAGACACTAGGACCTCTTGTATGTCATGAGCCCTATGCCCATTGAGTCTTGACCCTTACCACTTCACCCACTTTACATGGATTAGAGAGGGATCTCTTGGAAACTCTCCTTGACTTAGGGAAAGATCTACCCAATAGGACACCTCGTCAACCCTCCCATATTCAAGCTTGACAAGTCGTATAATGTTTTTGAGCAATTAGTTGTTTGATATAGTAATATTTGATGCACATGCTTAAGTGGCTCATTTATTAATTGGATTCACTTATCATGATGTTATGACTTGAGATCCTTGGAGGGCGTGCTTATTTGTCTTTGCAGGACCTAGTTGGTGGAGAATTTTGGAAGAACAATCCTAGCTTGGGCTTCCATGGGGATGCAAGCCCGTAGGTTGGATGCCAAGGGTACACATGCCGAATAATAGGGATGAAGTATTGGAGATATAGACAATGATGTGGAAGACTTATCCCAACTCTCACTTGCCAAACTGTTTTCCCAGAAGGGGAAAAAATCCCTCTTTTTGAGCTTGACGTCATGTTTGGGGGGTTAAGGCATGGTGGTGAGGTGATATGCATTGGAACCTGGAAATTTTGAGGTGTTTTAGGCTTTGACCATGAAGGAATACATTTGGATGGCTGACATATAGCTTTGGGAAGCCTTGCTACTCTCCTACATCACCAACGACCTTCTCCTAGTGCCAAAATGTCTCCTAAAGGGGTGACGTCAATGTAAATTAGGGTTTTATTTGTGCAAAAGTGAAATTTTAAATGAATTCTTTAATATTACTTTGTTAAGGGGGAAATATTAGGTTTGTTGACCCCTAGTCTTGTGGTTTACCCCTAAATATGTGGATAAGTCACCTTGGTGATATTTTGCATAAATAAGATATTATAAGATCTCAATATAATACAACTCTCCCTCTTGTGAGAGGACTTAGACTTAAATTTTCCCTATACTTGGCATATTTGTCTCTTGTGCACTTGTTTATGGCTATCTTTGGTGAATGGTTGATGGAGGAGTGAGGCGTTAGCCTTAGATGAATTGTTTCTGTCTTTTATGGTGGATGATCTTAGCATCTTCTTGATTTGGTATGTTTTTTTACTCTTATGCTATCATTTGCTTCAAGTCAAGGATTTTTGTGCTAGGATCTAGGTGGGAAGTAAGAGTATTTACACCCCTATTCTAGTCTTCATCATTTATTTCTTGAAGTTTAATTTATGTTGCAAGGGTTTTGTTGGAGGAAGTAAGAGGATTTACACCCCTCATCTTCAAACCCTAACTAGAGATACTTGCCTTGGGGAGTAAGAGGGGTTACACCCCCAAGGAGGTAGCATCTCTAGTTCTTTTACCTGACTCCATTAACCCAATATTTAAAGGCACTAGTCATTTGTTCATTGCAATGAAGATATAAAATCATTGCCTTGGGAAAAGTGAATTTTTCTAGTTTCAAATTTATCTTTTGGAGAAGTGTTCCCTGAGCCTTGAGCTCTCTTGCTCATTGAGGCGTCCCTCTTCTCCCACTACTTTGTTTGTTGTTATAAAAAATATAGATCAGCCATTAGGGCTACATAACCCTAGATGATAACTCTCTCTTATCTCACAAACTAACCCTAGGAAATCTCTCTAACTTCACTTACCTAGTCTAATAACTAGGGCACACTTTTTAGGCTAGTTCTTGGCACTTTTCCATGATTAAATTTGTTGATGCATGCCATTGAATGCTACAACCATAAGGATGACAATTTACTGAAGAAAATGACTTTCTAACAACTTTCTTTATTCAATCTCAAAGTGATATATTTAAGTCATGATTGATTTCCAAATTCATTGATAATATTGTTGGTTAATCTTATGCTTTTACATGCTGATTTAGATGTTTTATTTGCTGATATAAATTGTTATCTGCTACAAATTAGGGGCAACACTCTTAACTTGTGATCCATGCTAACATATAACATTGCAAGGTGTCTTTCTTTGTGTCTCGAGCATGTACAACCATCCAACGAAGTACTACATCTTTGAGGCAACAATTACTTGGCTTACAAGGAATCTCCTCTTACATCCCACTCCGCTTAGACTTGACTTCTAGGGGTTTCACTTTCATCTCCATCCATCTCCATCTCATTCCCCTAAGTTCACCGGGATCACCTCCCTAGAGTGACCTAGTGACCCTTGAAGTGCGAGACCTACATCGAGGTGACATTGTGTGTAGGATTCCCTAGTTGTAGCACTTGCTTTTGTGGTTGGGTCAGGATTTTCCCAACCTACAACCTATGCTATAACATTTTTTTGTCGTTTTCGAGAAGGATTTTGAATCTTCTTTGTGCCCTAACGACACTTTGGCAAGTTTCCCTGCCAAAGCCTCTATCCCTTAACTTGCCTGGTGACTCCATTGAAGAACGTTCCCTTTCCACCCTTTATGAACTCCCCTTGAATTTCATCTAGCGACTCTACCTTCCACGAACCCACCTTTCCATCTTTCCCCTTTCTTCCTTTGGTGAGATTTAATCTTACCCGGTGAATCCTTTGAGGTGTCTTTTCAGTGAATGGAACTATGGAACCATGGAATGAACCTTCATCCATAAATTGTTGTGACTCAACGATGGAATTTTTATGGATGGAAAAGGAGAAGGTTGTTAATAAAGCTGCTAAAGAGATGATGAATCGCATAAGAAAATTATTTCCTTCCCTTGACGATGAAGAAGTATTCAAAGAACAAACATATGAAGAAAGTCATCAAGAAGAGAACACAATGAGTTGTGACCCTTTCAAAGACCTTGATGATGATTTATTCCATGACCTTGAAAGTGAAGAAGTATCAGAGGAAAACTTGGATATGACAAAACCCCTTGAAGAAAATAAAGCAAAGAATTATGCACTCAGAATTAGTCCTCTTGTGATAAAGATATTATGGAGGAGCTTGTTTATAAAAAGAAAGAAGAATTATGATAAATTGCAACATATTGAGGTACCGCTATCTTTGATCCCACTTGATGAAGGTGAGGTTGTCCAACCTTGTTTACCTCCTAATGTTGAAGAAGCGATCAATATCGACGATGAAGAATTTGAAGGTCTAGTTGAAGACATCCATGCCTCTACTCCTCCTGCACACAAAGATGAAAATATGGTTATTTTTAGTCATATTGATGGTCTTATGAAAGTAACCTTCGATATGGTTGATGAGCCTATAGACACTTTTATACAAATTGGAATACGCAGATGGGATATTAGTTGTCTCAAATTTGATAGAGACCCCATTTAATACATTGAGGGTAACTCTCAGAAAGAGGGGGTATCATCATCAGAGGAGTGGTCCTCATACGTATATGATTCAGATATTTGGCATCCTGGTGATGATATGGTTACAATTTTTTTCTCCCCTTCGAGGATGACTTGTCTCAACATACTCAAAGTGATATTCAGTCATCCTTTGGTACATACCCTTTTGAGGATGCATATTTTTTTTATGAGGACTTCCAACCATTGTGCTCAAATTTTGAGGAATACCAGGACGCAGCCACCTCAGAGCAGTCAAAGGTTCATTCTTCAAAGCAGAAGCATATTCATCTTGAATATTTCCATGGAGATTAATTGGGGAAGAGGCGATGTTTTTCTACACCTGAGACTGCTCCTTACCTCTTACCCTCTTCTCCAAGAGAACATGGAGTATTTTTTCATTCTCTTATTTCCTCTCAATCCTCGACAAGCAATGAGTCTTTGTGCGTGGATGAAGATGAACCTTCGTCTACATATAGTATCCCCCTTCAGAGATGGATTGATCAATCTTGTGACTACACTTTCAGGTGGGATGATAAGGCTGATGGTTTCTCTTTCCAACAGGATTTTCTCCCTCCCACCCATCTTCATGAGTTTTATTTCATGATCGATTATATGTGTGTTTGTACTCATGATTATTATGTGATTAAATTATCTTTGTTGTATTATATGATTAAGCACAGGGGGAGATACTTTGATTAGATGATCAAATGGTTGCTTTAGTTGTGTGACTTCACCTGACATCATCTGGCACATGATCTTCAGGGCCCCAAGGCCCCAGGTAAGTCATTTTGATTCCCTGCGTTTGCATCTTGATTGCTCATATTCGTTCAAATGCATTTAATTTTCATTTTTCTCTACTTGCATATTGATTTCATGCTTAGCTTATAAATTTTTGAAAAATGTCAAAAATTTTCTTTTCTAGATCAATTTTCATTTTGGATTTATATATATATGGATGAAGGGTGATAGAACCACCCTATATGCTTTGATCACTTTGTCTGAGTTTTTAGCAGGCACATGTCTACCAGGGGATGTTGTGCTTCTCATGCACTCTATGACGAGAACATGTCCCCAAGTAGGAGCCATATGTTATCCCAATTTTGTGGATAACTAAGGAGATTATGTCTCGAGGCCCTTAAGTTGCATAAATGGAGTGACGAGAGACTACATGATCAACAATATCCTTTTGCATAGAGACCTCGTCACCACCATAGATGGTCGTAGATTTCCATATGGCATCCACCACATCAACTAGCTTCCAGAAGACAGTGGGCCCCTCTCCATGAGGTACAATTCAATATTATGGTAAGCATCATTTCAATATTTAAGCCATTTGAGTATGTTGTATCTTATATTTCTCTAGATTTCATGATATATGCTTGGACATTATGCCTTTTTCCTTGCTTTACCTTGGTGGTTGACATTGTGCCCCGGTAAGTGGTCTTCCTTGGGGATGGGTTCACTACTAGGAACTCACTTGAAGATCCATCGTACCATTCCAGACCATATTTACCACTTTTCATCACTATTTCCCCCCATTTTCTTATCTCTTGGGATTTTAGGGTGTATTGACCCAAGAAGGGGTTGTCCCTCATTCTATGGGAAGAAGGGGTTGAAGGCCCAGAGGGATTGATGTTGGGTAAAAGATAAAATTATTGTATGAACCTTCTAGATGCTTCGCCCAGGGATCACCCAAGAAAACAATGAAACACTTATCTTTGAGTAAAGGGGGACTCACAATGAATATGATTAAAAATGCTTAAAAGTTTAGTTCAAGGATAGGAGGTCTCATTGCGATTTGACCTATCATGTCCATGAATATATAGTGGTATGACATTACCATCATCTAGTCACCAAGCAAGGGTAATGGCTCTCAGTTGCATGGATAAGATAAAGGGGGTCTCATCACGAGCCAACCTTCTCATTTCCACTAGGTGTTTGTGGGTGACATTGTCATTATCAGAACACCACGCTAGGGTAGTGGCCTTCAACCTTTCCTTAAAATTATGAAAGAATAAAATAATGGAAAATAATGGGTTTGGAAAAAGTTCATTGCGGATGAAGTACCACACACCCTCTACAAAGGCACCCATGAATGAGACACTATGACCTCTTGTATGCCATGAGATCTATGCCCATTGAGTCTTGAGCCTTACCACTTCACCCACTTTACATGGCTTAGAGAGGGATCTCTTGGAAACTCTCCTTGACCGAGGGAAATATCTACCCAATAGGACACCTCGTCAACCCTCCCATATTCAAACTTGACAAGTCGTATAATGTCTTTGAGAAATTAATTGTTTGATATAATGATCTTTGATGCACATGCTTAGGTGGCTCATTTATTGATTGGATTCACTCATCATGATGTTATGACTTGAGATCCTTGGAGGGCATGCTTATTTGTCTTTGCAAGAACTAGTTGGTGGATAATTTTGGAAGAACAAGTGTAGCTTGGGCTTCCATGGGGTTGCAATCCCACAGGTTGGATGCCAAGGGTCCACATGTCGGATCACAAGGACGAAGTATTGGATACGTAGAAGATGATGTGGAAGAATTAGCCCAGCTCTCACTTGCCAAACAATTTTCCCAGAAGGGGCAAAATGCCCTATTTTTGAGCTTGACGTCATGCTTGGGGGGTTAGGGCATGGTGGTGAGGTGATATGCATTGGAACTTGGACGCTTTGAGGTGTTTGAGGATTTGAGCATGAAGGAAGACATTTGGATGCTTGACACATAGATTTGGGAAGCCTTACTACCCTCCTACATCACCAACGACCTTCTCCTAGTGCAAAAACGTCCCCTAAAAGGGTGTAGTCAATGTCAATTAGGGTTTTATTTCTGTAAAAGTGAAATTTTAAATGAATTTTTAATATTACTTTGTTAAGGGGGAAAGATTAGGGTTTTTGACCCCTAGTCTTGTGGTTTACCCCTAAATATGTGGACAAGTCACCTTGGTGACATTTTGTATAAATAAGAGATCATAAGATCTCATTATAATATAACTCTCCCTCTTGTGAGATGACTTAGACTAAAATTTTCTCTACACTTGGCATATTTGTCTCTTGTGCACTTGTTTATGGCTATCTTTGGTGAATGGTTGATGGAGGAGTGAGGTGCTAGCCTTGGATGAATTGTTTCTAGCTTTTATGGTGGATTATCTGAGCATCTTCTTGATTTGGTATGGTTTTTTACTCTTATGCTATCATTTTTTTCAAGTCAAGGATTTTTGTGCTAGGAGCTAGGTGGGAAGTAAGAGTATTTAGACCCGCATTCTAGTATTGATCATTTATTGCTTGAAGTATAATTGATGTTGCAAGTGTTTTGTTTGACGAAGTAAGAGGATTTACACCCCTCATCTTCAAACTCTAACTAGAGATACTTGCCTTGGGGAGTAAGAGGGTTTACACCCCCAAGGAGGTAGAATCACTAGTTCATTTAATTGACTCCATTAACCCAATACTTAAAGGCACTAGTCATTTGTTCATTGCACTGGAGATATAAAATTGTTGCCTTGGGAAAAGTGAATTTTGCTAGTTTCAAGTTTATCTTTTGGAGAAGTGTTCCTTGACCCTTGAGCTCTCTTGCCTCATTGAGGTGTCCCTCTTCTCCCATTACTTTATTTGTTGTTATAAAAAATATCCTACAACCATTAGGGATGCATAACCCTAGCTGATAATTCTATCTTATCTCACAAACTAACCCTAGGAAATCTCTCTAACTTCACTCACCTAGACTACTTACTAGGGCACACTTTTTAGGCTAGTTCTTGGCACTTTTCCATGGTTAATTTTGTCGTTGCATGCCATTGAATGCTACAACCATAAGGCTGATAATTTACTGCAGAAAATCACTTTATACCAACTTTCTTTATTCAATATCAAAGTGTTATATTTAAGTCATGATTGATTTCCAAATTCAATCATAATATTGTTGGTGAATCTTATGCTTCTACATGATGATTTAGATGTTTTATTTTCTAATATAAATTGTTATCTACTGCTGCAAATTAGGGAAAACAAGCTTAAATTGCTAATCCATGCTAACATATAGCATTGCAAGGTATCTTTCTTTGTGTCTCGAGTAGGTACAATCATCCAAATAAGTACTACATCTTTGAGGCAACAATTAATTGGCTTACAAGGCATCTCCTCTCACATCCCACTTCACTTAGAATTGACTTCTAGGGGTTTCACTTTCATCTCCATCCATCTCCATCGCATTCCCCTAGGGTCACTCGGATCGCCTCCCTAAAGTGACCTAGTCACCCTTGAAGTACAGGACCTACATCGAGGTGACATTGGGTGTAGGATTCCCTAGTTGTAGCCCTTGCTTTTGTGGTTGGGTCGAGCTTTTCCCAACCTAAAACCTATGCTATAATAGGATGATATTCATATAAAAAACTGTATTTACTCCATTAAGTTTTATTCAACAACTTATGATAGCCTCATTGATCCTTCTTTTGGTTCCAATGGCTAGTTGAACCAAACTTGACTTTCCTAGCTTAATTTTCTCCAAATGTAATCTATCCACTATTTTAGGATCAATGTAACAATGACCTGCTCCT
The DNA here is from genome assembly GCA_000966675.3 of Picea glauca. Lineage (NCBI taxonomy): Eukaryota > Viridiplantae > Streptophyta > Pinopsida > Pinales > Pinaceae > Picea > Picea glauca. The sequence goes on from JZKD02S1001157.1 coordinate 2,962,301, forward strand.
GAATCAATTAAAATAGCAACATGCTAATTAATGATCTTACCTTCCACTTTGATCATATTGGATTGGTACTCTGCTTGTTGATCTTCTAAGGTTGCATATATCTTTCCCATGTCGTCCACTGTTGTAGCCTCTTGGATGTTGTGCATGGTTTTCACTTTATCTCCTCTATGAGGGAAATTCTTGTATAGGTGATTTTCCTTGCACCTCCTAAATTAGATTGGTGGTTTTCCTCTTTTCCCCAAGGATTCCTCTTTCTTGGATTCATCCTTAGCAATCTAATCTTGTTGATTTTTTAGGGTTGTTTTTCTATTGAAAGGAGGTTTGAACCCCTTTCTTCTCTGATAAGATTTCTCCTTCTTCTTATCCTTCCAAGATTTCTACATGGATTCTCTGCCCTTTCCTTGATTATCCATGTACTTATCCTTCTCGATGGTATCATTCAATGTACTGGGCTCATCATATTGAATCTTCTCTTTATAAAAGGATGGCAGTCCACTTAAAAACCTCAGTATCTTCACTTTTTCATCTTTGATAAATCCTACATACTTTAGCAATCCCAAGAATCCGTTCCCATATTCTATCATGGTCATGCTTCCCAGCCTTAGCTCAAATAAATATTACATATTCTTTTCATAGAAGTGCTATGAAAGGTACTCCTTCTAAAAATATTTCTTGAACTGCTTCCAAGTGATCCTGCTCTCATTGATGCGCTCAACTTGCTTCAACTGATCTCACCGCATACCAACTTTCCCATGTAAATGGTATGTGGAAATTTTTGTTTCTGGGTTTGAGGAGTAGTTATGCAATTCAAAATACCTCCCAAGTCCAAGAAACCATGCTTCAACATCATATTCCCTCTCTCTTTCACCATCAAAGCATGGTGGCTTAAGTTTCCTCAACTCTCCCTGCAATCTATCCAATTCATGCCTTCTTCTTTAGTGCCTAACATGAGACACTTTTGGAATGCTTATAAAGTATTCATATGCATAAAATTTCCTTGTTGATTAAGGCGGTGAGTGATTTCTTTGAGTTATCCTGACAGTTCTTGAATGTGCAACTCTTTTGCAATTACCTCTTCTTTCATGATATATTTCTTCTTCGTCTTGCCTTAATTCCAATATATTCCTTGCTTGCCTATGCAACTGATTTAGGCTTTGTAGTACTTGAGAATTTATCTCATTTTTTTCTCTCATAAACCCCTCATTGTCTGCTTTATAAGTTCCCACTTCTATTTTCAGGCTTCTCACAGTCTCTATTAAGGTTTCTTGTTCCCCTTTTCTCCTGTGGCCATTTGATCCTGTCTCTGCATTACCAGCACTGATATTTTGACCTTTGGATTCTTTATCACGACTGAAGGCTACCTCTCCTTCCTCCATTTATTGAATATGAAATATTATCTTGAACTGATATGGTTATGCTCCCTAATTCTGTAGAATGTGCAAGCAACCATTTTGTTAGAATTATGCATATTATAATTTTTTTTCCAAACAATGTTACAAGTCCTTTTTATGCTCAATTCATGAAGAAATATATCATCATTCTCCAAATTATAAAAATTCAATGTTATACTCCTTTGAAACATATTTCTAATGACTATTTCCATGCCCCAATCTGATATTTGAGCTGAAAGTTATGGCTTCCTTAAAAAGTCACTTTCACCCTTTTTGTGCAAGCAGGATCTTGTAGCGGTAATGGAATGGTTATGTGCCAATCTATAAAATCATTCCACAACACCTTTAAACTCATACAAAATTTGAATTCTGCACAGGTGCTTCCTTCAATCCACTTTCCTTGTGACCGCATGATGCAAGAGCATCACTCCATGTCAGCAACGTGCTAGCTAGCCAACACATCCAACATGCATTTAATGGAGAAAGGGAGAGTTGCAACCCTCTCAATTTTGAAATTTGAAATTTGAAATTTCAATAAATGTTGTAAGGCTTTTAATGCTAGACCACGCCTTTGTATAGGTAGTGGTTGAGGTTTCCTTTAGTGGTTGCCTGCAGCAATCCCAGGATGTAGTCAGGACTGGGCATTCATTTATGTAATGTAGCCATAGGAGCCGCTCTTTGATGGGATAGCTCAGAGACGATGAGGTTGAGGATAAGATCGAGAGAGCCCTCTTTGTAATTAGAGAGTGATAGGAGTAGAGTGGAGAGGGAGAATAGGAGAATTCTCAGGTAGAGAGATCTCGAGGGAGAGAACTGAGACTCTGTAGCAGTCCAGTCTTTGTAAAAACACATTTTGTATAGACATTTGGAGATTAATACAAAGAGTAGTTTTTCCTGCCCATGAATTGTCTGTGTATGTTTATGCATTTGAATGTCACTTGTATGCTGTAGATACAGGTTATAGATAGATTTTACTATTTTTTTGTGAGTTTGTCGGTTTCTATTTGGGTTCTTTAGGCCGTGCAAGGAGTGCACAACAGAACATTGGAAGTTCTGTAGCCAGCGCAAGGAGTGTGCATCTGAGCTCTGCGGAGTCAGAAAGAATGTGCAAGGAGTGCACACAAGAAATATTCACAGACTCAAGGAGGAGCCTCAAGGTTGCTGAACACCTTGGAGGATGAGCTGTGCAGGGGAAGGCACAGAGAGAAGAGACATAATCTCTGGAGATTATGTAGAATCTCTACTAGGCGGGCATTGAGCCAGTGCAAGTGTGCATGAGAATAACTCTTTGTCGAGTTCGAAGACAACCAAAGTTACTGAACACTTTGTAGGCTCTGCAAGGTGTGCATTGAGAAAAGGAGTGCCAAGAGGGTGTGAAGCATTTCTTTTCAAGAAATACTTTGGACCTGAGATTGAGTAAATCTCAGTAGCATAAGGAATGTGCGAGGGTGGACTTATTCTAAGTCCCGAAGCTCAGGAGGAACAATGCCTTTGCACACAGAGCAATAGAAGAAAGGAGCAGAAGGTCGAGAAACCTTTCGAGGTTTCTGAGTTGACTAAGCTCAGGAGGAGGAGCACAACTGTCGTTGGATCGACACTGGGAGGAAAGATCTGGACCGTTGAATCTACATCCAAGAAGACAAGAGGAGTTCCCATAGGATTTGATCAGATCTAAGCCGTTATATCTGGGAGCGAGGATAAACATCCATTTATCTTGAAGTAAGGGGCGCGCATTTTAAGTTTTCGACATTTCGTGGACCGGGAAACATTAGAGGGAGAGTCTTTCGATTCCCAAAGACGTGAAACTGCGAAAACACGCTAGCCGTTGGATCTGGAGCGCAGTGGCATGAGAGTCGTTGGATCAAAAATATGTGCATGGGGTTTAGTCCCTGGGCGACGCACAAAAGATTTTATTTGAGCCATCAGATGTCATACAAGTAGTTGTAGTCTGTTGGGCCAGGTGAAGCTCCACGGAAGATAATGGTGGGACCATTCAGAGTCTCAAAGCACGGGAGGAAGGATCTGAGTCATCAGATCTCGCATAAAGGACAGATAGCCATCGGATCCGGAAAGAGGAGAATGAGGTTTAACCCTCGTAGAAGCAAAGGAGAGGACTTGACAAAATCCCAAAAGCATCGTGACCGTCCATAGGAGGACACATGGAAAGCGGTCAAGATTTCGGGGAAAGGCCCGAAAAATTCGAACTGTCGATCACAGGAGATCTGGACCATTGGTCCTTGCATCACGATTTCAAGTATCGCAAGTTGGAAGGACAGAGGTCATTGTATCCCAAAACCCCAAATCGTGAAATAACGAAATAGCGAGGTCGAACGTGGACCGTAGATCTCAGGGATTATTGTGAGTCGTTGATCGAACGCCAAGACATTTCGGCATTTCGAAAACCGGGGATTCAAAAGACAAAGGAGCAGGAACCTTGCATCATGGTTCCCTGAATCGTGAAACCCCGAAAGAACTAGGATCGTTAGATCAAGGAAGGCTTAGAGCCGTCGATCTTGTAGTAGATACGATTTTGGACTTTCGAAAACTGGGAGTTGAAGGGACAAGGAGTTAACCCCTCCACATTGCTGAAATGCAAAAACCTGAGAAGTCGGTTGGATGTTAGCCATTGGTCATGGGGCAGAGGTCATATGATTCAGGAGTGAAGGTAGGAGCTAGTGGGAGCTAGGCTCTATTTCAGGGTTCGTCAATTCGAAGGACAAGGAGCCTGGGAGAGCTCGCATGTAGGAGTCCTGAAACCCCGAAAGACTAAAGGAGTGTTGTTTAAGCCTTGGGTCATAGCCCGAGGTCACCAGATAAGAAGGGACTAGTTGGAAAGGCATCAACACTGAGGTGTGTGTTGATTTAGAACAGAGAAGAGCACAAAAAAGGGGGTGAGTGCACAGGTTTTCTCAAGGCCTGTGCCAGAGGACGAAGGGACCTATGGATTCGTTCAAAGGGTTCCAGCAAGATCCCGAAGAGCCATTTTGGCTCAGGGAAAAGAGTTATCCAGAGACTGGGAGGCCAATGGACCCTGCTGAGGTAGGGGGTCTACATCATGTGGTATCAGAGCCTACAGAGTTTTGATGCTTTGTGGTGATTATTGCAAGGTGTGCAACAAATGGTGGACAACCAGGTGAGCTGTAGGAGGACATGGAGATGCTCTCAGATGTAGAGTGATCCATATGCTTTCCAGAAGGGAAGGGAAAGATGGAAATGGCTATTGAAGGCCATGAGCACGGTGGAAGAGGAGACCACCAACAGATGAGTAAAGCAAAGATTGACAAAGAACTCGTTGAGATAAGGGCGAGAATGGAACAACTGACATTGAAGATGCAACAGGAGGCAAAAGTACACTAGAGGTATGAATGGCCTTTGAACAAGAAACCCAAATGGCCTATTCAAAAGTTGTTGGCCAGGAAACAACAACAAGAGTTGAAGAAGTGGCTGAGGTATGCTGAAAATCTTAGTGACACAAAGCTAGTTCACATCTGTGAGCCAGAAGTCAGAGAAACCCTCAGTGATGAGGAAGAGGGATCAATTTCAGATCTCATAAACTACCAGGAGGGTAAGGATGAATTTTCAAATTGCCAGGTGGGCAATGAAATGAGATCATTGGAGGGTCTCATAGACTGTCAGGAGGAAAGCCGTGAAAATTCATATTGCCAGGTGGGAAATGGTATGAGATTAATAGAGGATCTCATAAACTACCAGGTGGGCAGAAGTGGACTTTCAAGTTTCCAGGTGGGCAATGGAAAGAGATCAGTGGAAGGTCTCGCGTATTGCCAAGGGGGCAGTGGTGAAAGTTCAGATTTCCAAGTGGGCAATGATATGGGATCAGATGATCTCATAGACTGCCAGGTAGGCAACAGAAAATTCCCAAATTTCCAGGTGAGAAAGGGAAAAGACATGAGACTGTCTGAAAGTCTCATGAACTCAGAGGAGAGTTCAGATCAACAAGGAGTGTTGACAGGAGAGAATCAAAAGAGAATTTTGATCATTGGAGGAATAGAGGTGTTCCTACCAAGCAACCCAGTTGAGGCCATAGCATGTGTTGCAGATGCAACAACAACATGAGGACAACCAGCAAAAACTATCATGGAGGAAGAAATGGAGAAGACACCAACATTTTCCCAAGAAGGAGAAGATGAGAATTCAACATAATGGCTCAAAATTTTCAGTCAGGAAGCTGGATAGGAAATCACTACAGTACTGGAATTTGCAGAAGAAGAAGAGGAAGCAGACAACATGGATTTTGTTGACCTGTGTGAAGAATTGGAAGCCCTGGAAAGGAGGGTGATGGTGCAAAGTTTTCACATCCAACAGGCTAAGTTGGAAGCAGGTAGTGGAACATACCAGCCTAGGGAGAAGCTAGAAGTATTCCAGGAGGAGAAATGGCAGCAGCAGAACTGCCACAGGAAGAAGTTGAGCAACAGTTCAGTGAGGAGACTGCAAAGATGGAGTCTGCATCAGAGTGGCCACTTAGTTCCACAAAGAGAGATAAAGATAGTAGGGGAGATCAAGCAGATCTTCCCATTGAGAAGACATAAGTGCGACAGAGAAGACTGCATACACAGAGCCAGCCACTGGAGCAGCTAGACAAGGTAATTGAAGAAATAAGAAGGTTAATGTTGAGTTCAGCAGCAAAGACTGCGAGCAATGAGAAGCTGAGCAGAAGGGAGCCTACAAGAGCAGCAGGGCAACAACAACAACAACAATGAAGCAGAGGAGCAGATGGACAACTCCAAGGGAAAGTTTGGGATCCAGGTGTATTTCAACACTAGAGAAGAGGAGCTCATGATCAGGAGATCATGCTTTTTCCAGCTAAGGAGTATGATGCAGGAGCATCGCTCCATGTCAGCAGCGTGCCAGCCAGCCAACACATCCAACACATCCAGCACACATTTAATGGAGAAAGGGAGAGGCGCAACCCTCTCAATTTTGAAATTCAAAATTTCAATAAATGTTGTAAGGATTTTAATGCCAGACCATGCCTTTGTACATGTAGTGGTTGAGGTTTCCTTTAATGGTTTCCTGCAACAAGCCCAGGACGTAGTTAGGACTGGGCATTCATTTATGTAATGTAGCCGTAGGAGCCACTCTGTGATGGGATAGCTCAAAGACGATGAGTTTCAGGATAAGATCAAGAGAGCCCTATTTGTAATTAGAGAGTGATAGGAGTAGAGTGGAGAGGGAGAATAGGAGAATTCTCAGGTAGAGAGATCTTGAGGTTTCTGAGTTGACTAAGCTCAGGAGGAGGAGCACAACTGCCGTTGGATCGACACTGGGAGGAAATATCTGGATCGTTGAATCTACGTCCAGGAAGACAGGAGGAGCACACATAGGAGTTGACTAGATCTAAGCGATCAGATCTGGTAGCGAGGATAAACATCCATTGATCTCGAAGTAAGGGGCGCACATTTTAAGTTTTTAGCATTTCGCGGACCGGGAAACATAAGAGGGAGAGTCTTTCGACTCCTAGAGACGTGAAACTGCGATAACGCGCCAGTCGTTGGATCTGGAGCACGGTGGCATGAGAGCCGCTGGATCAAAGATACGTGCATCGAGTTTAGTCCCATGGAGATGCACAAAAGATTTGATCTGAGCCGTCAGATGTCGTACAAGTAGCCACAGTCCATTGGGCCAGGTGAAGCTGCACAGAAGATAATGGTGGGACCATTTAGAGTCTCAAAGCATGGGAGGAAGGATCTGAGTCATCAGATCTCGCATAAAGGACAGATAGCCATCAGATCCGAAAAGAGGAGAATGAGGTTTAACCCTCGTAGAAGCAAAGGAGAGGACTCTACAAAATCCTGAAAGCATCGTGACCGTCCGCAGGAGGACACGTGGTAAGCGGTCAAGATTTTGGGCAAAGGCCCGAAAGATTCAAACTATCGATCACAGGAGATCTGGACCATTGGTCCTTGCATCACGATTTCAAGTATAACGAGTTGGAAGGACAGAGGTCCTTGTCTCCCAAAACCCCGAATCGCGAAATAGTGAAATAGCGAGGCTGGACGTGGACCATATATCTCAGGGGTTATTGTGAGCTGTTGATCGAACGCCAAGACATTTTGTCATTTCAACAACTGGGGATTCGAAAGACAAAGGAGCAGTACCCTTGCATCGTGATTCCCTGAATCATGAAACCCTGAAAGAACCAGGATCGTTAGATCAAGGAAGGCTTAGAGCTGTCGATCTTGTAGTATATACGATTTTGGACTTTCGACAACCGGGAGTTGGAGGGACAAGAAGTTAACCCCTCCACATCGTCAAAATGCGAAAACCTGGGGAGTCAGTTGGATGTTATCCATTGGTCATGGGGAGGAGGTCATATGAGTTAGGAGTGAAGGTAGGAGCTAGTGGGAGCTAGGTTCTATTTCGGGGTTCGACAATTCGAAGGACAAGGAGCCTGAGAGAGCTCGCATGCAGGAGTCCTGAAACCCTGAAATGTGAAAGGAGTGTTGTTTAAGCCTTGGGTCATAGCCCGAGGTCACTATATAAGAAGGGGCTAGTTGGAAAGGAATCAACGTTGAGGTGTGTGTTGGTTTAGAAAAGAGAAGAGCGTCAAAAAGGGGGTGAGCGCGCAGGTTTTCTCAAGGCTTGTGCCAGAGGATGAAGGGACCTGTGGATTCATTCAAAGGGTTCCAGTAGGAGCCCGAAGAGCCATTTCGGCTCAGGGAAAAGAGCGATCCAGAGACCAAGAGGTCAGTGGACCCTACTAAGGTAGGGAGTCTACATCACCGTAGGCTCGAAAACACAGGCTTATCCACTTTAAACGCTACTCCTAGCACCTTTCCCTTATTTTTCTACACATGAGCTTGTTCGAAAAATTTCCACGAGATTGTTTACTTCTAGGGCCTTCATGCCTCTAATCAACCCCTTTACCTTATCATGAGATCAGTTTTGGAACGAAGTCCTCCAGACTTCGGCCTTCGGGCTATTCTCCCTTTTCAATATCTAACTCTCCCGAAGTAAACTTTGTCGAAATATGTACATTATCTTCACTAGTAGATCGGACGGTTGAGATTTAATCTCTTGTTGACTGGACAATCCGGGCTCATCTGGTGGTTTCAATGAAATCAATGATCACGACTTAATCATGTGTTGAGATGGATGATTCGTGCAACTCAACAAGTTAGTTTGTTAATGACATAGCCACTATGCACCTTAATATCATGCTGACACATACTCAAAACCTCCAACGGTCCAGATCAATGTGTGCTTCCTCCATTAAATTAACATCTCTGCAAATTAATTTTCATCTTTAAATATCCATCGCGGATCTAATGGTCACGAGAAATCCCAAAGGGTCTTAGATCAACAACCCGCATGATTTTGCTAATTCGTCCTTCGACACTTTTGCTGGTAGAAGAAACTGGACATTCTTGGAGGCCATAATCCCGGAGATAATATCGCATGCTAATGTCACCTATGGTGATGTGGACCCATGGTATGTGTTCCACGTGTCACTTAGAAATGGACATGTTGGGGTCCAAAAGGAACCAAATTCATGTGACACGTGTCCCCATATGACACCCCTGCCACATGGCATAAGACACGTCATCAACCAAATAAACGGTCTACATTCCTCTACTCCATATCTGACGGCCTATGTGATTTCACGACTTTGGCTTTGCACTTCATGGCTTCGACATTTCATAGCTTTTCCTAGTCTCCAGTAATCGTCGAAGTGGTGAAGTTTCAAAGTCTCGAAACTTAAGATATCCTTCCACTCCTGACCCAATGGCTCGCATCACTCCCAAATTCTTCCCTCAATCTAACGGTTGGTGGGATTTCTAGGTTTCGAGACTTTAGGATTTCATGCCTCTACCTTGTCTCCAATAATCGCCGAAGTGGAAAAGTTTTGGGGTATTGAAACTACGTTATCCTTCCACTCTTGATCTGACATCCTGCATCACTCCTGAATTCTTCCCTCGATATAACAGTTGGAGGGATTTCAAGGTTTCACAACTTCAGGATTTCATGCCTCTACCTTGTCTCCAATAATCGTTGAAGTGGCAAAGTTTCAGATTCCCAAAACTTACGCTATACTTCCACTCCTGATCTAATGACTTATATCACTATTGAATTCTTCCCTTGATCTAACAATTGGCGCAATTTCGAGGTTTCGTGACTTCGATATTTCATGCCTCTGCCTTATCTCCAATAATCGTCGAAGTGGTGAAGTACCAGAGTCCCAAAACTTACGCTATATTTCCAATTTTGATCTAACAACTCACATCACTCCAAAATTCTTCCCTTGATCTAACGTTTGGTGGGATTTCGAGGCTTCACGACTTTGGAATTTCATGCCTTTGTGCCTTGTCTCCAATAATCGCCGAAGTGGCAAAGTTCTGGAGTCCCAAAACTTACGCTACCATTCCAGTGATGATCTAATGGCTCACATCACTCCCAAATTCTTCCCTCGATCTAATGGTTGGCAGGATTTCAAGGTTTCGTGACTTCGGGATTTCATGCCTCTGCCTTGTCTCCAATAATCATCGAAGTCGCGAAGTTCCAGAGTCCAAAAAATTACGCGATCCTTCCACTCTTGCTTGGCTTCGATCAATGACTGACGATCTATCAATTTGATCTGATGGCTCTGGTTATACCTGAAATTTCTCAATTAGATCTGTCATCTCTTTCTTATCTATCTCCTGATCTAATGGTCATGATTCCATGATCCTTTACTAAGGATCTATGTCTGCATTTCTCTTTATCTTCTACGCGATTTCTGCAACTCTATCTCTCCTGAGCTTTTCTTTCCTCCTACGCATTCTTCTGCATACTTTTTGCCATGGTTGACATTAATGACAACTAATTTTCCAACACATAATACCATTTCCAATAGTTCTAGCCCATACAAGTCAAGTGTTTCAACCTATAGCTCTGATACCAATTTGTAACATACCCAACCTCCCCCGAGCCGGGCATGCTAATCTGTAACGTACCCAACCACCCCCAGGCCAAACACACTACCTCAAAATATCTATTCGAAACTGATTTCGAATTTTGATACCAATTAAATTATTAAAGAAGCATGAAAGAAACATGATAACAACACATGCAATAATAAAGATTCATGTTGTAGTATAAATAATGTTTAAATATGCCATGCACAATAATAACCAACAAGCATGCATGTTACAATACGAATCCTAGATACAATAAATTGATACACATCAGAAATAAATATATAAGTAGAGAAAGACATGACAAAGAGCACTTATCTTTAACAAAATGGTTCACCAACTGGTTGCAAAACAAGGATGTTCCACCCAACCGTAGACACTATTGTTCCAAGTCTCAACAACAATGTCACCCCCGAGCTAGGGCTATGAATCCACCAGGACGGTTCCAGGGTGTCACTCAACTTCCCAAACCAGTAAGCACTCAAGCTCTCAGAGGTTTCTCAACATAGAACAATCCAAAGTACACCAACTCTCTTCTCTGTCAGCCTGCACAACCCAATAGAATGGACCCCCTTATTTTCCACGCAGTCCCTCAAGATTTCCACCTCCTTCTAGTGCTCCAGTGCATCTGGTGAAGAATATCCATGCTAGGACTTTTAGGATTCACATATGTGAGAAAACATTAACACATGCCAATGCATATCAGACATGCAGGCATTAATTCATGGCCAGAATACACCAACAACCATTACAACCAACAAAAACAATGGCTCCTCGCCAACAATTTGATTTTTCTTTCCCAAGTTAAGATTAAAATGAATGAGGAAAGAGGAGTGGGTGAAAAAGTGAATGGAGAGAGAGAACATAAAGAAAGGTGTGAATCATGAATAATGAATGAACATGGTGAGTGAAGAAGAACCCCCAAACAACCCACAAGATGGGTTTAATTATTTACTTGAAAATCAAGAACCCCATGGCCTTTCCCCAAGAAGCACATGTAACCACTTCTCTCCATTAAAACAATTATGGGTAAATAAAATATGATAAAATGACTTATCCCCTTAAGCCCCCTCTCTCATCGAATCATATCCCCCTGTAACTCTTGTCCTTGTCTATCTTGTAGCCAACGATGTATTTTCTTATTAATAACTATTATAGCATTACATCTCCTAGACACACTGACCTCTTTAATTGTTTGGGCACTCCGACCTTTCATCAAACTGACAAAATACATTATTCCATATGGGGACTCAAAACCGAGGTATTACACCAAGGGTACATAGGATTTGAGGCTACATCATAAAGCGTTTTGAGATGTCCCTTGATGGAATTTCAAGAACTTTATATTAATTTTTCGCGATTTTTCACAAGGAATCCAACAATGCACTATGTTTCTGCATTTGAGCAACACGCAAAAAGGTCATGTAAAACACAAGCATTTGAGCATTAATAAAGAGGTCTCTATTAGAAGTGGACTCAAAGACGTAGCCCAAATTGGTTGAACTCCGTTATCAAACTTGTGTATGTAATTTCATCAATGTTGTTCATTTTTATGCTAAGTTATTTGCAAGTTATTTATCATTAAAGTTTGTATAATTAGATAAGTTTTTCACATGTAAATTGTAAATATTCAAGTGATCATTATTATTTCAAATATCAATTGGATGTTTATATGTATTTAAAATAATCAACATCTAGATATTTTTCGGATCATGAACCTAGGGTTTTCATTTTATCATATGTTTTATGATTTTGAGGTTTATGTATTCCTTTACTATAAAGAGACAATGGCTCTCTTCCTTTTGTAATATTGAAATCAACGAAAAAGGATTTCTCTCTTTTATGTACACTCTTTTTGTTCTGGTTTTTGTACTAGTATCGGTTCCCAAGGGATGGGAGGGATCTAACCCTAGAGAGTGACCAGAGTGACAAAAAAAAGAAATTACCAAAATGAAAATCACCAGATAGTGCATTTCAAGAAGGATATTCCTACAATCAAATGATTATGGAAAATCAAATGAATTGAGACTAAACATAACACACCATGTTTATGTGTATGCACTTTTGGATCTGTATCGTGTTGTGTGAAAAAATTATCTTTGATGATTTGAACAACATTGTGGGGGCGGAGGGAATAAGTGCTTTTTATTCCAATGGAAACACAATAAAAAAATTGTAATATATTACTTGGGAAGAATCTTGTAGCATGTGGACTACAATATTCTCAATGGGATGGTCCTTTATTCCTCCAATGGGCTCTCTCTATATTGAATGTGCAACAATTCCCCCTTGTTTGTTGGCACCTTTGAAGGAGAAATGGACAACACGAAGCAATGGAAGCATAATGAAAAAATTAGTGGAAACCATTATATTCACGCTCTTTAGTTTAAATCCAACAACATAACCTTACTCTAAAGTGTTATCATAAAATGGATAGCACTAGCTTGTATTTAAAGACTGAAACTAAGTTGAATAAGGAACTAGTATACAAATATTGACCCACCACTAGGGATCACTACTTTGAAGCAACCCAATGTTGTACAAAATATGTTCCCACATCCAAACTTAGTCGGTAAGTATGAGGGGGATCCTATGCCCTATTCCTCTAACCCATTTTCCAATGGTGATCCCTACAAACAAGTCATTTACATGCTTGCATAGAATGATATTCACCTCCAAATGTGCACTCATCCATATGGGATATCTAACCCCGAGTCTAATGAAATAGACAAAACCCAACCATAATCTAATTTTCCTCTGTAGATACCTTTTCCAACATCAATCCTCATCGTTGTCTTCCTAAAGCACCCTTAAAGTGAACAACACACAACCCACTTGTAAGGGTCACCCACAATTACAATATTATGGATGATTTGGATAGATATCCTATTTCCATGTCAACATTAGAAGTCCTCCCAACCTTCCCTTATTAGTAAAAGACTTCATTGATCGCCTTGGGTGACATAGAACTCATAGATTCTAGGTTAATGACATTTGATTTGGATAATGTAGAACCCCAACTTACCTTGTCAGTAGCTTTCTAGATCCTTTTTCACCGTTCATAATCGTCTTGTTCATTGTTGCATTGTAGATGAGGGAACATCCACTTGTATAATGTCCTCATATGTTTGGAAGAAACTCATATCTCCAAAGTTAACCCCTCAACCATTACCTTTCACTATTATGACAGTCTCCCTTTGGAACCCTTAGGGATCCACCAAAATGTTCCCATTGAGTTTAAGAACAAAACTATCTTGATTGACATCAACGTTGTGGATTTTCCACTTTACTATAACATCTTGTTGGGTCATAGTTACATATATTCCATGAAAGCAATTGCATCCTTAATATTTCACACCATGACATTTCATCATGAAGGAAAAGTTGTCACAATTGATCAACTTCAATACTACAAACTAAATTTTCCTCCCAATCTGAACAATATTTTTCCAACTGTCACGGGCTCCATGCCATTCCCAATTCCAATGGACATTTCCCCTAGCATTTTCAAGGACTCATCCTTGCTTGGGGTTTACTATGAACCTCCATCCGAGATTAATTGTCTTGATGCAACATCAATCGATATTGTTTCTTCTATTGGTTCACCATTCCTCCCATCTGTGACACCTTCCCTTAACATAAGCACCATTTTCTAAACTACAACAATACCCTCTACATTATCTCTGTTACCAAGCAATGTGGCCTTAAATTTTCATTTCCCACCAAGCCAAGTAGAGATGGTTAATCTCGTGAATCTAATTCATTAATCCCCTTTCCTCTATCTTCTACTACAAGTAGTTAGGAACCAGGTTATGGCCACACTCATCCTTCTAGTGTTAACAATTGGGTTCCCTTCTTGGTACATTTCTTCTTCTTATCCTAACTTACCCACAAAATCATTTAAACACCCATATACCACTCCCATGACACGTCCCAGTGAAAACCAACCTAGTATTTTGGATTTTCCCAAGACATCTAAGAAGAAACACAAACCACATGCTTGAAAAAATCAAAATCGAGTAGATGGTAGAGAAAATCTTGTGGGTAGCCCTACAATTGCTCCTAGTAAACCTCTGAACCCCCATTGGAAGCTCATACAAAATACTCCTGTCCTTGTGATTTGTGAGAAATGAGGGGTCATATGACTCATCAATGCCCCCCAATTCTAGAAACTCACTTAGCTTTTGACATCTAGCCCCTTCTAGAGACCTTCATCCCTTGCTCCCAAACTCTAGCAATCCCATGTAAGGCCAATTACGCCTACCTCATTTGCAAGAGTAGTGGCTATTACGCCCATTATTGTTCTCACTTATTGTCCTTGCACCATGCCCTCATATTAATATGTAACGAAATTCATCATCACGATTGCTTGACTGCACATCCATCCCTTATGCTGCGTAAGGTACTGAGATGTCACCAGTACCGATTTTGACCATTGCTCATCATTTGAGTAGTCATAATCTACAATTTGGAGACTTCACTTCATAAGTTTCCATCTCAATTTTTTACTATGAGAATCCACTAGTCTATACCTCGATGAAGTCCCATATTGTCTGACAACACCTTCAACTCATTAATAAAGTCACCCATGTACATATAAAAGATCTACTTGTTTTTAAGCTATATTGATTGAATATATCTCATTTGTGTGTGTGTTGTACCTTGCTTTCATCATGCCTTTTAGATGGTTTTGGATGCCTCTTGTCACGCCATCTTTATTGATGGCACCATTTGTTGGACTTAAAATTTATTTTGACGATTTAATCGAAGATTTAATCAAACAAATTGATTTGTAAAAGTATTCACATGTGATTTACAATTGTTTATATGATTTAATATATATGCAGGATATTATCACTATTTATAAGATTAATATTAACAACTATTATTGTTGAGGTTAGTTTAGTTGAATGTCTTTTTTATCTCATTTTGTATTTAATATACAAATTTATAATTACTTTCATGATTTAATAAAATATTTAATTAAACAAATTGATGTAAAAAATTAATCAAATCCAATTTAGAATTATTTTTATGATTTAATATGGATGTTGTTATCACTATTTTATTTTTTCCAAGTTACAAAGCCCGGGGAAACCCCCCGAATACTTCTCCTCATTTCAAGGATGACATCGAGGGTAAACCCTAGAATCTTCAAGGCACAAGGTTGGTCAAGAACAAGTTTCAAAACCATTACAACAATATACTCGTTATGAGCTTAACATGCCACTTGCATGAATTATACCCAAGTGGGGAGGATAACAATCATTCTTGGTAACCACCCAAGCTAAAACCAATTGATGAACATGATGTTATCACTATACAAAATCGAAGGAATAACTATTTTGTTCGATTTAACTATAATAATTTTAATTTTATTAAAATAAATGAAAATTTTGTTGGGTATGTGTTATATTCTTTGCATGTGTGTGTGTGTGGGTGCGTCAGATTCGACAAATGTGTCTGACGATCCCTCTAGTAGTGCTCTTTGTGTCGTGTGCGTTGGGCACTTCCTAGGGGGGTCCCAGTGGGGGCCAAGTATGGCCTCCCCTAGTTACGCGCAACGTTCGACACCGAGTGGTAACCCGGGGTAGCACCCCAAAAATGTTTTTTGGACAGTTTTTGCTATTTTTAGTAGATTTTGTTATTTTTAGCGTTTTTCTAAATTAATCCCAGATTAAGGGATTAGGTTTTTGGTATCTACGAAATACCTAAAAACATTGTATATATTGTATGGTGAATGGTGAAGTTCGATATAATGAATATAAGAAAGGTTATTAGAAAGGTTTTCCCCGGTTGAGGGTTTCTGGTATAAATATCTATGTACTATGATATCAAAGCTCGTTTTTGGCTTCAGAGGGACGCCTTTGTTGCTGAGGGTTTGGCTCGGTTTTGATAGATCAAGTTTATCTTGGGTCTATGATAAACCTGGGTTTAGTGGGATCTTTTGCAGTGGTTATTCGAGTGTAGAAAGAGGAATGACGATCTCTTATAGAATCGAAATAGAGACGTTCAACGGTAAAAACTTTGAGCTATGGAAGCTGAATATGGAGGACCTGCTTGTAGACAAAGAACAATGGATTGTTGTGGATCCTGGTACGCAGCCTACTGGCACACGGTCGACTGGTATGCAACCTACTAGTACACAAACTACTAGTACACCACCTACTGGTATGTCAAAGGAATATTGGGAGAAGTTGGACAGAAGAGCAAGGAGTATTATTCAACTCTGCCTGACAGATTCGGTGTTGTTGAATGTCTCGAGAGAATCTATAGCCAAGGAACTATGGGATAAGTTGGGGAATTTGTATCAATCAAAGTCCCTAGTAAACAAGTTGTTTCTTCGAAATAAGTTGTATCATCTTAGGATGGAAGATGGAGATTCTGTGACAGAACATCTAAATTCCTTAAATACTCTGGTAAGTCAACGTGTCTCTGTTAATATTACGATTGTAGAAGAAGATAAGTGTATTACTTTGTTATGTTCTTTCCCAGACTCTTGGGATCATTTGGTTGTAGCAATAGGTAGTACCACTCAATCTACATTGAAGTATGAGGATGTAGTTGCATCCTTGTTATCTGAAGAGATGAGGCGAAAAAGCATGGATGGTCATAGCACAAATGATTTATTTGTAAGAGGTCATACCCAAGACAGGAATCCTGGTAAGTCTTCGAGGGGGAGACCTAAATCTATAGGTATATCTAAGTCTTCAGGAAAATCTTTGAGGAAATGTTGGAAGTGTGGTAAAACAGGGCATTATAAGAAATATTGCAAGTCTAAGAAGGTTGAAAAACCAAAGGGATCTCATAGTACCTCTTCCACAGAGGAGAAAATCTCCACTGAAGAAGGAGGTGATGTTTACCTGGCATCTACAGGTACACATGCAGACCGTGATGTATGGTTGATCGAATCAGGTGCGTCATACCATATGACTCCTCACAGGGAGTGGTTCTCTGAATATGAAAAATACGATGGTGGTGATGTATTCCTAGGAGATGACTCGACAACCAAAATCATGGGACGTGGAAGGGTTAAGTTGTTGCTAAACGGTGGAAGGATTAGAACTCTCCCTGGGGTTCTGCACATTCCAAAACTAGCCATGAGCCTAATATCTGTAAGCAAGTTGGATGATGCAGGAGTGGATACTGTATTTGGATAGGGCACTTACAAGATGGTACGGGGAGCAATGGTGTTAATGAGGGGAATTCGGTGTGGAAATCTATACAAGTTGTTGGGAAGCACTTATACTAATGGGTGTAACAGTTTTGTTGTCCCTGAGAAGAGAAATGAAGGAGACAATACCAATACTATCCCAGAAAAGACGACCATGTTGTGGCATCAAAGACTGGGGCATATTGGAGAAAAGGGCCTTCGAACACTACACAGTAAAGGTATGGTTGAAGGTATGTCTAATTGCACTCTGTATTTTGATTTCTGTGAACATTACATATATGGTAAACATAATCAAGTAAGATTCCCATCTGGTGCTACAAGAGCAAAGGGGATCTTAGAGTTGATACACAGTGATGTGTTTGGACCTATTCCTATTCCATCCCTAGGTAAATCTATGTATTATGTTTCATTCATAGATGATTTCTCAAGGAACACATGGATTTATTTTCTTAGAAAGAAATCTGAAGTATTTGATAAATTTAAAGAGTTTAAGGCTCTGGTAGAAAATTAGACAGAGAAGAAAATAAAGGTATTGAGGACAGATAATGGTGGATAATTCTGCGGAAATGAATTAGAAGAATTCTGTAAGAAGTGTGGTATATCAAGGCAGAATACTACTCCATACACTCCTCAATAGAATGGAATTGCAGAAAGGATGAACATGACATTGATGGAAAAAGAAAGGAGCATGCTCAGCGGTGCCGAGTTAGGATAGGAATTCTGGGCAGAGGCAGTGGGTACAACATGTTACCTGGTCAATCGATCACATTCATCAATGTTGGATGATAAAACTCCACATGAGGTATGGTCTGGAAAGAAACCCTTTCTTCAACATCTTAGAGTGTTTGGTTTTGATACTTACGTACATGTTCCAAAGGAAAATAGGAGTAAGTTGGATAAAAAGGCTGAAAAGTGTATCTTTATTGGTTATAAAGATGGTGTGAAAGGGTATAAGCTTTGGAACCCAGAAACCAAGAAGATTGTTTACAGTCGAGATGTTGTTTTCAGGGAGGTAAAAGATGTGTCCAAACAAGAATTCCTACCAACGCAAGACAAACATGAGAAAATAGAGTTTGAGTTGGATGATGCAAAATCTGAATCATTTGAAGAAGAGGAAGCAGAAGAAGATTAAGAACCTTGTTGAGACCCAAAATTAACATCCCCACTACCCTATTATACTCCTCATCTACACCTTTTTGGCTTACCTAATCTTGGGTGAATGACAAGAACGCTACCATTAGCCATTGATAAGGTCATAAGGTAAAGTGTGATTAATTCATGCATTTTGTGGTTTATTGAGCTAGGAAAATAAACATTTAATGTACTAATGCTTCAATTTTTCATGTATAATCTTTTACCTCTAGATAAATCCATCCTTCCTGTACCAGCTCAGCTATCTGGTACTTGTGCACCAAGACTGCCATTGTCCGAATCCCGTGCGCATTCGGTACTGAATCTCACCTGTTGCGATCCGGTACCAACGACCGTGGACTGTCGTGATCTGGTACCACCATTTGCACACTGTCGTGATCCGGTACCAATATAGAGAGACGAATGTACCAAGTTTAGTCCAGATCATGCCCAAGACAATTGTTGGATGTTTATTTGCTTTAGCAAGGCTATGTTAGAATAGTTTGTTGATTGCCTCATCCTCATGCACTTTGTGTCATGAGGATGAAGCTAAAAGATGTAACCGAATAATTAAAATTAACAATTGACTGATTTGCAAATCATTTCACCTCCTTGTGTTTCATGACTAAGACTGTTAAATAGTCATGGCAAAGATGGTGGAAGAGTAGAGAGAGTTAGAATATTATAGCATGTGAAGCAACGTGTTATATTGCAGAACATATTCTGAGTGAAGATTAAAAGAAAGACATCATTTATCTCCATGTCTTGATTGTCTATGATTAAATGTGAGTTGAGTTGTTAGCATAAGTTTGATTCTATGTTTGAAATTTGAATGAGAGTAATGTGTGGGTTGAAAGCAAGCTTACTGTAGACTCCAGTCGCTGACCTGTTGAAGTGGCAAGGGCCCACCACCCAAGAAAGGTCATCATCTTCATAGATTAGTATTAGCATTTGTTTTTAATAGTGTAAATGTTAAATTAGCTGAAGCTTTAATTCGCTTAGATGATAACAATACAACTTAGAGTAGGATTTCCATTATATGATTTCTTAGAGATCTTTACTCGCTCTGCTTTTGCATATGCTCTGTTTTTATGAATTTGATTTTGTTTCATAGACATGAATGTTGGCATCAGTAGTCAGACATATTTGAAGGAGAACTAGTGAAGTTCACAACAACACATTGTGAACCACAACATACTCAGTATATTGACTGTTGAACTACCCATGATATGTCTTGATGATTGATGTGTGATTTCCCTTTCAGAAGTGTGGATTGCATAGTTAGTTTTATGGGTCAGATAGCAGAGTTGATCTATCAAACCAATTCCATCTCATACTTGCATGTGCCATAATGGAGTAGATAGCCTCTCTATGAAAGACAACCAACGTGCATTTCAATTTTCTATTTTGTTTCATTTCCAGCATACATAATTTAGAATAGTTCTATACTCATGACATTAGAATTACCTTTCTTACTGGTGTCTTGTAACTCTGTTGATTGTGAATCCCGAATTGATAATTAATGAGTGCATTATACTAAACATATAAGTAGCACAACATTTTGGCGTCGTTGTCGGGGAGTTGCAAACGGTAGGAAGTAATTTTTAGCTTAGATTGTTTGCATAAATTTTTAGTTCTTTTAAAGGCTGCTTGAGGGAGGAGGATAAAAATTTTAAGACGCGAGTGAAGAGCCACACAGACACTAGAGTGGGGTTCTCCGAAGTCAGGTTGCCTTCTTACCTTCTAGATAGAATTAGGATTTCAATTCAGTTGAGAATCAAATTTCCTTTTTATGCATAGATATATATATAACAAGGGTAGATTTGTAAGCTCTAAAGATTAAAAAACACCCCCCCCCACTAATCCTGCTAACACTGGTGCAGGAAAAATTCCACCAAGATAAAATTCAAGGGGAGCCAACAAGGCTCCAGAAGGAGAACCTAAAACAGAAGAATCGACACTTGGGCAAGAAGAACGTGAGTCTGCTGAACATTTAGGAGACACAGAAAATCTAGTTTCTGAACCATCCATCAGTAGAATGGCATAAGAAGAAGGAAATGCAACCACAGAGCCTGAGACTTTTGGGTTTCCAATCTTGGATATTTCTAGAAACATCAGCATAAAAATATCCCACTGTCATCGTTACCTACTTTCAGAGGTATGTCAACTGAAGATCCTGATTTATTTTTATTCGAGTTTGACATATTATGTAGAAGCTATAACTACTTAGATGATGCCAAAAAACTTAAGCTCTTTCCTGCTACAATAAAAGATTCAGCCTTAAGATGGTTCATGAGCTTAGGAGAAAATACAATCCTCTCTTGGGATCAAATGAAAGACACCTTTTTACGGAAATACCAAGACTATTGTAAGGATAATGCTAAAAATGACATTTTTAAAATGCAGCAAACATAATATGAAAGCCCTGAAGACTACCTAGAAAGATTCTTATACAACTATCAGAAGTCAAAACTATTCACCACAGACCCAGCTGTAGTAAGAACTATATTCTTGAAAGGTCTTAGAGATTAATGCATAGAAGTTTTAAACTTGTTGAGTTCAGGAGATGTACACCAAAAGCCTTTTTTAGAAATCGCAGATTATTGTAGGATATACTCAAGAGGACAAACTAAAACAGGCAAAGGACCAAGAGATCCTTTTAGCAGAAATACAAAACAAAGCTCAGGGACTGTCACCAGAACTGAGTTAGGAAACTTATTRGAGAACTTTAAAACAAACATCTTSAGCACAATCAATAACCAGTTAGATACTCTAAAACTAAAAAAGAAACAAGAAGAAGAGGCTTCTTTAGCAATATTTTGTCATAGATGCTGAAAGAAGCATAGTGAGAAAGAATGCTCATTAAATGTCATAGAAATTTGTGGTCTGTGTACACTAGAACACCCCACATCTGAGTGTCCAAATTTGCTTGAGCTACAAGCCATGTATAGGGGAGGAGGAGTCTCACAAGAACAACTATACCCTTCCAGAAGACCTTGGAGAGCCCAAAACCCCAATACATTTTATGACCCTAATGCACAATATCAACAACAACAATGGGGTCCTTCACCACTGACCTATCCACAATGGATACCTCAACAAACTCAACCTTGTTAACAAGGTTGGAGGGGACCTATGTATGGAAATCCATCTTACCCTACATATCCACAATACCCTGCAAACATTTCCCAATTACTACCTAGATTCAACCCACCACAAATGCAAGCTTTACTCCCACCTTCTATACAACAACAATTTACAACCCCCTTGAACCTTAACCAGCAACAACAACCACCTATAAATGCCAATCAACAACAAAACCAAGCTACCCACAACCCTCCGAAACCAACAACAATCCCTTCCCAACCAATCCCTAACCCCAATAATCGAACCACCCACCCGATACAAAATACATAAGTTCAAACCTTTCCCACCTATGAAATTAAACTACGATCGGAGAAAGTTGTAAATCAATAAGATCATGCCGTAATAATTCAGGAAGAAAATGATAATCATTCTGAGGAAGAAAACCCTCAAACCACCCCTGTGGAAGAAGAGACCTCCCCTCCTATTCCAATCACTTCTTAGTCTGTACGAGTACCCCAACAAGTTAATCTCCCACCCTACCCCGAAAGACTATTAGTAAAGAAACCTGACCCACCCTTGCACAGAGATATAGAAGATGAATTACGAAATGTATGTATAAAAATACCTCTACTGCAAGCCATTAAGGATATCCCTATATATGCCAAAATCACAAGGGATATTTGCATTAAAAAACCAGGAAGGAAGAAGAAGGAACCTCCCCTTTTTCAGGTGGTGGGACAATTATCTGAATTTATTTATGAAATGCCATACAAATATAATGACCCTGGAAACCCAATAGTCACTGTTGAAATTAATGGTATTTCTCTACCAAACACACCCATTGATTTGGGTGCAGCAATTAATGTAATGCCTTTTGACACTATGCAAAAAATCCAAATCAACCAGTTAAGACCAACCAAAACCATGATAGAGTTGGCAGATAAGTCAGTCATCAGCCCTGTAGGAAGTCTAGATGATGTCACAGTCACTCTAGCTTCTTGGGAATATCCAATAGACTTTTTAGTCATCTATTCTAAATCATCCTCCAAACCAAGACACCCTGTGGTTCTTGGACGCCCTTGGCTGGCCACAACAGATGCCTTTATCAACTGTCGGTCTGGTGAGATGACTATATCCAATGGCACACATAGCCAAAAACTTGTTCTCTTCCCTCCTGCCCAACTGACACAGGAAATACCTGTTTGGTTAGAAAACCCTTATGGAGAGGAAGATTGCATTAGACCCATGTTAACAATTGAACAAGTAAGAGGAATACAAGAACAATCAGATGAACAAGTCTTAAGTTTATTTTTGGCTGATACAAATTGCATTAAATACCCAAGGTCTTTTGCAGAATTGTCACATATTTTTAGTTCCAAATTTCAACAAACTTGGCACCCTGATATCACTCAATTATATACCTTATCACCAACCCCCTTAGAGAAGGAAGAAACTACTGAACTTGTTGAGATTAGCCAAGGAAAACCTTTGTATATCAACTCTAGTTTGGAACCAGAACAAAAGACACAAGTAATTGAAATGCTCCAAAGACAATTTGATGCCTTTGCATGGGATTATGCAGACATGAAAGGCATTCACCCTGACACATGCACACATCATATCTACACTAATGACCAAATCAGACCAGTTAGACAACCTCAACGAAGCATGAATACACCCCTTAGAGATATTGTAAAAGAATAATTGCAAAAACTCCTTCGAGCCAATCTCATATACCCCATTTCAGATAGTCAATGGGTATCTCCACTTGTCATAGTTCCCAAGAAAAATGGCAAGTGGAGGATATGTGTAGACTTCCGAGAGTTGAACAAAGCCACCCATAGGGATTATTTTCCCTTACCATTTATTGATCAGGTGTTGGATACCTTGTCCAGAAAGAAGTATTTTTCATTCTGAGATGGGTTTAGTGGTTACAACATGATGCAGGAGCATCACCCATGACAAGCGAGCCAACATGGAAGACAATGAACAGATGGACAAGGCCAGCCAAAAATTTTTGAATTTTCATTCAAGATGATGCGCCAATGTATAAATGATGCATTTATGAAAAGCGCCTTTGTATATTGTATCAGACCTCAAGCCATACGCTCTTGTCTGAAGTAGATAGGAGGCATTTAAAAAATTTAATGCAGGTAGATAGGATTTTATTTTCCAGATTAGACATTTTTAGAGTTAGAGAAAGAAAATGGATATAGACACCCTCATTGTATCATTGTAACATTATCAAGCATGCAGAAGAGAAGAGCATGCAGAGAATTGTATGAAGAACACCCATGTACAGTATTGAATTAATAGAATGAAGTTCTGATTCAAATTCATGGTTGGTGTTGTTTCTCTGTGCATATTGCTTATGAGCTTATGGAATGTTTGTTTTATTTTTATGCATTTGCTTTGTATATGCTGTGCATGTGATTTCATGGTTTAACCTGAATTCTAAGAGAGAATGAGTTTCAATTGTTTCTCTACCTGAGTCAGGAGATTCCTGCAAGGTGTGCAGTTGAATTCATCTGCAAAGAGTGCGTTGATGGAGGCTCAGTAGTTTAACTTGTGTTCTCATTCACACAGAAGTGGAAGTGAGTTGTTGAAGCCGTGCAAAGGAGTGCACAGGCTGAAGCCGAAGTATCAGTTGTGAATCTGAGCAAAGGAAGTTAACGACTGCTATTGCAGGAAGTGCGCAGAGTCGGAAGGATTCAACACTTGGGAAGTTGTTGAACGGCGAGCGCAAGGAGTGCGCGTAAGTTCCTCTGAAGGAATCAGAGTGGAAAAGCTCAGGAGGTATAGCACCTTTGCGATATCATTGAAAGAGAACACAGGAGGGTTGTGTCGAGAACCTATTGAGCAGGAGTTGCAAGCGTAGGAGTTGGAGAGAAAGTCCTGAGAAGGAACACTTAGCATACTCAAGAAAATCTTCGAGGAGGAAGAATCGACAATCAGGATTCGCAGAGGAAGATTGCGAAATCCCGTCAGTCGTTAGATCCCAAGGAGATACGCATGGCTTAAGCCTTAGCGTGCAGGGAAGGAGCTAGGGGCTCATTGGGATTCGACTCATCGTGGAATCGAAGTTTCCAGAGGCGTAAACCTCTCACAGGAAGGAATCGCGATTCGCGATTTCCCGAGGGGATCAGAGCCATTAATCTCGGCAGGAATACGTGTCAAGGAGCAGGGAGTGATCAGGTCTTAGCCCATCGGAGATTCGAGGTTCCCCATGACAAAGAACTTGTGCAGGTTGGATTCGCGATAACCAATAGCGTGACGTGGAGGGGGTGACGTGGAAGAGAGCCCCCGCACGTGCATCGATGTTCATCATTTCGGAGTTCTCGGTGACGAGAGACTCACGACTGGAGAAGTCACGATATCTTGAAACGCGATAACCACACAATCGACGTGCTGAGTGGAGAACAGGTGTCAACATACCGGAGTTCGGCTATTTGAAAGTCCCGTGAACATTGACAACGGGAATCGTGATATTTCGATACGCGATTTCCTGACAAGGATAAAGCCCGCAGTGGAGGACAGGTGTCGGAGAGTTGAACCCTGTCCTAGGTCGATGCTAGGTGGCATCATAGATCGGGAATCGGAGAACTGGGGAGGCCGATTCTCACGACACAGTAAGTGTCGATTCCCCGACAACTGAGAGTCCTGATAGAGCGGGATAAAGTCTGCGTTGACCGAGACAGTTCGTTTGGGAATCCGTGAGGGGAATATCCCGATAAGGGTAAGAAAGCACGCGGGAGAATATTCATCGGGGTTCGGGCATTTATAAGACCTGATTCCGTGAGTTCAAGATCCGCGAAATCTGATTTCCCGATAGCACAAGGGAAGATCATAAAGAGCATCCTGTGGGTGCCGATAACTCCCGATAAGGGGTTTTGAAGAGCAATTTCGTTCTTTGGGCCATTGAAAGAGAAGGTCCTGGTGGGAGCAGACGTGACTTGGTGGCGTGCCTGCGTCAGAGTGGTATCAGAGCTAGTCTCTGTTTGTATACTTCAGACAGAGGGAGAAAGAGAAAGAAAGAAACACTCTGATACGCACGTCAGAGTGGTATCAGAGCGGGAAAATTTCTCTATTTTTTGTAGTAGGGAAGGAAGGAAATTTCACCATGCCGCCCAAAAGGGAAATACAATCGCCAGATCCAGTGGATAGGGGAAACCAGAGAGGTAGAGGAAGACAAGCACAGGTGCCAGAGATGGAAAGGCAGATACGTGATCTCTGAGCGAGATTAGAAGACATAGAAGCAGCGCAGAGACGCACAACCAGTGCTGGAGATCTGAGTGACTCCGAAGGCGAAGTGGAAGTTGAACAACAAGGAGAAGTTGCAGCCCAAGATGTAGCCAATGAGCGATTAATCAGAGCTATCGCACGAATGAGTTCGAAGACAAAGATGGATATTCCAACTTATGAAGGGAGTTTGGATGCAGAAGAGCTATTGGATTGGATTAGAGCTCTTGACACCTACTTCGATTATGAAGACATCGAGGAGGATAAAAAGGTTAGGCATGTTGTCACAAAATTGAAAGGACATGCAATGTTATGGTGGGACAAACTTCAAGCAGATAGACGTTCCAAAGGTGAACAAAAGATCAAAAGCCGGGATCGAATGATTGCGAAGATGAAGGCAAAGTTCATCCCAAGGGATTACCAAATCACAATGTTCAGGAGAATGCAGAACCTGAGACAGAAGTTGATGACAGTGAAGGAGTATACGGAGGAATTCTACAAGCTCAATATAAGAGCAGGTCATCAGGAGAGCGATGATGAAAAAGTTTCCAGGTATATGAACGGCTTAAGATACAATATCCAGGACGAGATGAGTATGACAACCATCAGAACGGTGGAGGATGCGTATCATATGGCGTTGAAAGCTGAGGAAAAGCTAAGCTGTAATCTAGCACAACGAGGCTGAGGTAGGAGCCAATCAAAATGTAAGTCAGTTGCCCAAGATAGGTTCCATAAATCTAAGGACGACTGAAAAAATCCTCAGACGAGAACAAAAAGAGGTGGAAGTTCACAGCGAGGCCAACATGCTGAACAATGAAGGCAGCAGACAGAACAGAGCAGAGGATACGTTGATAATAACACCTTTCCTCGTACCAGAAGTAGAGGAAGAGGCAGAGGAGGAATCATCACATGCTATACATGTGGGAAGAATGGACACAAGGCAACTGACTGTCCAAATAGGAAGAAGGATGGAGGAAAAGCTCACATCATCGAGGCACAGAGGTGAGCTGCTGAAGCAGAAGACGCAGAAGACGGAAGGTTGCTGATGATGCGTAAGGTTCTCTTAACACCCGAGAAGGAGGTGGAGGACACAACTTAGAGAAGCAGACTTTTCATAACCACATGCAAGACCAAAGAAAGAAAGTGCAAGGTCATTGTGGATAGCGGAAGCACAGACAATCTCGTTTCAACCGAGATGGTGGAGAAACTAGAGCTGGAGACAACTGATCACCTGAGTCCATACAAAGTATCATGGCTACAGAAGGGACATCAGGTGAGTGTCACCAAACAGTTCTTAGTTGACATCAAGATAGGAGGATACAATGATAAAATACTCTGTGATGTTATCCCTATGGATGTATGTCATTTATTGCTAGGCAGACCATGGAAATATGACAGAAACGTAGTTCATGATGGGAAGATGAATACGTATACTTTGGAGAAGAATGGAAGAACGCATATGTTACTTCCAATTAAAGACAAAGAAGTAAAACTAGAACCGAGGAATACCATACTTCTCATGAGTGGGAAGGAACCTCTGGCAGAAGTAAAGAAAAAGGAAGATCCACAATTCTTTGTGGTCAGGAAACCAAGAGTTGTTTTGACCAGCACAAGAGTGGATGATTTGCCGAAGGAAATTCAGGAACTGTTGGAAGAGTTCACTGATATAGTGGTGGACGAATTACCTCATTCGTTGCCACCAATGAGAAGCGTGAGTCATCATATACACCTTGTACCAGGAGCTAGTTTTCCAAACAAAGCAGCGTACAGGTTGATGCCTCAGGAGAATGAAGAAGTTAAAAGGCAGGTACATGAGCTGCTAGATAAAGGACTGATCAGGGAAAGTTTAAGCCCGTGTGTCGTTCCAATAGTACTGAGTCCCAAGAAAGATGGAGGCTGGAGAATGTGTACAGATTCCAGAGCCATTAACAAGATAACCATCAGGTACAAGTTTCCATTGCCGCGGATGGATGACTTGATGGACTGTCTGAGTGGAGCCAATTTTTTTTCAAAAGTTGATTTGAAAAGTGGATACCATCAGATTCACATGAGGGAAGGCGATGAGTGGAAAACAACCTTCAAAACCAACGAAGGGCTATATGAATGGCTAGTCATGCCGTTTGGCTTGACGAATGCACCGAGTACCTTCATGAGGATAATGAATGAAGTGCTGAAGGAATTCATTGGTAAGTTTGTCATTATTTATTTAGATGACATATTGATTTTCAGCAAAACAAAAGAAGAGCATCTGAAGAATTTAGCTACAGTAATGAGGAAGCTACAGCAAGAGAAGTTGTTGATCAACATGAGGAAATCTTCATTTATGAAGACATAACTCATTTACTTGGGGTTTGTCATATCGGCAAATGAATTGAAGATGGATCCAAGAAAAGTGTGTTATCACCCCATAAATTATGGGAATCAACTTATGACTTGAATATTATGGATATTATCTGTATCCAGTGTTTTTATTGGAAACTGATCTTTCATTTTACAAGAAAAAGAAAGAAAAAGAAAAAAGAAAGAAAAGAGGGCATAAAAGAATTGAAACAAAAGCCCCATGCAATAATAGTAACTTGGTCATACCTTTCAAGCATGACCAAGTTCTTTTAAATTTTCAATGTTGATAGGTTAGTGAATAAATCTGACCAGACTGTATAATCCTGATCAGATAGCCCTTAGGTTAGATTAGTTAATAAATTTGACCAGACTGTCTAATCCTGGTCAGATAGCCCTTAGGTAGAGTAATTTCTTAACCCAACAGTTTAATCTGAGTTAATTGTCCTAGGGAGATAGGATTAGCATGTAGGTTAGTTGTTTCAGTTGTTTCACCCCCCATGAAGATAGATTAATAAATATGTTACACCATGTCCCAAATGCCTAAGAATAGTTTGTTCGAAACCCCATGGTGGTATCTTTTTGAAATTTGAAGAAAAACCCATAAAATTCTTTATCCTAAGTTTTTCCCCAAGCTCATATTTCTCCGCTCATGATTTATGTTACATTCACTTTCCAACGGTCCAGATCACGGCGCTTCGATCAACGGCTCACAGAGAATTCCGGACCCCCCCTAGTGTTCTGCTTTTAATCAAGGGGGGGGGTCCAAAATCGGTGATAATATATACGCAGATCTGGACGGTCCAGAAAAGAGCACGTGAATCCACAGCCCACATTAGATTCCAGACCCCCCACCCATTCTGCCTTTAACGGAGGGGGCGGTCCGGAATTGGTAATAACCTGGGCACAAATCTGGATGGCCCAGAACAAAGCACTTAAATCTATGGTTCACATTGAATTCC
>JZKD02S1001157.1:3006169-3027698 GCA_000966675.3 Picea glauca
GGATCTCTCACTAATTATCACAACTACCCCACCGAAGTACTGAACAGGCTTGCTGGCAGTGGGTTCTGGTTGAGAAATGTCTCATCTATACTTGTCTGATTGAAAAATTCACTTTTGTCATCTAAAAAGCACAGGTCACCATTGACATTTATGAGATACAAACTCCAGATTAATAAGCAACATAATTACTACAAGAAAATGTCCATTTGAGAATTACCCTAAGTCAACTTACCGGTCTAGCATCTAAAGCCTACATTACCTAAGAAGGAAACTTCTTAAGAGTGGAGCCCTAACTAGGGAGTCTAATCTACTTATACTGTGAAATTTATCTACAACATCTAATGATAGTAAATCTCTGAAGAAAGTTAGGTTGGATCTGTTCTTCTGGCAAACATATAAAAATTCCCCTGTTTTCACTGCTGAATGCTACCTTTGTCAATAAGCCATCAAAAGAAAGACAATTTTAATTTTTAGGCATGAGATCATATACTAGGTGATAAATGTACTTCTGAAATTTGATTGGTTTCTTTTTCTCCATTATGATACAGAATGTTGAATCTTCTTGCATCCAGATATGCAACATCCTTGGCATGGGGGAAGGTCAAAGAGCTCCTTCATAACTCTTTTTCACACTCACATCTCACCTTCAGAAACCAGCATGATCACCCTGCAAAACCAAATACAAAAGAAGATAAGCACAGAATAAAAGAAGTAAATGAAATTCCCGTACCAAGCTTTCAGAAAACTTCAATCTAAAACAATGAATTTTGACAATCTACAAGCAGTCGCACATGCTATGGGTATTGATCATACAAAGGTAAAAGCAAAGGTAACATGGTATTTATTTTCCTCTGCTTATAAAACTACAATAGGTATGAAATTATATACTAGATCTTATGACCTTAGTATTAAAACCATGCACCTATCCCTCATACCCATATGCCTAAACTTAATCAATCCTCTCATAAGTGCTCGAAAATGGTTAAGGGAAAAATCACATCAAAGCATGAATATGAAGCATGCCTAGTAATGATAGGCCACGAATGTACTTCATCCTTAAGCAAATCATGAACTTATCTTGTGTCATGAACCATGATCCAACATCAAATTCACCACTCGGAAGTCCAATCACCAATCCCAAAATGATGCTTTGACACCCAACGTCTTGTCCTCATCATTACATTAATGGGTAGAAATGAAATGGCTTATCTGGTCTTAAATTTTCCTTGCGAAATCCTTATTAAAACTTACCATTCACATTATCGACACCATCACCATATTTCCCCTATCGATTACCTTTCTCCAGTTCTGAGCCTACTCCTCTCCGGTACCAAACCCTTACCCTCATCAATTGACTAAACCTTTGCGCTACATCCCGATCCTTTTCTCACAATTTATAACGATGGTCGTAAGTGGGAGAATGTTGGGTATGTGTTATATTCTTTTCATGTGTGTGTGTGGGCGAGTCAAATTCGACAACTGCGTCTGCGGTTTTTGCTATTTTTAGCAGATTTTGTTATTTTTGGTGGTTTTCTAAATTAATCCTGGATTAAGGGATTAGGGTTTTGGTATCTACGGAATACCTAAAAACATTGTATATATTGTATGGTGAATGGTGAAATTCGATATAATGAATATAAGAAAGGTTTTCCCTAGTTGAGGCTTTTTGGTATAAATATCTGTGTACTATGTGTATGAGCCATTGATTAAATTATGTTTTTCTTAAGAATCTATATGCATTGCTTTACTTCACAAGTTTAAAACTTACAAATTTTAGTAAAAAAATGAGAATAAATTAAAAAATACAATTTCATCCAAAAAATAAATTTAAAATATTAATCAAACTTAGAAATTATTGATTGTTTGTAAACATGTTTAATCAACATATTCTATCTTCCAACACAACGAATAATTCACCTTGAAAAAGTGTTAAACATTATATAATGACATTGAATCATTATAATTTTTTAAATCACAATCCAAATTAAATAATTTAATATAACTATAGTTCAACATTACATGGCATCTCAAATTTAAATGAGAGATATAACTCAAATTTATTTAGAAACAAAGAAATTATTAATGATGCTAATTATCAACATACACAATACATTTCATAAATGAAACAATATCAACATCAACATGATATGAGAAGACATATCTTATAGGTTACAACTCTTGGGGAAAACCCTTGGGTACTTTCCCTCATTTCAATAATGGTACCCAATATAAACCCTATATTCTTCACGGCACAAGGCCAAGTCAACAACAAGGCTCAAAGCCATTACAACAATATACTCATTATGAACTCAACATGTCACTTATGGGAATAAAACCTGGGTGGGGAGGATAACACTCCATCCCACAATTGTTAGACTCATTTGACCATTGAAAGACATAATATACATGAAAAATAATATCAAAATGAATATATATGTCAAATATGGCATATTAAATTTAAATGAGTGATACATCTCATATTTAAATTAGAAACAAAGAAATCGTTAATAATATAAATAATTAACATACACAATACATTTTGTAAATCAAACAACATCAACATTGACATGATATGAAAATGAATAATATATATGAATGATAATATCAAAAACAATATATGTTTAATCTACATCTCAATTCAAATATAATGTCATATATACAACACAACAAGCAAATATAGACATGTTAACTATTACTATCTAGGTCCACCACTAGAGCTAGAGGCATTAGTGCCTCTATGAAATAATATCTTGGAATGTAGGATTTGAGGAGAATATGGTGGTCGATCTATTGTTAGAATATATGGTGGTTGTTATGCTACTAGAGGAGATGGTGGCTGGTCTGCTGCTAGAAGATATGGTGGTCAGTTTGTTGTTGGAGGAGGAGATGGTGGTTGGTATATTTCTAGAGGAGGAGATGGTGATTGATTTAATGTTGGAGGAGACGGTGGTTGGTTTGTTGCTAGAAGAGGAGATGGTGGTTGGTATTTTGCTAGAGGTGATAATGGTAGGTCTACTGCTATAGGATATGGTGGAGTTGAAGGCGTGTCCTCCTCAAAAGACTAATTCGATGAAGTAGGTTGACCAACCCTCAACCTCTTGAGTAGGTTGAGGGCATCGAAAAAATGATGCATAAATAACATCATAATGTGGGGAAGGATCATGGTCCTCCATGATCTACCAATCTCATACAATCACCACTCCATGACAAGCCATCAATGCACATATTTGGTCATCTTCTGCAAAAGGAATCTACAATCTAGCTTAAATGGTATGCCATGTCTCTATATATGAGTTAGCTCATCAACCTCAACCATCTCCTCGTCATGATGGGTAAGAACCTCCCTAACATACGTGCCGATATTTTCAAAATAGTAGACAATAATAATTTGACAATCTAAAAAAAATCTTACAATCAATTACATGTGTATTAAATCAAACAAAAAAATATGCAATTAGATTAATCAAAGTATAAAAATAATATTACCTCTCACATTTGGTGGTTCAATTGTAGTAAATAGGATGTTTGGGTTTCCTCACTAATCTATCCCTACATATGGGTATTGTACAAGATTAAGGATGTGATCATCCTAACTGGATAACTAATCCAATGTATTTGAACTCACCAACCTCAATGACCACTCTAATTTCCCCCTCTTCAACAACATCTATCCCCAAGTGCGCATACACAAATCAATCATCGACCCATGAGGGATGTATTCTTATGTAACTTGTCTCATGTAACGACCTTGCTTAAATAGGTGTACATGATTATTAATTATAATTAATTTAATAATATAACTGTCCTAAAAGATTAGCTAAACCATAATTATTTCTTAAAATAACATTAACTAATTAATTATTATTAATTAGTTATGCATGATTGTTAATGATTAATTTAAGTATTAATTAATTCATTAATTAATAAGGTAAATAAACAAAAGAAGGATAATAAATTATATTATTAAATTAATTTACGTACCCGATACGGGATAACATATTAACTACAAGGGATAAGATATTAAATAAAGGGGATAAGGGGCATTAACGGGAAAGGATAAGAAGGGAATAAATGAGTTAGGTAGGGAGTAAATGAGGCGGGGGGGAAATCGGTGAAGGAGGGATAAGGAAGGGAAGGAGTTTGACGGGAGTCCATTCGACGAGAGGTTGGGGATGGATTTTGGGAGCTCTGGGATTTGCAGAGAGAGAGGTGAAATTTTGTGAGTGGGATTGTATCAGTGCACCATAGTTGCTGGGGGTTTTGGGCACGGGGGCCAGGATATTCGTTGATATCCTGGAGCTAGGGAGTTACCTAGTTGGCAGGGAGGATCTAGGTTTTGGGAAGTGTTTTACGGTACAGCAGCGGTCAAGAAGGCATTTGGACAACATACGACTATTAGTATCAGGTTCAGGTATTTCAAATTATGCATTGTTTTAATCTCTTATAAAATTTTATTATAATTGATAAATTTGTAGGTGAATGTGCTAAATTATAGAAATTTCTTGAATTTTACTGTTGTGTTGTAAATTAATGGTTGTTTATTTAATTCAGCCACTTACATCTCACTAGAAACCTTTCAAAAAACAAAGTAAATGGATCTACATATAAGGGGGAGACAATCCTCCCATTAAAAATAACATGACAATAATATAAAGAACAACAAAACTATCACAAAAATGGTAGATCTCTTGATTAGTCTAGGCCTTTGAACTAAACTATCTACGTAATGTAGTAATGGGAAACTAATGTGCTACCCATAAGAGGTATAGTGTACTAGTGTCATGACTATAAAGGACAGGAAAAAAATCTCCTCTGCACCAAATGAACGTAAATGCGATTGACCCCCAAAAACCTGGAAGTGACTAGGGTTAGTTATGGCCACATTGAAATATCTCTACACATGTTGAGCCTCCTTTTTGTCACCTCCAATTGCCTTATCTTTCCCATATCCTAACCAATTTTTCCTAATATCGATGCACCTTCTGCCTAGTTTCCTCATCAGACATACCTTTAAGCAATTCTTGTGTATCCATGAGGTAACTGATGTTTAATCATAATTTCTAGTGATTTATTAATAATTAGGACTGAATATTTGATGTTCAAAGAACTTTCTAATTACTTTGGATGGTTCAAGAAGACTTCATGCTAACGGTTTATGTTGTTGAGATCGTTCGATACTCGTTGCTAGGATCGTCTAGTACTCATTGTTGGGATCGTCTGGTACTCGGTGTTGAGGTCGTCTGATACTCGTTGCTGAGGTCATCTGGTACCCGTTTGTTACGCTCGTCTGGTACCAACTTATATGTCTGTGTGTGTCTGGTACCGATTATTACGCTCATATGGTACTGACATTTATGCATGTGTGCATCCGATACCGATTGTTACGCTCATCTGGTACTGACATGTATCCCTGTGTGCATCTGGTACCATTTGTTACGCCCATCCGGTACCAAGATTATGTAGTTGTGTGCATCCGATACTTGTTTCGAATTCCCAGGCTTGGATATTGGAACGAAATTGTTCTCAATGAGTTCAAGGAATTCTGTTGGTTTGAACATTCTTTGTTCATTGGAAGACACGATACATTTCATCACTCATGCACTTCATGTCATGAGGATGAAATCGTTTCCTTAAGAATCGATATATCATCCAATTGTAATAATTATACAAACATTTGATGTTATCTTTAGAATTGGGTTGTAACGGCTACTTCTCTTTAAAAGAGAGAGCCTCGTAGATGATAGGAGATAGAGAGAAATAAAGTAAAGGACAATTATGTTGTAAGTTTTGCTTTGGAACAATTGTGAATTGTATCTTCGTTTTTATGAAGCAATGATATAATTTTTGTTATATATTATATGTTTGTGTTTACACCTTATCTATTGTAAGTTATCTTAAGAGCTACCTTGTTGGTATGATAAGGGCTCACCGACCCAACTAAGGTAAGTCTCTTTGTAATTAATTGTGAATATGATTCAGATTTCTTGTGTGTGTGTGTGTGTAAACAAAGTATTTTCATATTTTGATTACAACATTTAATTCCTTCTCTGATATGTTTCAGTGATGCATTTGGTAGCAGGTCTTCTGGATGTATGGTAATTTTGAATAAGAGAGATTTGTGTATATGTGATCTTTGAGTAATGGTTTGACATCTTTGTGTGAGTGTGCAAGGAAAATTATTTACTTTAAATGCTCTAACATTCTGTCTAGACAAATGCTATAGTGTTGTTTCCATTCTGCATATCTAAGAACAGTTTGGATCTCTATCTTTCACTGTACATGAACCTATAATGGAGCATCCTACCATACTAAACTTTCTTTCCTAGAATTAATCAGGTTTCACTTTGCATACACAAGTACAATTAGGACCTCCATCTCTCACATACATGTGCTTACAATGGAGTGTTTATACTCTGCCTGATAGTTCTTTTAGCTCATTTAAGTTTCCAGAATGTTAATGAGTGATTGCGTGGTTGTTATAGGAGATATAATCATATCCCATCTCTATATTTCATGAGCCAACAATGAGCAAGATCTATCCCCTAAACAAGAATTCTGAGTTATACATTTGTTGATCAATTTTTCTTTCTGTATTTTGAATTGTATGTGTGGAGTGTTATTTGAAAGGTGTGAAACATAGTGTTTAGTTTCATAAGTAGTTTCTTACATAGACTATACTCAGTAGACATAGATAAACCACATGTTGTCGGCACATATAGTGTAACAACTCTATTGATTATGAATCATGATCGATAATTTATGTTTGGTAATATATTATACATATAATTGCACCAACAACACATATGCCAACTGACTCTTTCTTCGTAACACTAAGAGACATATCTGGAAAATTGGTAAAATCCTTCCCTCTCTTAGACATCTCAGTGATGAAATAAATATCCTTCGTTATGGTTTCTAAGTTAATGCCTACCTAGCATGATCCTAGTGATAGATTAACTAAGTTAATAATTGTTTCTTCCCCTTGAGGGATGTATCCTCCTCATAAAAATTGGGGAGGCCAACATTCCTCAAAAGGAGATGATTATGCATTGTAATATGGCAAGTGTACATACCCCTCTCCCTCTCTTAGACCTCCTATTTATGTATACATTTATACATGTTGACCTGTTATTGCTAATGTCATCGTCCTTGTCTCTAATTCATATAAAAATTTCATTACACATGCACACATGCGTGCGCATGCACACAAACACAATTACCATTCTGTGATGTTCATTAAATATTGAGATTAATTTTGTTTCCAAAAAATGTGTAGAACTCATCAACGTGCCTTATTTATATATACACATCATCCTTTTTTATTATGAACATGTCAAGGGGTTAACCACTATTTTACTCATAAATACCAAGAGGCCACTTTGTTTCCATAAGATCACCCATCCAAAGTAAGTAAACGTTGTTGAATTTGCACTACACTTCAAGAGCCCTATTTTCTTGATATCATTTCTAGAAACAACCATTTCTACTTACAACCACAAGGAGAGAATATCAGGAAGAAAAATAGCCCTCCCAAGGAGAGGATCAAGGAGCCACATCCTCCCTTTGCGCCAATTCCTTATCTTGCATTGAGACCTATTCAACTTATAGAAACTACCATTATATCTCCATGGGCACCTACACATTCCTAGTCGACTCCCACAATTGGGAAAATAATTTCCAAAGAGGGAAAATATTAGAATAAAGGGGGCACTCATAACCATGGCCACCTCGAGCCCTACACCTAGATTCATACCCCCATGTTCTTTATGCAATATCACTATCCATGATGCCAATAGTTTTCCTAGGCTCCCTGAACTCAAAGAAATTCTTAACATCGATGGTTTATAACCTAGTTCTTCCAAACATGTTGTGCAAGTTACTATTCTTGAATCATCATCCAAGACTGTTAAGTCTTTGCATACAGATCACCCTTATGTTTTGCACAATATGTATGGCCATTATTGTCATAATTTTCCCAAACTAACCCAATCTCGTGATGCCTTTGAGGTTGTTCATTATTTGGATTCCTCTCTCCAAGAACACCAAACCCATGTAGTAGATGGCCTTTCCCTCAAGTGATAAATATTTTTTCACGCCAATATTAAACCAATTCTTGAAATTCCTCCCCATGATGTGAAAATTCAGGAGAATTCCATGCAAATCCTATACCTTTCAACTTCCATGGGATAAAAAATGTCGAAAAATGTCATGTTATCCCATAAACTGTAGGTTGGGAAAATCCCAACCCAATCCATTAGATGTCGATAACAATGGGAGAGCTTACCCACTGTCACATCATATAAAATCTCCCTCGCTTATGTGAAGGAAGAATCCAACACAAGGGGGAGTCTCGGGTGACCCTAGGGAGAAACAATGTGGAAAGCGAGAGTATGATATTGAATCCCTTATATGTAAAGATATTAGGTGAGAAAAGGCTTGAAAATGAGTCTCGAAGATGGTTTATAGTTTCCAAATACTTGGGTACCTACAGAAGATGTTTGTACCTTTTTGAGACAGAAGAAAGAACATGTATAAAATCTTCAAAGTTAAGTGGAAAACAAATTTAAGCTTGATGTCCCTAATTGAAGCAGTAAACAAACATATATATCAATAAGGAAAACAACTCACTACTGTAGATTTAATCACTTAAAGCATCAAATATTGGTTGAGAAATGAAGCACAAAACATGTAGATAAATTCCCAACACTTTAGCACAAACTTTAGTGATATTAGACAGTTGTTATAAGAAGTTTTCAGAATATATTTGTAACAGCCAAATGGATGTAGCAAACAAGTGTTTCTACAGAAAATTCCAACCACCAAAACTAGCAAGTAAACCACCCAAAAGAAGCACAATAAATAATAGATTAACTTGGAAGCTTTCTAGCAAAATTGGACGGTTAGAACATGAGCAAAATTAAAAAGTAAGAAGTGATTTTCTGCAGCCCTAATGGCTGTAGATTGAATTTATTACAGCAACAACAATTACTTAGAGAACCAAGATGCCCTTGTGGCCTTGGCTAGCCTTAAGAATGTACACAAGATTCCAATTCAAACAATTCCAATATCTCGTATTTGAATGTATCCCAATGCAATGATTTTATTTCTCCAATGCAAGAGACTAGTGCCTTTAGGTATTGGGTTATCGAGTCTTTGAAATTAATGAGTTAGTTGAGCTATCTCCTTGGGGGTGTAAGTATTTTTACTCCCCAAGGCAAGTTGAACTAACTAGGAAAACCCTAGGAGGGTGTAAACCCTTTTACTCCAATTATTCCTTTATGCAAAAAATTATTTCAAGACAAAATGATAGTCTTAGTGGGGCTATACACACTTATATTCCCCAATAATCTTAGCAAATTAGACTTGTAACCAAGAAAAGAAGCAACAAGATAGGTTCCTTACTTAGTCCAACGTAAATAAGATAAAATCCTTCCTTAACCAAGCAATATCCACCATACAAGCAATAAATGTACTCAAAGAGAGACAACACATCACTTATCCATCCAAAAGCATAAGACAAACCATCACAAGAGAATATAACCAAGAGATATAGAGAGAATTTCCCAAAGAGGGCACAAATTTCAGCCAAGGATGATTCTCCAAGTGAAAATTGTTATGATAAAATGAAATGAGGTTGGTCTCTATTTATATCAACCTCCTAAACATAGTTTGTCCGCATACAAGGGTAAACCAAAAATTAAGGTGTGAAAATTTCCTTTACTTTGCCCCTTTTACATAATAATAATATTTAATTCATAATTTGCACATGAAAGAAACCCTAAAAGTAAGACGTCACCCTCCTAGGGCAACATTTTGGCACTTTGAAGCAAATCATTGGGTTGAGGATGAATGGGTGAGGCCTCCAAATGCCACATGTCCCTACACCAAGCCTCTCCTCCATGATCCAAGGTGTATCTCCTTAAATGCATGCCATCTGTCCTCATCACCACCAAAACCCTAACCCATGCATGATGTCGATCCCTCCAAGTGTGATGCTTTGGCCTCTAAAGGAACAACGTTGGGCTAGTAGGGGCATGGGTGAGGTCCTCCATGGCGTCTCTCATCCTCCACATGATTTCATCATCATCTGGTGTGTGGGCCATGGTATCCAACCTATGGGCTTCAATCCCCAAGGAAGCCCAAGCTAGGCTTGTTCTTCCAAATATATCCACCAACTAGGTCCTGCAAAGACAATGAATATGCCCTCCAAGGATCTCGAGTCAAATGCATCGTGATAAGTAAATCAAACCAATAAAAGATCCATATAAGCATGTAAATCCAAACCATCTCATCAAAATAAACAAGTTCTCAAAGACCCTATTCAATTTTCCAAGTTTAGGTATGGGAGGGTTGACAAAGCGACCTATTAGGTGAATTGTACCTCAATTTTAGGAGTGTTTCCCAAGTGGACCCCTCTCTATGTCAGGTGGATGAGGTGACATGGATAAGGGAAAGACTTTTGGGCATGAGGTTCATGAAATACAAGGGATTATAGTGTCTCATTTATGGGTGCCTTTGTAGAGCGTGTGTTGCACCTTCGTTTTCAATGCAACCTTTTTCCAAGCCCATTTATTTCCTTTTGTTCTTTTAAGACGTTTCTAGGTTGAAGACAAGGTGGGGCTTCTACCTAAGCATGAAAAACAATGCCCAACCTGAATATACCCTAGTCACATCATACTTCCCCAAGTTGAAAACAATGTGTGGGGCTTCTACCTAAGAATGAAAAACAATTCCCACACATGTTCCTCATTGGTTGACATTTTGTATTAGTTATTCTTCACGGGTCCCATCAGTTTCTTATGAGAGAAATTTTATTGTCCTCCGGATCCTTGGGTGATCATATAGAATTTTAATGTTTGGATTTTATCCTTTTCCAGCTACAAGCCTCTAGGTCTTCAACCCATTCTTCCCATGAAATGAGGGACAATCCCTTCTTGGGTCAATACACCCAAAAATACCAAAAGGTAAGGAGATGAGGGGATGAAGTGTGGAAAGTGACAAGTATGGTCAGGAATGGCATGATGAATCCTCAATAGGACCTCCTAATAGAAAACCTATCCCTAAGGGTGACCCACTTATTGGGGTTCAATGTCAACCACCAAGGTGAAACAAAGCAAAGAGCATAATTTTCAAGCAGAAGTTACATAATCAAAAGCAATTTAAAATGTAACAAACTCAAATGCCTCAAATATTGAAATGATACTCACCATAATACTTGGATTATACCTCATGGAGCAAGACCCAATGTATTTTGGAAGCCAATTTTTGTGGTGGAGACCCTCATGATGAACCTGAAACTATGGTTGTGAGGTGGGTCTTTGTCTATGAAAGTGAACAATGATGGTCAATATGCCTCTAAGTACTCCATGTTTGCAACCTGAGGGCCTCAAGACATCATCTCCTTAGTTATCCCTAGAATTGGGGATAACATGTCCCATTTTTAGTTGATGTACACAATATAATCCATTGTATGCCTCTTGTCTCTTTGGTATCAACATCGGTAGAGCCTTCATCCACTACTCTTCAATATACCTTTGTAGATTTCTTGTATGTGAACCATACTTCTCGTTCCCTTGGAATTGATAATGAGTTCACTTCCCCACCTTTCACCACGTCATCTGGTAATGTTGGTTCTCACATCCATGTGTTTCATTTTGATGAAGAAATGTTGGATTCCCTTATTGTGCCAAATTACCCTTGGGATGATATGCATAATTGTTCCTAAATTTTAGTGTAGCACCCTAGTCCCTTTGACCAATATGTTGTTGAATCAGAAGATTTTATCCCTCATGGTCAAATCTATTGGTTCAAGAATATGATCCATACCCCTAATGCATTTGAAGAGGGGAATATGGCCAATATATCACCTACGATTAAGGTGGATATCTCTATTACACCAATTTTAGATAAAATATCGTTCTTGGGCAAAACTGTTCTCCTAAAGAGGTTGTTGCTTACAAATCCCTTTTTGAGGAGTTTCACGATGTTTTCACTTAGTCCAATTCATATATTCCTAGACTTTATCTTGCATTTGTTGAACACCATATTGATACATGGTTGGATGTCATTCTTGTCTATCAAAAGAAAATACCTATTCACCCCATCCAAGCCCCTTCCATCAAAGCTAAGATTGCTAAACTACAAAAGGTAGGATTTATCTACCCTATCACATATACTTTGTGGGATTCTAAAAGCAAGGCACATGTTGTGTCTATACTGATTTCCATGATCTAAACAATACCTATCCCAAAGAAAATTACCCAATGCCCTTTATCGACCAGATTATTGATGAATGTGCAAGCCATGAGGTCTTATCTTTCATGGATGGATTCTTGGGTTACAAGCAAATCCATATTCGGCCTCAAGACCAATACAAGATGGCCTTCACCACTCCACAGAGTACCTTTGCATACAAAATTATGCCATTTGTGATGAAAAATGTTAGAGCCACCTTCCAACATGCCATCTCATACTATTTCCATGACTTGTACACCTCATATTAGCCTAACTTAGCGATCTCATCACTGATTCAAACAAAAATCTGCATCACTTAGAATACTTGCATACAATATTTATTAGATGTCATAAGTACAACATACATTTGAACCCCCTCAAGTGTGTCTTTTGCAAGCTTGTTGGTTGGCTTTATGGATTCATTATTTCCAACACTTGCATTACTATTGATCCTCTCAAAGTTTAGGTCATTTCTAAGCTACCTCCCCCTTGCAATATATGCCAATTGTAGATCTTACAGGTGAAGGCCAATTTATTGTGTAGGTTTGTTCCAGAATAGGCCACCAATGCTCACAGTTTCTTGTGCTTATTATGCTATGATGTCCCATTTGTATGGGTTGATCGGGCTCAACATTCCTTTGATTCTCTTAAATGAGCTCTTTCCTTGGCACCTTTGATTAGTCCCCTTGAATTTGATAAGGATTTCATCCTTTACATGTCCACTCCACCCTTTGTTGTCATATGTGTCTTAGTTTAGAATGGGAATATGGATGCAAGAACGTTATCTATTACATGAGTAAGAACCTATTGAGAACCCCTTTGTCTTATACCCATGAGGATAAATTGGCTTTGGAAGTCATTTTCTCAGTCTATAAGTTGTGTCATTGCATATTTGTAATGTTCCCAAGCCAAGATGTTAGGAACATCACGTTTTGCATGAGTTTTTAAACTTTTTTCGGCTGTGGAATTTCATCTAACACTTTGTTGGTTATGGTCCTTTAGGTTGCGCTAGGGTTTATACTGATGATTTTAATGTTTGTTTGCAGAAATAATCAATCATAAATATAGCAATGGACATACCTCAATCATATGCAAGTTCAACAACACAAGAGATAACTCAAAATACCTCAGATCTGATATTATTCATAAAGAAGAAGACCCTGATACAATGGATCTGTAGATATGGTAAAATATAGCTAAGATCTAATATAAAATGGAGATAACTCACAAACAAGATGACAAGGAGAAGCTACAAGCCTCCAAAGGCCCTCCCGACTATAGTAGATGAACAACACATTGAGGTCCATGCCTTCTGAAGTGCCAAACCCCAAGACTGGCTAAGTCATGCCCTATTGGAAGACTGAATACCCTCAACAATTCAGCCCTACTTCTCAAGGCCTCCAAAAACACCAAAAAAGATGCCAAAATGTATATTGGGGTGAGTAGAGTTCCCTCCTGAAGTCTTAGACCGAAATAACAAGAGATGCTACTCCAAAGGTTGAATCCCCAAGTGGAGTTGTGCCCTCCTCAATACTGTTAAACCCTAATATTTCGGCCCTGATGAAGGAGACCTTCAAATGCCCTGAAACTCCCCATAAAGATAGATCGGGGCACTATAAGGCTTTAGGTGAAGTCTCAATGTCATATCTGAAGTATAACCCCTCTAAACTGAATAGATCTGAATTTGAATAGCGCCCTCCTTCTCTCCAAATGATGCCAATGCTCTAGGAAATCATCTGGACCATATAACTCTCTCAGCATGCACTAGAAATAATTTCCAAGGCCCTGCAACTAAAACCCAAGTGCTCAAACCTCCAAAATCCCTCTTAGACTCCTAAAACGAACCTTCCTCCAATCAATGGTGCGCCCCCCTTGCTGGAAACCCTCAATGGTGCTCCCTCTCTCTTCCTGTACCTGTGGTTGGTGTAGATCTCTCATGAAACTGCGTATATCTGAAGTAGAATGGTGTGGGTGGAGTATTGCATCCCTGAGACTAAGCTTGGAACAAGATAGGTGGGATCTTTTACCGTCGAGTTATCCTCTAGGGTTTGTTAAGTCAAAACCCTCAAAACCCCCAAGACATGGGCTCACTAGCTAGAAGACAAATATCAAAATGATAATCAAACATGAATGAGAGAATAGAGGCCCTTGCCTCTCTTTTATCCTTCCTGCCCACCTTGTCCCTCCAAATTGAATTTTTCTTTATTAATTATTAATTAATTAATTAATTAACTCTTTTACCTCTGAAAAGCACCTTATCTCTCCTTGTGGCTTCCTTGGTCACTAAAAGTCACATTTCATCATTCTATCCTGTAGTGTGGTTCCTCCCAATTCTAATGAGCTATTACACTAAGAGGTTACTCCAAGTATTATGCCCAATATGACCTTCTTAGTGCATTTAATTAACCTATAGCCCAAAATAACTCAAAATCATGGAAATCGCCGGAATGCAACGGAACCAAAGCCAAGTTGTGTGGGATAGATCATAATGATGAAATAATATGAGCGATGCAAATCGGACCCCAAAATACCCCTCAATAGCTCGTGTACTTTCTATTATATCCATCTGGATACTCTGGTCATCATAACACTCTGTAATATCCTGATGTCCCAAAGTGGGGACATTACAGTCCTCCCTACTAGAATATTGCTTGTCCTCAAGAAATAAGTGAACCCATCCAAATATAATATCGAGTTCCCATGTCCACCTATGGGACACATAGTAGGACCCATATAGAGATGAACTATCATACACTCCACCCCTTGGGTCCCATATCAGGATGTGAACTGCAATACCCTATGAAGCATAATCCTGAAATATATCAACATCATGAATCTCTTGCACATGACACATGGCCTCATGCCAAAATGAGTCCATCCAAATATCAACATGACCTCCATCAACTGCACATGTTGATGCCGGAGTGAGGTATTGCAAGACCTCCATGAGACACCCTCAAGTGATGTGCTCTCCTCAACACTGAAGCTCAATGGAAAGTCAAAACAACTTTCCCTTGCAAAGGTCCACTCACCCTTGTCAGTCAGTGAAATTATCAACCCTGCAATCCTCGGGTCCCATGCTAGTCTCTGTCGAAGATCACCATGTTGGTGCTACACTACTCAGACCATGCATGTATTCTCCCTGTATATATACTGGAAACCCCACTCCTGGATCCTCAGGATGGAATATTTGTGGCAACTTGACATGTTGTCCATAAGTTGCATCCGTAAGAGAACCTCTATGGAAATAGTATCCACCCAACCATCTCCATGCTCGATAATGAGAATCAAAAGGGGGAAATTGTCTTGCTCCATAGGACAAGTCCCTTCATGCCCACTCAAAACCAACCCACAATGAATTATGTAGCTCTC
Source organism: Picea glauca (assembly GCA_000966675.3). NCBI lineage: Eukaryota > Viridiplantae > Streptophyta > Pinopsida > Pinales > Pinaceae > Picea > Picea glauca. The sequence continues at coordinate 3,021,776 of JZKD02S1001157.1, forward strand.
TGGCGCAACTCGGGTCATCATAAGGTGAAACAACCTACCCACAATATGGACTCCCGGATCCCATGGCAAACTTGGAATTTTATCACTTCCAATCCCTGCTAACTGCTCCAGTGTCAGACCGATCATTGTCGAAAGCCCTCCATGCTCATCCTCATGAATATCTGTATCTGTGTCACCCTAAGAGATTTCTGCTATCACCTGGCCTATGATGCTCACCATCATGCACAAAGTCTCAACTATCTTCCTATCACGATCCACCTATGTCCTGCTTTATGCCGTAAAATCACTCATGTCAGGTGGTATCGGCCTAACCACTCTCCATGTCCTCTGCCATTGTCTATCCCTCCTCATGTTTTTGTCTATGATAAAAGTGTCGAGAAAGGATAACAAAAACATATGTAGCTGATTGTAGGACTCAAAGATATCACATGATTTGGTCAATCCCAAGGATTCGACTAGAATCTCATCCGTTGATATCCATGATAAATACTCGCCTGTAATCATCACCGAATCCCAATCATCCAGTACTATCGGAAGTAACTCCTCTAACTGTTGGTCAACCACCTTCCATATCTCATCTCCCATGCAACTGTTGATACCGTGAATGTGATATCTCATAAATATGTGATGTTGCAAAGGAGGGGGATCTATATGATTCCCGAAGTGTGTCTCCTCCTTGCAATCCAATACATCCATCAGAATCCTACTGCATATCTCGGCCTATCTCTGTGAACTATCACTCATCACTATATGCTCCTGCATACTTGTGTAATATCATGTATACTCCTAGAGCATCATGGATCATGGGTGTGCTTCTGGACCAACCTCTACATGAAGGTCAGCCGCTCTCAGGACACAAATGGAAGTGTCCTCAAAACTTCCCCTGGCTCTGGAGTCCCCATGCGAATGTGAGTGCTCGTTTGTCTCAAACATCCTCTTGGAGGGTATCTCCTGCGCCTCCATATAAAAAATCTCCATACTCATCAATGATCCTAGGTACTCCTCATGCTCCTCCATCAACTGGTGCTCCTCTGCTAAACCACCAACATCCTATAGCAATGTGACTGAAGGATATATATGATTTTCCACTAAGATATATGTAGTGGATCTATGACGGATCTCCTCAAGAATCTCCTCTGATCTAGACTCTTATTCTTGAAGGGCTATCTGTGTGCCTCTCAAGAACCCTCGGGTGCTCTCCAACTCATGAGTGAGTCTATCCACCTCCAAATCCTACTCCCTCAGAGCCCCATGATACATCTCGCCAATCCGTAATAGGTAGTCCCTATCCGTCAACAACTGTTGGTAGTCGGCCCTCATCACATACACTCTCTCCTTGAGAGTATGAAAGTAATCCATGAAAAATCCCTCATCTGAACTACCATGTGCCACTAATGCCCTCCAGCAGTAATATGCGACCAATTCATGTGTGTCATTAATGCGCCTAGTGGTTTCCATGATCATATCCTCACTGACTCTCAATTGTCCTGCCAAGTAGTGTGACTCCTGATCACAATCATGCTGAGGTGATAGCTCATGTCTCTCACTACTATTGCCAACATTGGAATCCCCAACAACACTCTCTGCAGAAGATAAAGCGTTGAACTGCCCCCTGTCTATTGTGCTACTGGGTCCTCCTATATGTGACTGCACATCATCCCTAATTGCTAGCTCCCTTTGAGTAATATTGTATCTAGTATGAGTAGTTGTATCCTCCTGTGCACTCACCCTGCTACTATCATCTACACCTAGATCCCATATAGATGTGTCCAAACACGTGTTATGGTCATCCTGACCAATAAAGGGTACATCCTGATCACTGCAGGATGGTCCTGGAAGTAAGTGTCCAACCCGACTGTCGATTTCCATAGACTGATCAAGCAGTGGAGCCTCCAAAATAACTGAGCCCCTCTCCTCATGTTGATGTGTGTGTAAGGTCATCTGTTTGCACGTCATGTATCTCTTCCTAGATCTATGGATCCATATGTCCCTGGTGTGCACCCCTCACATACGACTCCTCTATTATATCTGAAATGCCACAGATATCCTCATGTGTCATGGCTATCATAGGTTTCTAGAGAGATGACAGATGTGTCATGATCATCATAGGAAGCTCGTCGGGTCTAGGTGCTAACACGTGTGAATCCCCACTAGTGTCACTGCTCTGCTAAGGTGTAAGGTCATCAACAATATGTGATATGAATGTTGAAACATAAGTGTTATCATCCTGTCCATCCCATTGTTCCTCCAATGCGCAAGGGTTACTATCCTCCTCAAGCGTGAAATAATCACTAGTCTCTGAGCAAGAGTCACTAGCATCATTGAACTACTCCAAATAGGCATCTATCGATGCATCCTCACACACCTCATCATCACTGTCATAGAGCACCTCAATGATGTGCTTCTTACCTCTACCCCTACATCTATTATCTGGTTCCCAAGGCACTTTGCAACTGTATCAACGTTGCCTGCTCCTATTGGGTGTAAGAATGCTTTGTTCTTCCTTCCAACTCTCTCCCATTTGTCTAATTTGTTCTCCATTCTATTGTATGTTGGCTGTCAACTCTCGTAGGGTTGAACGCAATTCCTATCTATCCATATCTCCCTATGGGGGACCCTCAGGCTGACAATAATCTAAGGTTTGATGCCACTATAATGTTCCCAAGCCAAGATGCTAGGAACATCACGTTTTGCATGAGTTTTTAAACTTTTTCTGGTTGTGGCATTTCTATAAACACTTTGTTGGTTATGGTCCTTTAGGTTGCGCTAGGGTTTATACTGATGATTTTAATGTTTGTTTGCAACAATAATCAATCATAAATATAACAATGGACACACCTCAATCAAATGCAAGTTCAACAACACAAGAGATAACTCATAATACCTCAGATCTGATATTATTCATAAAGAAGAAGACCCCGATACAATGGATCTGTAGATCTTGTACAATATAGCTAAGATCTAATACAAAATGGAGATAAATCCCAAAAAAGATGATGAGGAGAAGATACAAGCCTCCAAAGGCCCTCTTGATTGCAATAGATGAACAACACGCTAAGGTCCATGCCTTCTGAAGTGCCAATCCCCAAGTCTGGCTAAGTCGTGCCCTGCTGGAAGACTGAATACCCTCAACAATTTGGTCGTGATGTTGAAGGCCTCCAAACACTCCGATGAAGATTCCAAATTGTATATTGGGGTGAGTAGATTTCCCTCTTGAAGTTGCAGACCGAAATACCAAGAGATTCTTCTCCAAAGGCTGAATCCCCAAGTGGAGTTGTGCCCTCCTCAATATTGTCAAACCCTAATATTTCGGCCCTGATGAAGGAGACCTCCAAATGCCTTGAAACTCCCCAAAAAGATAGATCGGGGAACTGTAAGCCTCTAGGTGAAGTCTCACTATTAGATATAAAGTATAACCCCTCTAAACTGAATAGATCTAAATCTGAATAATGCCCTCCTTCTCTCCAAATCATGCCAATGCTCTAGGAAATCATCTGGACCATATAACTCTCTCAACATGCACTAGAAATCATGGCCAAGGCCCTACAAGTAAAACCCAAGTGCTCAAATCTCTAAAATCCCTCTCAGACTCCTAAAACGAACCTTCCTCCAATCGATGGTGCGCCCCTTTTGCTGGAAATCCTCAATGGTGCACCCTCTCTCTTCCTGTACCTGTGGTTGGTGTAGAACTCTCCTGAAACTGTGTAGATATGAAGTAGAATGGTGTGGGTGGAGTATTGCATCCCCGATACCAATATTGGAACAAGATAGGTGGGATCTTTCACCACCGAGTTGTCCTCTAGGGTTTGTTAAGTCAAAACCCTCAAAACCCCCAAGGCATGGGCTCACTAGCTAGAAGCCAGATATCAAAATGATAATCAAACATAAATGAGAGAATAGAGGCCCTCGCCTCTCTTTTATCCTTCCTTCTCACCTTGTCCCTCCAAAGTGACTTTTGCTTTATTAATTATTAATTAATTAATTAAATCACTTTAATTAATTAATTAACTCTTTTACCTCTAAAAAGAACCTTATCTCTCCTTGTGGCTTCCCTGGCCACTGAAAGACACTTTTCATCATTCTATCATGTAGTGTGGTTCCTCACGATTCTAATGAGATGTTACATTAAGAGGTTCCTTCGAGTATTGTGCCCAATATGACCTCCTTAGTGCATTTAATTAACCTATAGCCCAAAATAACTCAAAATCATGGAAATTGTCGAAATGCAATGAAACCAAATCCAAGTTGTGAAGAATGGATCATAATGATGAAATAATATGAGAGATGCAAGCTAGACCTCAAAATACCCCTCAATATCTCTTGTACTCGCTAGAATCTCCATCTGGCTACTCTGGTCATAATAACACTTTGTAATATCCTGGTGTCCCAAAGTGGGGACATTACAATATTGGTGCGAAAAAACAAGGTGGTCACCAACTCTAACCCTATATCCTTTCTATTGAGCTAGCGAGTGATCAAAGGGAAGTATTCCCATTAGATCATAATTCTTTAGAATTTTAACTTAGAGTTTGTTACACTCAATAGTAAGAAATCCTTAGCCCTTGCTGAGTTCATTTTCGACCTACCAACTAGTGCACTTGACTTGCCCTTCAATGATGATCTTTTGGACGAGCATTTGTTCACCATATCCACCAATGATCCTTAGTATGGAAACATCCTCAATTACTTGTGAACCTAGAAATTTGGTCCTCATTTGACCCATGACGATTAAGGACATATTTCCAACATTCCCCTCGTTATCTTCTCATTAGAGATGATATTTATCATTGAAGAATTGATACATTTTTTGCTTCATTGTCTCACCCATGATGAGGAAGAGAATGTTTTAAATGCTTTCCATGGTAGTGCTTATAGGAAATTGGTGCTTCAACATTGTCAACAACACTTGGGCCCAACGAAAGTAGGTCCCTACAAATGAACTCTCTATCAACAATGTCTTCCCTCTAGACATCTTGTGTAGAGAATGAATATCCAATATGTGGATCACCATTGTAGACGTAGCATGTGTCTCTACTCACTCAAGGTCCATGGGATGGATAGAAAAATCTATGACCCTAACACTAGGTATGTAATGGGTCTCAAGGAACTCCTTTAAACACCTCCCCCGAGGCAATATTGGTTGAGTATCTCGTACTACTCCAAGTGGAGGGAGCTCTATGAGAAAATGTGTATCATGTATGGTGAACTCAATATGTTGGCCTTGCACCATGAATACCTCTGCATATGCATTCCAGTACCACACTATATGAAAGAGGAGGTCCTCCCTTGCTCTCATCAGTGGGTTCTCAAGTTATTTGAGTAACTTATGTTGAGCTAAGGCTCCTCTTATTACTCGGTTCTCCCAAACCGGAGCTCAAATATCCTCAAACTCTTGCTCTCTCTAGATTACTTTTAAATCAACTATATTTGCACAAAAGGATGTTTTGTCGAGTACTTTCATCATATTTGTCAAAATGTTGGTCCCTATCATCATTCTCCCTTCAAAATAGCCCTCCTTAGTAATTTTTGACCCAAAAGGTCACTTTTGGCCAAGGGAAAAAAAATCGTATTTTTTTCATTGGCCAACGCTACAAATGGGGGTAATTCCTACAATCCCAATGTAGATACTACCCCCGATTTTTTTTTTTCGGCACGACATATTTTTTCCGGGACGACATATTTCCGAGACCACATGATATTTAGGTGGTTTTTTCAGCACATGGTTTTTTGCCCCTGGTTTTCTATTTTCAGTTAAGGAATTAGGGTTTTGGACTAATCCAAGTCATTGGATTAGGGTTTTGGATGCCACTGGCTCCTATATGTATATTGTATTGTAAACAATGTAACACAATGTATGAATATAATATATGATGGTTTTCTCGGTTTGGGTTTCCAGGTGAAAAATCTCTGTGTAATGTTTGTA
>JZKD02S1001157.1:3043513-3082394 GCA_000966675.3 Picea glauca
GGGAAACCTCCTTTTACCCCACTTAAATGTTCAAGTACAAGATGATTCAAAATGAAAATGTCTCATTGGTATATATAGGAGACTGGGAGGTATAATTACAACTAATGGCCTAAAGCGAACATAAATAAAATAACATTACTAATATAATATGCCCCAATTAAGGGGTAATGAGCCAATATTAGGGCTTAACATAAGAAGAGCAGTGGTCGACACCCCTAACCAGTTTTTTCTTCACACAGTAGAAGACCTGATAGATTTCACCCTCATAGAAATCGAACATCCCCTTAATCTAATCCCCGAAACACCAGTCGGAAACTACTCTGAGCCCGACGATTTTTCTGGCGAGGAAGGGTTTAACTCATAACGCTCAGTTTTGGAGTCGGATGACATGGAAGATAACAATGAGAATACTGAAGAAAGGGGAAATCCACCTCATAATAATACACTTTGGTTGGCCAAAGATGCTCTGGAAATCCCCAGACGAGTACATAACCTTCCCCGACATCCAAAAAAGTTACTCCCTAAATTTGACCCTGAAACCACAAGATCGCCTAAAGACGATATCAAAAAATTCATACTAACTATTAGACTAATGAATGTCCAACATGAAGATGTAGTATGCAAAATTTTCCCCTATACTTTTTATAATTCGACCTCCACATGGTATTTTAACTTTCTTGTAGGGTCCATAACTAGTTGGATGAAGTTTCAAAGGGATTTTTTAGATAAATTTCTAGAAGAAACCACTACATGAGCTTTGTTGGATGAGTTGTTCGTCGCCACCATGAGTTCAAAGGAAAAGGTTAAAGGCTTCAATCAACGATTCACCACTATCCTAAACAAATTTCAACCCGAAGCTAAACCCACTCAAGAGTTTCAAATTTAAGTATACACTAATGCTCTCCCAACTTCCATTTCCATGTTTGTGAAGAGGGCTGCCAAAACAACCTTAGCTGAAAATTTTGAGGAAGCCAAAACAATAGATTTCCAAATGAAGGGATGTAAATAAGGCCAGGTCTCGTTAGTTAAGAAGAAAGTTCAACCTCCTCCTAGGAGAGGAATCTTGTTTACTAGACCCCCAGGGAAACAAACAAAACAAGGTCCCGAAAAAGGAAGTGGAGACATAGAAGACCTACAACGAATGGTAAATAAGTTGTCAAATGAAATCGTAGACATGAAAAGAAGTAAAGGGGAAGGAAACCAAGGCCAGAGGCCCTATAAACGATTTTTTAAAAGAAATCCACCATTCAAAGCAATTGAACCTCCCCCAGCCAACTTAAACATTGATATGAGAAACGTAGCATCCGACTCTTTCTGTACCTATCACCAAGATAAACATTATGAAAGAGACTTCCCATAATGGGTGCATGCCATGAATTTGATGGCCAACCAATTTCTAGATGAGGTTTCCCTTACTGAACAATCAAGTGGCTCAGCTATGAATATTTTTTATCATGAATAATTTGATCCACCAGAAGAAACAATCATGTTGATATGGGACCATGACCTACCAATTCCCTCCAATGATCTTTTTGAGGTTCAAGAACCACCCGATGAGGTCTTGGTTGTGCAAACGCGAAGTAGGGGTCAACCTGTCTCAAATGACCTTACCACTGCCGAAACTTCGGGAGGAAAATCAACATTCGATCACCCTAAAGAACCTTTTGTCTCCCAAAGAAATCCTATGAATATCCATACACGATAATCACCCAATCTAGACTACAACATAGTAGAAGATTTGAAAAAAATGAAGGCGAATATATCAGTCATGGACATGTGTAGAATCCCCCAACAAAAGGAATTTATGTTACAAGCTTTAAAATTAGTAGAAAACCCTATAACAAGCACTAACCAAGGAGAAAATCCACCCCTCTCAGACCTAAGGGTTGAGCCAACTATAAACGCTTGCTCTGAAGATAAGAATGCAAAGCTTTTTGTCCCACCATTTCTCTTGACATTTGAAGTCTTCAACATAAACCTCCACAATTGTTTGGTTGACTCAGGGGCATCCTCTCATATTATGACATTGTCTATATGCAAGAAACTAAATGCAATCCCTCTCAAAAGTGATGAACATGTTATACAACTAGACATAACCCAGGTGAAAATTATGGGAGAACTCAAGGATGTCATGATCAGGATGGCGACATACTCGAAATTTGTTCAAGTGATTGACATCATTGTAGTAGATATCCCAAAATCCTATGTATTGCTACTTAGTCAAGATTAGTCCGAGAAGTTAAACAAATACTTTAGTACAGACATCGCTCACCTTTGGTTTCCATTAAAGGGACACACGAATATGATCAAGATCGATAGCAAAAGATATCTAAAACATACTATCATCGACCTAGAAACCCTCAACGAACTCTCTTCGACAGATTTCCCCGTGCTAAGCAATTATTCCCGCGACTCTGATTTCAGGAATTTCTCCCCCCTCTTATCTGATGTCCCTCTTACTCAAAACTTCAAAATGACGTTTCAAGAAAATTCTCCGACGGCGGCAGAAGAAGTCCTCTTCTATCAATCAACTATGTTAAAAACCACAGAACAGATAGGAGGAAATGAGGAAAGTGGTAGGAAAAAAGAAACTGATGGTTTTATCTCACAAGTTTGGACCTTATACTTTGATGGATCTAAATCACAAGAAGGGTCGGGGGCAGGGTGTATCCTCATTGATCCGAGAGGTAAACGAAATTTCTTGTCCTGCAGACTAGAATTTGAATGCACAAGCAACATCGTCGAGTATGAAGCTCTGGTACAAGGGATAAAGAAATCCATAGACTTAAACGTTAAAGAACTAAAGGTTTTTGGAGACTCTGAAATCATTGTTAGGAAAGTAAGGAGAATTATACATTGCAACTCTCCCCACTTGAGGAATTAACGACAAGAAGTGCACGGACTGATAGAAAATTTTGAAGCCTTCAACATTACAACGATCCCTGGAACAAAGAACACTCTTGTTGATTCTCTAGCTACTGTTGCCTCAAGGATATCCCATTTAGAATACTATGAAGCCTCCTGGTTCACTGTGGAGCCACTCTATAAACCATTGGTGCCCAACAATATTTCTAATTGGAAGGTATTTGAAGGAGATGAACATATCATAAACTTCTTAACCAATCAGGAAAATTTTAAGGATCTAGCTATCGACGATGAACTATTTCAGGAACAAATAATGGAAACCGATCCCCATGTACAAAAACCTGAAATAGATCAATCGACTGAAAAACTAAGGTTTCACACAATACCGAAAGGGGTAGCCAATTTAGAAAATCTTTTTGACTTAAGGGGAAGATTGAAAGGGTCAACAAACACAAAGACGGGGAGTTCTTGTCCCATGTATGAGACTATAAATCTAGGAACCCCAGAAATTCCCAAGAATGTAAATCTCGACAAGACAATATCTAAAGAAGAAAGGAAGGCCTATCTCAAACTTTTTAGAGAATATCAATATGTTTTTGCATGGTCCTACCGAGATTTGAAAACTTATGATACTCATATCATTCAACACACAATCTCGTTAAAACCCGGAGTAAAACCTTTCAAACAAAAGCTCTGGAAGTACCACCTGTTATCACACATATTTGTAAAGGGGGGTTTTTCTTTCCCTTATAAAATTACCCATCCAGTTAGCTTTCATGAAATTTGTGCCAGATCCTCGTTAGTATCTGACACAGATCCAGATGGCCAAAGAGCAAGGAGAGGCCGCCACATGTTCCAGGTGCCGAGTTGACTCAAGCCTCATCCTCATCTCGATGCGAACAGTTAATGAAGTCGGGGAAGGTGGTTGAAACATCATATCCCCCCCATAAATGGAAAGCTTGGAAAGGATTGGCAGAATGCCCAAGATCGTGTCTGACAAGGAACTGCATGGGCAATCTAACAAAAGACTGCATGCACAGTCTACTAGACGATCACGTGCACATTCAGTCTGACAGGGAGCTTGTTGACTCAAAGATTTGACTGTAGTGGCAAGTTGTTCTGAGTATATGTAGGCAGTTTTTTTATTTTGTTAGGGTCGATGGTTGAGCTATGCTCCCACATTGTAAAGTTTTTATAAAGCACATTGGTTATATGGTTATGTAATTCGATCTGAGACTTCTGGTTTAATGAAAATCAACTTCATGTTTCCATGTTTTATTGCCTCTGATACTGAATGTTCATGACTAAAGGATTCACATGGATGTTTATGACTAAGTTGTAATGGATGTTGGATTATAGTCTGGTTATAGGTTTTCAGTCTCCTGAACTCCAAATCCAAGAAGATCTTGTTTTCTGAGTTTTTCCTCCTTAGGTTGTTGGAAGACCTGTTGTCCAGAGCAAACCTTTTCATTTTCTCCTCTATTTCTTCCTCCTGCTCACCCTTACTACAAATTATTGACTAAAGTTGAATCGAGATCTCATTTGCGGGTGCATGTTGGTCCAGTTTTCCGAGTTAAAACGATATTATCATGAGCATGCTCCCATTCAACCCCCTTTAAAATTATTCATTGTGACATATAAACTGATGGGTATCGGGCTTACCTCTGCCGCAATCCAGAGGTGATTTCTGGTGCTAACACCACCCATCTCTGGAAACCCTCATGTGTTAGGAGTTAAAAAAATTACTAGATGCTAAAATCATCTTTTAGGTTAGACACTCTGCTTAGGTAGAAAATTTGGTTCCTGTCAGGAAAAAGTCTGGGTAAATTCGTCTGTGTATGGATTTCAGAAACCTCAATAGAGCATCAGAAAAGGACAACTACCCAGTCCCACCGATGGAGCAACTCTTGGAGAGCGTGTTTGGTTTTGATATTTTCTCCCTGCTGGACGGTTTTCAGGTTATAACCAAGTTCTAGTTTCAGAGGAAGACCGTTTGAAAACTACCTTCTGGACCAAGTGGGGAATCTTTGCTTATAAACGAATGCCCTTTGGGTTAATCAATGTAGGGGAAACCTTCCAAAGGGCCATGGACATAGAATTTCAGGGACTAATCAACAAGTGTGTAGTAGTTTATATGGATGACATGACTGTGTATTCAAAGAATAGAGAATATCACATCCGACACCTAACCGAGATTTTCGAGAGGTGTAGGAAATATGGTATATCTTTAAACCCTAATAAAACTATCTTTGGTGTCAAGGAAGGGAAAATACCAGGTCATATTATATCTCAAGCAAGAATTCACATAGGCCCAGAATGAATTAGGGCTATATCTTAGCTTCCATTACTCCATAATAAAAAGGATATGCAATCCTTCTTTGGGAAAATCAATTTTGTGAGAAAGTTCACCCCTGATTTCATCGAAACTATCAAACCCTTACAAAAGATGATCCACAAAGATGTTGAATTTAGGTGGGATGATGAACGAAAAGTGCTTTCAGCAACATTAAGACTACAATATCTCAAGTTGCAGTGTTGCGAAGTCCCAACTTTAGCAAAGATTTCTTCCTCTACACTTTTTCCTCCGACCAATTGTTAGCTGCAGTATTGACTCAGAAGAATGATGACAACAATGAGGCCCCGGTCTTGTTTATGAGCACTAATCTCCAAGGGGACGAACTAAATTACCCTGCTATAGACAAGCAAGCTTGTGCATTTTACAAGGCAGTGAAACACTTCAGATCTTACATCCTAAATAACCATACCAAAGTCATTGTGCCTCATCCCATAGTCTGATCCCTATTCACTCAACAGGAGATGGGGGAAAGAAGAGGAAACTGGATGGCAGTGGTCCAAGAATTTGATCTCGATATAAAACATGCTAAGCCCAGGATCAAGTAAATGAAGACCCCATATAGGAGAATGAATTGGCATTATGGTGTGGTGAAGCTTCATATGTCTCCCCAGGGCAAGAGTCTTGGTATGATAAATTATCTTATCTCCTTCACCATGAGACTCGCCCAGAAAACCTAAACCCTAAGGAAAGGAGAGATCTCAAACTAAAATCGACACAATATAGCCTCATAAATTCGGTTCTCTTCCGCGTTGATTATGATGGGATACTTTTAAGATGACTCGAACGTGAAGATGTATACAAGGTTTTGAAGGAGCTCCATGATGGTCCTGCAGGTGGACACTTAGCAGGGAATACCACTACTCACAAAATATTGAGAGCCAAATATTATTGACCTACTATGTTCAAAGATGCTCACACATACACTAGGAACTGCAAAACTTGTGAAATAAGCGCAGGGAGGGAAAAGAGAGCAGTTGTCCCACTCCAACATGTGGTCATCTCTAGGACATTAGAGCAATGGGGGATATATATAATAGGAGAAAATACATCGATTTCTTCAAAACAACATAGATACATACTGACTGCCACAAACTATTTCACGAAGTTAGCAGAGGTCATCCCTCGAACTCATGTAAACGAAAAAGGGGTGCTCTAATTCATAGAACAACAACTGATCACAAGCTTTGGTATGCCTTTCATCCTTGTTTTCGATAATTCCACTTAATTTTCCTCCACCCTATTAATAGATTTTTCTTTAGACATAGGAATTATAATCAGATACTCTGGAAACTACTATCCACAGGGGAACAGAGTGGCATAATCAACCAATAAGAACCTAGTGAGGGTATTTAAGAAAATAGTTGCAGACAACCGGAGGAATTGGAACAGTTCACTTCATAATGCCTTATGGATTGGTAGAGTAACACCCAAGGAAGCTATAGAGAATTCCCCATACTTTTTGGTATACGTACATGAAGCCATTCTCCCGAACGGGATATATCTTTCATCTCTTGAGCTTGCTCAGTATTCTAGAGGACAACCCTCATCAGTCAATCAACAAAGAATCGATACCCTCCTCATCATGGAAGAGGAAAGGGAGAAATAAAAATCAAAGTTCATTGCTCATCAGCAGATAGTTTTGATAAGCATAAGGCCAAAGAGAAGAATTTTGAAGTAGGAGACTTAGTCCTGAAATGGGATAGAGCGAATGAGCCGAAGGGAAAACTTTTGAAGTTTCAGAATCTATGTCTCAAACCTTTTCAGGTAGCCGATAAAACTAGGGTATGAACGTATCGGTTGAAAAATATGAGGGGGGAACTTGACGCCCTCCCGGTGAATGGCCAAGCCCTAAAACAATATTTCTATTAAAAAAAAATGACTGTGTTTTCATGATACTTTGTTTTTTGGTAGGCTAATTGCGGAGTTCTTCATTTTTTGTTTTTCTTGTTATAGTACTTTTTGCGCTTTTGAATTTTGTGTTTAGCAAGGCATTGGTTGACCTTAGTTCATGCGGTATGATGAACTATGTTCTTGACTCATGCTTACATACAACACAAGAAGGGTTGGGATAATTTCGGTTGTTTCAAAGGAGTTTTGCATCTAACCTGTGCAAATAAACAACCTTGGCAAAGTGATGAAGTGTCCGCCTGGTGGTTTGGTAAAACTCAAAGGGAAAGATGGTAAGCTGGGAAGGACTACATGTACCTCAAGACAAAGATAACAAAAATTCACCTTAACCATCTCATTTTTCAAATAAAAGACGTCCTCCTCTCCCACTTGCTCAAGGCATTCTACCGAAATAAAATCAATTATATCAAATGAGTGCAAAGTAGGAGAGGGTATGCACATAACTCTGTCAAGGCTATGGACGCTCGCTGGCAGCAGAGAAACATCGTAGCAAGTGAATGATGATAACTAAAGGTCCTGGTTCCAATGAACACTTTACTTGACTCTTATCAAAAGAAGGCATGGGTCATGGTTACAAGAAACGAAGGTGGAATAAAGGTTCAAACCCCACACGCATGCCCAGATTTCACAAACTAGGGAATTTCTAACGCAAGGATAGAATAGGTTCTGATAAAAACCAGTTAAGTTCTTAACCAACTTTTGCATCAACTAAGCCCGTGGTAGGAACAAGGATTCTGCTTTTGCCCAATAAGTCGCCATTTTTTGAGCACTCAACACACCCTAAAAAAAAAAGCCTTATCAAATTTTGTCATTTTTTGGGTACCACTTGTTTTTCACACTGTCTAACTCGATTTCATTTTGGGAAACGTTTTGTCTTTGTTTATTTTCATGACTCTCATCACCTATTCAATTTTATTTGAACTTATGAAACCCCATGACTAAAAGGTCTAACACCTGAATTAAGATTCGACAGCCAAACACTGCACCTAACGCACTCAGGTTCGACGTCAGAAAGAATTCAAGCAAGTAAAGGAACCACTCGGAAAATAAAAGTCGTCGAGTGTCGATCTTCATCGGCATCGACAAAAGGTAGTTTTCCTTTGCGTAAGTTTTTTGCATAAAGGTTCAAGAGATAATTGATCCCCTTCGACATTGGTAAAATACGAGGAGGACATATGTTAATAGAGGACAAAAAGAAATTGTCGATAGTCGATGGCCGACGCACTTTATCGGCATTGGGGAAAATCTAGAATGATCACAACAAACATGTTGACCATGATCAATTTATCCCCGATCGCTGATCCCTGATGCGTTTTCGACATCAGAACTTTTTTGAAGGAGCCGATCCGAGAGAACTTGGGTAGGTTTATCGCCGATAGCTGATCCTTGACAATTGTCGGCATTGACAAGCTAGGATTTGGTTTTAGAACAAATAGCTTAAGGAAAGTCTCAGCTCTGATTAATATGAGCGAATTAAGTCATTTGTCTCAAACACCACGTGTCTTTACCAGGTAAGAGGGTCGTACAATCTAGTTCTATCCTGAGTCATTCTTGGTTCCCTAGGTCCTAGTCACACCTTCGAGTCAGATTTGCCACGTCATCACTGTACGATAAGATCGATCGACGTCGAATATTTTGTATGAGGATATCAATGAAAATGTTCATAGCACAATCCTGACCCCCGATCCACCAGCTGAAAGAGCGGAACTATGTGACGTTTGCGACATTATATACGATCGAATTTTGGACATTTGAGGAACTAGTTAATGCTCGATCTCGCATTAGTTTCTACCCTATGCGTCGATTAGACAACAACATTTTGAAATCGCCTATAGACCACATTACCACCCGCACCCCCGCCGTCAACCCATGATGAATTTAAGTTCAAACTCCTCTAAAGATTCGACGACACATTTATTGAAATTTCACTCATAACCCAAATGGAATGGTTGATGCGACACAGTAAGATCTTCCCTGTTTAAATCTCTTGAACCATTGTGAACAAATTCATTCTGCACGTAAGATAATTCTAGAGCATACAAAGGAGAAAAACGAGCAACTCAAAGACTTTACTGACGCTCTTGATTATCAAAAACCAGGTTTAACAAGCTTCAGAGGTATGTATCCAAGTCTGTCAATTCGTTGGTTATAATTTATATGTGTTTGTTCGGTTTCCTACACAGTCTCTAAACTCTGTTCAAGTTTTAGGAACAATGCCTCCGAGAAATCCAACCACCAGACGCTCGCCGAGAGCACCAAAGCTGAAAGAACCAGAGACAGGAAAAGGTTCCTCTCCAGGGACCGTGAGGCAATTGGAGTACGCCCCTAGAGCAGAGCCAGTCATCAAAACAACTACAAAGAAAGTTTTCATCCAATATCCGATCTTTGGTCATATAGAGTCAAGCATCAGATCCAAGGTAGCGCTCCCATAATGGGTTGATCTCTTCAACAGGATTAGCATATAAAAATACCCAAAGTATATCCCACACAACGACCTGGATGTAAGGGTGCTCAATGACCAGGTGTTCCCCAACATTCGAAGATCGTATTTACACATGGTGGTGAGTAGAACCCCCATTTTCCCCTGTATAGAGGTCCTAAAGTGGCTCATCGACCACACAGACGGGCATAAATGTTTGATCAACGATGCGAATGGAGGGTGCGTCAGAGTTTTCCTCCCGATAGAAGTCCAGAAGTATTATAAGCTCAAGGACCCAGAGGAGGGTCTCAACACAGACTTCGTGGTAAAGTTTTATGAGTTCCATCACACCATTCGGTTGATGGCATCATGGTGGAAATAGGATAATAAATTCACCAATCGGAGCAATGGATGGTACGAGACAATCAACTTGAGGGAGCCATACATCTATTTGATGTCTCTCATTTGTCGACTATATGAAGAAAACGATTGCTCCAAGTTTTTGGAAGCATGGATGCCTTTGGCATACACAGTTGCAATTGTTGGGAGCAACTTCAATTGGGGAGAAATAATCTCTAAACAATTAAGCATCTGTGTGTAGCAAGCTCAAACGCTGAAGGAAGGAGAGGAACCAACTTTTTACATGGCCTCATACCTGATTGATGTCATGTGCGTAAGGAATGTCTTCACCGGCATGAATCTGAGCTGGCATGTTACAGAGATCTCATTCCACATCTACTTCAATGTGCTATGGGAAAACAAGTATAAGAAATATTACACCCTCATCTGCAATGAATTCATCGTCCACATTTATTTTATTATTTTTAAGAAGGAATGCCCAAGGCTATCAACGATAGCCAAGAAAATGATGGCCAAGGTAGGCCATTGGTATGTGGATGAGCACACAACCTACATCTGGGTGTTCGTGCCACCAGAGCACCATATCTCCTACCAACTCATGTCCCAGATCGGCTCGTCGTGGGAGAAATTTGTTATCAGACCATCCCGCAGGGCTACAATGCTACACTGGTCAAAGAAAAGAAATAGGCTTTCATAGCCTACAATTTCCATGTAGGGTTCTATCTAGTAAAGGATATTGCTCAAGCCAAACAAGAAGGGTTGAGCCAACTTGAATTCAGGTTCCCGACAGGCCAATTCCGCAAGAACAATCCAAAAGGAATGGTCCTGAAACATGCTTCACAGGTGTCATCCTGCTGGCCGTATGCTCATGATACGTTTGAGTACAAATTCTTCACAGAGAAAGCCCAGGAATGGGACGAGGTGGTGCAGAGGATGGACAACCCAAACATGACCAGGTTCAAGGCCATGAGAATGGATGAACATGTGGAAACAATAGAGAAGTTGGCTCAAGAGGCCCTCATATCCAGGGAAGAAATCAGAGCGGTAGAGACAACATAGGCGCAAGGAAGGGGTTTGTTCTTGACACGGCCAAAAGTGCAGACAAGGGGATTTCTCTTGATGGCAAAGACACAGAGAGTCATTGATCAATTGCAGAATGACCCGGATCTCATAGATATGATGAGGTTTCATGCCGACAACCCAATCGAAAGTCGAGGAGATCCAAGTGGCTCAGATCAGATAAAACTTGAAGGAATCACCGGGCCAGAAAATCCTGAAAGCCCACCACCACAGATCGGATCACCCGGGGAAATTTCATCTCAGCCCGAGATATCAAGGACACCAGGTAGAACCAGTGCACCAAACCCCTTGCATGACTTAATAACTATCTATGATGATGAGGAGAGTTCGAAGGTTTCCCTGGTGACTCTGGTGCAAATTATAGAGGAAAAGGAACCTGAGAAAGTATCTTCCCCAACTCCCGATGCTCCAATTCAAAGCCTTCCATAGAGTGACCAAGAGGTCAAAAGTGTCTTCGACATTGAGCCACTTGACACACCAGGGATCCCAATGGACAACTCGAGGGATGAGCCAGGATTGGGCGAACAAGTGGAAGAAATTCCACAACAGGAAATCAACATCTCTACATCTGATTATCAAGTAAGTACCAAGCCTGCCCCTGATTCATCAATTTTGGCCAGTACTTTACCTCTCGACGAGAAACAACCAGAGGCCAAGCTTTCAGGACATACATAAGAAGTTCAAGAACCAAGTCTTGAGCAGATATACACCGTCAGGAGTCTTGGAAACATTCTTACTTGGGGAGAAAAACAAATCCCCAAACTTGTGGATGAGGTCGTCGATGTACAAGACATCGCCTACGACCGAAAGAGGAAATACATCATGAAGAGAACCACTAATAAGAGGAGTCTTACCCTAGACAGTTCCATCCTCATCACCACAGAGGAGAAATTGATTAGCACGGAGCATGCCAAGATGTTCGAACTTATCGGCGCAGGGATGGCAATCACAGATGCCACCCTGGGTAGAGTAAGGAAATATGAAGAGGAGATGGTCATCGCGCTAAAGGAGTTGGAGCATCTGCGCCATTTGGTGAAATATTATCAGGACTCTATGCAGGCCATGATGTTCTTGAGAAGCGAATTCCAGGATGCCTACAATATATTCACGAGTGAGTGGCACCTTTTCACTGCAAGGATATCCTATTTCCAAGAAGATACCCTTATGGCGCTGACAACATGCAAAGACATTGAAATATGGTATGAGAAATCCCACCAAGTGGTGGAAATAATTGATTACATCAACATGGTTCAAAAGGGTTGAGACGTCGAAGAGCACGACATTCGGGTACTGAGGAACAACGACATTGATCGTATAAGGAAGTCAGTCGAATATTAGGTGAAGATGGTCCAAGAACCTCATCAAGAGATCCAAGAGAAATGGGTCGATTATGAAAGGAGATGGACCAAGATCAATGAGGCGGTCTCCCAGAATTCGGCACACCCGAGGACTTTGTTGACTTGCATGACATAGTCAAACTACATGCAGAACAAGACTCATTGTGGACTGCGGAGATAGAAAAGGTGGTGAACATGGTGCCAAGTCAAGTACAACATTTCATGGAGCACCCGATCAAGTCTCGGACAATGTTACAATTGTTAAGTGTTCAAGTAGTCAAGTATCGGGCATGGGCAGTGGAGATAAAGGAGATCCTTTCGGCCCCGATGGACCAACAAAGATTCCCATATGCCAACACATGTGAGGAACTATTCATCAAATGGTCAGAGAATGAGAAGATTCATCCACTCAAATGAAAGCATTTGATGACTCTTAGAATACTGAGAGTTGAAAGTGCCATGTGGCAATGTTTTTTTTTACTTAGCTTGCAATTTTGATAGTTATTTTTAGTTAGTAATTTGTTATAAATAAGAGGATCGACCTGTTAGAAGAGGTCGATGGTTTTGGCAAAGACCCTCATTTTTTTAATTGTAAAGAACTATTTCTAAGCTACCTTAATTGAGAGGTCTTGTTTAGGACCAGAGATAAACTTATGATTTCATCAAAAGCGTGTGTGATTGGATCTAAGGAGGAATTACTTTCGACTTTGTCTCATGAATGGATGATGTAACGAGTAAGGGTTTCTGAATTTGTTGATAAGTTATTTGATTCAATATTTTTATAATTCTTGTCTCTAATGATGTAAAACAAATCGTTGTGTTAATATGTGATTAGTGATTAGAGCTAAGGAAACTATTTTTCTTGTCGTCATTTTATTGTATGTATGTTCTCTTCCGATAATTGTATCTCAGTCAATAATTGGAATACCAACAAGTTGATGTATTAGTATTAGGCTTGTCGTAGGTGTCAGAATCATTGTCTAGATGCTTGAGCACGAGGGTTATCTTGAGCTCATCCTTCTTCAATAGATAATCTTTTCTTCTTTGTTAGCCAGTTGGTTTATACCAACACCTATCTTGTATCAGACCCACCTATAAGAGAAAATACAAAAAGAAAACGTTCAAACTGAAGGAGGATTTTTTTTTACGAGAAAATATCCTACAAAACACTACATAAATCCCATCGATTAATAGGTCGGATCGAAATATCTGGAGAACCATTCCACTATCAAATGATGCAGAGTCTAATTGGGCATCGGTGGCGGGATAGGTTCCTACTTTTGAGTTAAAGGGACTTAGGACCACTCGAACTCCTCGAACTCTTCCATGGGTGACTATTCCTCATAGGGATCTTCTCTCCCTCCCTAGTCACTTTATATCTTGGTAAAAGAAAAAAATAATGTATTTTTGTCATACAATGTGCTCCTAACCTCATATAATAGGGAGCATCTGTTATCACCGAAAAGTTGTTCACCTAGACCAAATTAATTAGGTTTATCACAATATACCACATATATAATATGAGTTCCACTCATTTCACACACTTCATATCATTTTTAACCACTATGACTTAAAGAAACACATCATAAAGTTATAAAACCCCTTTTTTGACCATTTCCACTTGGAATTATCCAAAAAGAAATTTAAATTAAAGTGGTTATGCATAAACCCTATAAGTAATTGTTAAATTTGATATGGTTAAATAATCATTTTTATTGCTTATAAATACCAAGAGGTCACTCAATTTCCATGAGATCGCCCATCAAAAGTAAGTAAATGCTGTCGGAATTGCACTAGACTTCAAGAGCCCTATTTTATTGATGAAATTTCTAACAAAAACCATAGTTACTTATAGTCGCAAGGAGAGGAGATCAACCACACACACTTAGGATAACAAAGAACCCTCCCAATAAGGAGGTCAAGGAGCCACTTTCTCCAAGGATTTTCTCAAGTAGGACTTTAAGAACCATCAAAGGTGGTAATGTTAGAAGAAACTTTAAAAAACATATGGATTTGTTTCTTATTGAAGGAGGGGCATGGTCTTATGATAATGAGACTAATGGAGATAAATACATGCCATTTGGATACAAGAATTATGTGAAAAATTGGGAAGCAAAACCACTTTTTGAGTTGGACACCAATTTTTTCAAATCTAGAGCACAATAACATATCAAACACATACATCATGCACACATCAAAACAACATGATTTATCCTAAAAAGCCTTTACCAGGAAAACCAATACCAAATATATATATCTTTATTGACCTTATACAAGTTGGACAAACACTAGACCGTTTGAGACATCTTACAATGGAGTTCTTCAAGCCTTTAAATAGTATTAATCACATATAATCCCATGGGTTACCCAATACCATGGGCCCATAAAACACCAACGGTAAACCCATCATTGACCGTATAAATATTATCTTGTATATTCTATGACCAAGTTAATATTATCTCAATATACCCCCTGTTAAACTTGACTTGAGATATTCACCTACCCCCTCGAAGTTTTCTTATTGGGTTTCGAGAATACAACATGCCCCACTCTATCACCTAATTAGAAGTCTATATTTTACACCGATTAACTTTGAAACCAGGGGTGTGCATGCCTAAATAGGTCTTACAACCATATGTCCATTTTACATGTGATAAAAATCCAACTCCATAAAAATGATTACAATTGTTCCTGAGAAAATGATGCTTAAATAATTTACCCTCTTTGTTTTCCACATTCCTCTATGATATTTTATTGGTGAATCAACAAGAGGCAATGAAAACGATTAGGGTTTTCTTCTACCACCTAGGTTTAGACAATGGTGGCTGACCATGACTTCACTCCAGCGCTTTACTTCCTCTCTAGCCTCTACCATCTCACAACTAGACACGGATGGTTTTGTTTCCTTCCTATATGGACCTTGATCTCTCCAAGTTGTCTAGATCTATAGATCAACCTCTGTTAATTTTTTGGGCTATGCTAGAAACTAGACATTGATTCATGTCTCTTCATTACTGATTTTATTAGGTACATATATCAACTCGTGGATTTGAAATGAAATGAGAAGGTGTTGTAAGGGAATTGTTGGAAGAATAATAACTAGATCATATCCCTTACTTGGTTGAGGCTTGGAAAGGATGCAATGGAGTTGGTCAATGAAGGGGATGCCTAGATTTTGCTTGATAGGGTAGTGGAGTGTTTTCCATTTCATGTTGTGTTTTTGCTTGTGTTGACAATACTTGAGACATATTTTCATTGCACAAAGTTAGTAAAGGCTTGGGTGAGCATCAATTGGTGTTTATATATTTCTTGGGAGCACAGAGTGAATTGAAGTGACTGTTAATGGGTTTATGAACCATTGTGAATGACACATGGAAATGGAGCATTGGTGGAAGCACACATAGGATAGCATATAGATAAGTACTTGATTAAGGATGCTTGCATTCACTATATTTGGAGGAGAGAGGAGTGCGGGAAATAAGCATTTAAATGCTTTAAGCATCATTTGTTCGGGCATAGTTGTAATCATTTTTATGGAGTTGATTTTTATCACATGTAAAACGTGCATATGACTATAATACCTATTTAGGCATGCATACCCTTGGTTTGAAATTTGATTGGTTTAAAGTATAGATGTAGACTTAGGTGATAAAATTGGGGAATGTTGTATTCTCAAAACTCGGTAAATAAAATTTGAGGGGGGTGGGTAAATATCCCAGGTCAAGTTTAAAGGGGGGAATGTTGGGTAAATATTGACTCAGTCATAGAGTAGATAAGATAACCTTGATATGGTCAATGATGGGTTTATCTCTAGTGGTTTATGGGCCCATGGTATTTTCTCATGGGATTAAATGTGATGAAGCATATTTAAAGGTTTGAAGAATTCCGTTGTAAGATGCCTTAAGCGACCTAGTGTTTGGCCAACTTGGATAAGGTCAATATATATATATATATTGTTTGTTTGTTTGTTTGTTTTCTCGGGAAAGGGTTTCCATGATAAAAACATGGTGTTTTATTTCGTACACGATGTATATATTCGCTATGTTATTGTGCTCTATATTTAACAAAATTGGTGTTCGACTCAGGAAGTGGGTTTGCTTCCCAATTTTTCACATAATGCTTGTATCCCAATGGACGTAATAAATCCATTGTAATATATATATATATATATATATATTGTTTGTTTTCTCGGGAAAGGGTTTCCAGGATAAAACATGGTGTTTTATTTCGTGCACGATGTATATATTCGTTATGTTATTGTGCTCTATATTTAACAAAATTGGTGTTCGACTCAGGAAGTGGGTTTGCTTCCCAATTTTTCACATAATGCTTGTATCCCAATGGACGTAATAAATCCATTGTAATATGCCTCAACCGACCTAGTGTTTGGCCAATTTGGATAAGGTCAACAAATATATATATCTTGAGTGTTTGTTTTCTCGGTAAAGAGTTTCCAGGACAAATCGTGGTGTTTTATTTTGTGCATGATGTATTTTTTCGTTATGTTATTGAGCTCTAGATTTAACATGTGGTATTAGAGCACACTAACATAGCGAACAGATAAATCATGCACACAATAAAACACCATGATTTGTCCTAGAAACCCTTTACCGGGAAAACCTACACTCAAGATATATATCTTTATTGGCCTTATCTAAGCTGGCCAAACACTAGGCCGCTTGAGGCATCTTACGATGGAGTTCTTCAAGCCTTTAAATAGGATTCATAACATATAATCCCATTGGAAAATACCATGTGCCCATAAACCACCAATCGTAAACCCATCATTGACCATATCAAGGTTATCTTATCTACTCTATGACCGAGTCAAGACTAACCCAACAATTTTTTGTATCGATGGGAGACCATATTGAATTTGCATCATCTAGTTTACATGGGTTGGGGATATTTTCTATGGATAATGTAAAAGTTCCATATAACAACACAACTGAACTTATGGACCATGTTGGTCAAACATACAATTTTAAATGTTGGATATGGCTAACCAAGTACTATCAAGCATGAAAAGATATGGAATTTGTGCGATTTGTAACAAAATTAAAGAAAACAATCAAAATAAAGGACAATTTATATATATTCATGGAAGGCCAAAAGCTTTAGGAAATGTTGTAGGGTTTATAAACAGTTCGTGTCTTGAAGGCACACAAGAGTTACCCAATTGTGTGTTTGAGGGGAATGGTAGAAATAAAGTTTTGGTTTGTGTAATAAAACCAATAGTTGCGGGGAACGATTGACTAATCGATTACAATTTGAGTAGAATTAAGGAAATGAGTAATTGTGCTTTACAACTTATAGTCATTATTTACCGATTGTGCTTGAATATGATTTGTAATATATATTTTTTATCTTATGCATATTTTATCTTATTAACATACCCTCACTCTATATGTTACATATTGAAAATTCTCTATTTTGTATCGAGTAATATTTTCAAAACTGTTTTTTATTACAAATTATAAGAAAAGACAAAAATCTGCCAAGCCATCATGAATGAATTCCTCCTGAATTCCTATTACATGGATTGTCCTCCTTTTGATATTTATATTGATTCATCCCATATTCTCACTACTATCATCAACCATGGCCAATTTGATCAAAAGATCAAAAGATCAATATAATTGCAAACATGATATTGGATACCCCATGCACCAATACCTTCATCATTGCCAGATCTATCAAGTTCGCCAATGAAATTCTTACTTTCCTCCTTAACACCTACTTTCCTATCTCCAACTGGAAGAACATGCTCAAAGTATAAATGTTTGTGGCTAAGTGGACTATAGTTTCCCTATGGATTATTTCAACTTCACCATTTAGCCTAAAGAAATAGCTCAATCATCAACTACCATCAATTTTGAATATGCACATGTTTGAACCTATGCAAGATTACGAAGAATCACAACCACTAGGGTGCACCTATGGAGAAGATGATTGTATATGTTTTGATGATGATGTTTAGGAATATAATAATGTTTTTCTTTATGCCTTGCATGTAATAAATAAAATAGGTAATTACATCTTATGCACATTATATATCTTTTATATTAGTTATATGTGATACATCTTTTATCTAATTAACACATTGGTGTTTATGTTGCAAGTTGATAGTGGGAAAAATATTGATACAAGGTAGGCAATCTAATATAACTTTTATATGTTTTTTTATTGATGTTATAATCCATCTTAACTTTTGGTTGTTTGTAGGCTTCCACACTACCTCATGATGGTCACAATGATGCCTTCTCTAATGATCCCGACCCTTTGAGGTCTATTAGAAAACAAGTAAAAAATTAGGCATAAGAACTTACAAGTTTGATGAGCAATAATTATCAAGAAAGCATGAATTAACAAGAATACTTGATTACCTTGAGGTAGTGGTCGAATGTGTGGTTGCACCCAGAGATACTATATTAAATGATATCGTGATTCATGCACACATAAGTGGATCAAAGCCCACCCCCATGTCCTTCAAGTTTTTAGTCCCCGAGGTGTAGGATAGTCGGTGACGGAGTGTGTTGTTAAGCCACTTCGTGTTGTTAAAGTCACTGGTTCGAAACCTGCAGGGACAAAAAAATCCAACCATGTTAAGGGTTGGTGTGGTTCAGGTCGGGTGTGATCCCTGGGTGATTTTGATGGCTTAGATGCCCCTGAGTTGCGGTTTCTCAAGCCATAGGTTAATCCCACAGCCAACAAGTCCGAACAAATTAACAAACAAACAAAAAACAAGAATACTTGATTACAAAAATCAATGAGTACAATGTAAGAAATTTTGAAATTTTATCCAATCAATTGCTTTGATGTGTATAATTTCGTAATTTTGACGAATTATAGTACTTGACATAAAATTGTTTTTTATAAATGTTCTTGAGATCGGATGATATGGGCATTGGGAGTACCACACCTTCATATGTTGTTGGTGCTTCTAATGAAACTGTTTCAATACTCCACCTACTACTGGTGCTTCTACTCCTACTCCTACTGTAGCTAGTGCCCCTACTCCTACACCTATCATTGATGCCTCATCTACTACTACACCTAGTATTGTTGGTTCCTAGACTCTTGGTACTTTTGATACCCCTACTTCATTTGTTGATCTGACTCCCTTGTTGGCCATAATTGTCAAGAGAACTAGGGAATTACCTATTTATTTACATGTGGATAAAGAACTAGTCCTGTTGAAGGGATTGGAAATTTAGAGTAATTACTTATCCATCAGGTTATTTTGATTTTATATAAATAAATATTTTTATGTTGATATTATAAGTCTAATCATAATATATGATAGAAATGGTAGTGAATAACTTATTTTATCAACATTTGCACAAGAAAGTGTTTGGTATTTTCACACCAACAATAAGAATTTGCTATAAATACCAAATCCAAAGTTTAAAAAAGGTGTTGTTAAAATACATGGTCGAACTCATCAGTGGAGAATAAAGAATTCTCAAACTCAAGAGAAGCTCAAGGTAGCAACTTAACTACCACATCACGAGTCAATTAATGAGTTTGACCCTTAAATAGTTAATAATTAGGTTTTCTTATTTGTGGCTTCAATTGCAAGTCTAAGGAGTGGTGTTCAATCATGGTCTTTGCAATTGATTATAAATGAAGATAAAATCATGCTGGTTGGATAAACCAATACAAGAAGCTTCCAATGGTTATTTTGTCAATTTTGTTTGTTGAATATTGTATTTTCCTTTGGCAATATTGCATATTATATTGTATGACACATTTAGTATACACATAAGTAAATATAGTCATCAATGTAGATTGTAGTGCAAGCTTCAATGACATATAAACAATTTAGTTGTATTCTATTTGTTTCTCAATCTTGTTTTCCATGATTTTGCAAGTCTATCTCATGTAGATTATTATCAACAAGAATGGGGTGTTCTTGTCCACATAACCATTTCACTGGAGAACTTGGTTTTCATAAATTGAACGCCAAGTAGGTGCCAATGCCATGTATCAAATATCAACTCATTGCTATCTAGGATTTATTGATGGATTGACATCCTTTTTTTCAATGCACGATGTAGATATGATCATTGAGATGATGTATTTCAAGCCATATTCTCTGAGGAATTCTAGACATCTACATCCTCAACTAGTAAGTAAGTTGAGGCTAGGTGAATATATCCTTCAAGTTGTCATGGTTGTATGTAATCTAAATCTCTTTTTGAGAAAATGCATCTTTGTTTTTATAACGCAAGAGTTTCCTTTGTTGTTAAGTATCATTAATGAATACCAATCATGCTTGGTAGTTAAGTTAAGTTAGCATAGACATTGTTTGACATATTTTCTTGTTTGTTTTCATGTAGATTTTAATGTATAACCAATGTCACTAGTGATGGTGTATTGTCTTTATTTGTTCACACGCTATTATGTTGATGATAGGGATGTTAACGATCTCTTTATGTGACAATGTAGAACATCATAACTTGTTAATAGTTAGGGATTTGCGATGAAAGTAATGAATGAAGTAGAATCTAAAAGGCGGAACAACATAAGTTGGCTAAAATTTATTCATTGTAGTAGGCCTCTCAACTTTCTGAATTAGAGGAATGAAGGTGGACATTAGAACTTATTTAGATGTTCTTGACTCTTCCATTGTTTTTAACATAGTTAGTGCGGAGTTGGAGGCCTACTCTGTCACAGGCCTTAGACATGTCTAACGTAATAGACATTCCTTTCTACTTTTAACTTTTTAAAGTGTATATGGTTTATCACCAGTACCACAAAATTTTACTTGCCACACCATTTTATATGTCATTTTAAAACAATTACAAAATTTTTCTATTGTGTAAAAGTTGTCCATCGAAGAAGGCCCCTCAACTTTTAGTATTAGATCAATGAAGGTGGTCATTATAACTTGTTTGGTTGTTATTTATTCTTCCATTACTTTTATCAAACTTTTTTTTTCTTGGAAGAAGTGGAAGATGGAAGCTTACTCTATCATTGATCTATAAACTGTCATGGATATTCCACTAGAACAATTCGTCACAATAGATCTAACAAAATATCGAAATATTTACTGTGAGGTTTAATTTTCCTTTAGATATTTGATTATTTAATTACTATTTTTTCCGCTTAAAAGGTATGAAATAGACGAAATGCGAAAAAATAGAGAACATAAATAATTACACACACCATCCACAAATAAACACAAGATATGACTTGGGAAACCCAAAATGAGAGAAAACCCAGCTAGAAGGTGAGACTGCTCTGCTCTCTTTTCTTCAAATGCAAGTACAAAGAAAGAGGCACTCTCTCTGGAGTTTCCTTTCACAAAATACCACTCTCAATTGTTATTCTTAGCCATGGAACAAAATACAATAACATAGAATGGAACCCCTTCTCCTCCTAGCAACTCGGTATTTAACATAACCTGATACCTGTTTAGGGTTAGGGAATTGACTTCCTCGACCCTCAATTAGTGATCAGGTTTGGACCTTCTAGAATGTGCTTATAAAATCTACTACATGGCTAGCCCCACATATTTAAGTAATGGAGGTTGACATGGCATCCACTCACACCATGGTGATCAATATGGTAGGTCAACTTGCGAGAGACATACAATTTCCATACGAACTTCGATTGAGGTGATTCTTACACTGTTGGAAAGGTATCAGTGTGTAAAATATAGAAGGAAGCTACATAGGAAGGTTTGGACCATAAAAAAGTGTCGTTTTATGCCTCAAAATAGCTCCAAAATATTTTAGATGTTTTTTTTGGACCCAATTTTCTAAATTTGGACTAGTCACTAAAATGGCTATACAAGTTGATTCCTCCAATTTTTTTTACCCATAAAGCATCGAGATAGATGGAAAATAATATAATGATCCAATCTAGATAATATCTCCCCATTTAGGGAGTCTTTTGGTCCCCAAAATATTTTATAAATGAGGTGAGGAAATTTTTCCTCTACCTTCTCCTTGGAGTACCATTTTCCTTTGCTTGTAATTTGTCCTTTCAACCCAATCTACCAAAGGTAATGTTTCCCCTGTCCTATAGTTCTAGACCTCTTCTGCAAAATTGTGTCCTCTACAAACTTTTCCTAAGGATCCAGTGCTAATTCCTCTATGGAAGGTAGGACCTGCTCCTCCTCCCAATCCAACATGGAAGGCTCATAGAGTTTGAGACTATCCACATTCACTACTGAGTAAATGTGCATGTATGGTGGTAGACTGAGTCTATAGGCGTTATCTCCCACCTTTTACAATACCTCAAAAGGAAAATACCGTAGAGCCTTGATATTCTTACCCAAAACCTATAGTCTTTCCTTATTCAGTTGTAACCATACTCTGTCTCCCACTCTAAATGTTCTCTTTATTTTGTGTTGGCCATGTCTAGCCTTGTACTTTTCCCGTGACTTCTTCAACATCTCATGTACTTGTAAATGGATCTTCCCGATCTTCTCAACATTTTTTTTTGCTTTTAATGCATATCTTGTGAGGTCCTCCCTCACTCCTCCTTGTGTCCATATAAAACATCTAAGGGTGAAGGTGGAAAATATACAAATCAAGTTTAAAAAGGCGACTTACCAGTAGAAGTGTGAAATACTATGTTTTAAGAGTGTTGTATATAGATCAAATTTTCATCCCAAGTCTTCGAATGCTTCTGATTGTAACCCCTCAAAAGCTACACCAAAGTCCTATTGACTACTTCCATCTGCCCATTTTTCTGTGGATGGAATGATGTAGACCTCTTGAGCTTAGTGTCCATATTCTCCCATAATGTAGTCCATAAGGCACTTAGAAATCTAGTGTCCCTATCTGAGATGATGCTCCTTGGTATCCCAAAGTGCACCTAGACCTGTTCAAAGAAAAATTTAGTTTCTTCTTGTCCCTTGATGGTATTTTGACAAGGCATGATAATGCACATTTTGTTGAACCTGTCAAATACCACAAATAAATATTCGTGTCACTTCCAGGTGGTTGTTAAACCACCCACAAAATCCATGGAAATTATTTCCCAATGTCTAGTGGGTATCGATAAATGATGGTGCAAACCTTGTTTCCTGTTACTAGGCTTGTTAGCACAACAAAGTATACATCCTCTAATATACCATGATACATCTTCTTGCATTCTGGGCCAATGCACATACCTTTGTAACTTGGAAACTATATTCCCAATAGAAAAATGCCATGCAACCTTGGAGGTGTGAGGCTCTCTGATAAAATACAATTGTTCACCTTTAGGAACACAAAGCTTGTCGAGATTGTAGAGTAGACCATTCTGGAAATGATAGTCAACCTTGTTGTCACCTTCTTCTATATGAATTTGTCCCTGTATTTGTTGAAATACCTCCTTGAAGTCCTCAACTTCTATGTATGCCTCTTTGTATGCATCATGGGTAAAAGGTTGCATGTGCATTAGAGTTCCCAAAGCTATAATATTGGATGTCAATGACTGTGAAAGCATGGCTGCCAACTTATTTGTGCTACCCTTCTTATAATTTATGACCAAATGAAATTAATGTAAGAAACCCATCCATTTGTAGTGCATATTTTGTTGTAACTTACTCCGGGCCTACAAATACTAGAGCGACTAGTGATCTGTTTGTATGATGGTATCCTTTCCCATCGGATAATGCTTCAACTTTTGACAACATGTACCAAGGCATAGATCTCTTTGTTGTAGGTAGTGTAGTTAAGGACCGCCCCATGAAAAACTTCAGAATGATAGCAGATAGGCCTTCTTCCTTACATCAGGACTACTTCCATGGCATACCCACTTGCATCTATCTCCACTTCAAAGGGCTTCTGCAAGTTTGGTAGTGCAAGCATTGGTGCTTGAATGATATTTATTTTTATCTCATCAAAGGCCTTCTACTAATCCTTCCCCCACTAGAAACTCTTACTGCCCATTGTTATTACATGCAGTGGTGCAACTACTGTTAGAAACAAAGATATGAACCACAAGTATTGTACTTCCCCAACAAAGCTCCTAACTTCTATGCAATTTGTATGAACTAGACATTTCACAATGGAATCCATATTGGCGAGATCTATCTTGAGCTCACCTTCACTGATCACATACCCCAGATAGACCAAACAATGTTGAGAAAACTCACACTTCTTGATATTGGCTAGCAACTTGTGCTTTTTTAGTGTCTCTATCACCTGCATAAGACGTGAGATTTTCTCCTCCTAGGTGGCACTATAAAGCAATATATCATCCAAATATACAGTAATAAATGAATCTAGATAAGGGTGTAAAACATATTTCATTAGTCTCATACATGTATCTAGTGTGTTGCATAAACTGAATGAAGTACAAACCACTCATACAAACCTTGCCTTGTCTTGAAGGAATTATTCCAAGTATATTCTTCTTTGACTCATACCCGGTGATATCCTGATTTCAAATCCAACTAAGTGAAGTAATTGGCATGCTACAACTGGTCCATAAGATCATCGATCCTGGGAAAAGGGCGTCGATTATTCAGTGCAATATTGTTCAATGACTTGTAATAAATACACATTCTCTAAGTCCCATCCTTCTTGGGAAAAATTATGATGGGTGACCCACAAGGTGAGGTACTTGGTTGAATCACTCTACTCCAACAATTGTTGCAACTGCTTCTTTACTTCATTTGCTTCCAAACCAAATTGTCTATATATCCCAATATTCAGAAAGGGGGAGTCTGGAAATAATTGGATTTTGTGCTCCACTTCCCTCTTAGGTGGTATCCCTTTAGGCTCTCAGAACACTCACTTGTATGACTTTAACAACTCCTCCAATTCATTTTTCTGCTCAGTACATTATTCCAGAGATGTCTTTACTATTAATGACTCTTCACTAGACTAATTTTCCCTTAGGAAAAGTAAAACACATTTATTTCTAGAACTAATCAATTTCTTAACTTGATTGGCATTTACCAACGCAATTTTTTTATTTTCTCTTTTGCATGTTAATGATGAAGGATTTCTCATCCTTCATGAGGTAGTACTGGTTGGAAATTCACATGAATATATCATCCCTCATATAAATGTAGGGGATTCCAAACACTACTTTTCTTACATCAGTGGTACTACATCCAATTCTACTTCATCTATAAAATTAGCACTTACAAGAAATTTAATCTTGCACTGCTTTGTTACATTTATCTCTGCATCCTTGTTTACCCAAACTAGTGGATAGGGGATAAGATGATCATGAAACTACAATCCAAGTTTACTGACTAGATCCACTGCTATGATATTATCTTGTGAACCAGAGTCAAACATATCATATATCTTGGTTTTCTTGACCCGAATCTTGATGTGGAAGAGCTTGGTCATCTCCTGTTCCAGGGGATCAAAAATAGCTCAAAAATCAAAGTGTTAAAAAATGATCAAAAATGGTGATCTAGGTGGATATTGGTGGCCACCCACCTTTTCCAACTGGCTCAAAACAGTTTTTTGGCAATTTTGGCAATTTACTATTTTTAGCAGTTTTTAACTTTTGGGGCATTTTGAGGGCCTAAATGAGGTTTTCCGGGATCGAGATTCTCAATGAAAAACTAAGCCTCTGATTGGGCCCCCAAAATGAATCTCCTTGATGATACCTTTCCAATGAGCTATCATGCGCCCCAAACGAAGATCGTATGCAAAAGTTACGACTCCGAGAAGTTGATGTACTAACTTACCCAAATGGGGCCCACATGACTTTTTGCACTTCATCTCCTAGGGTTAGGTTTTTTGGATGTATAGGGTTTATGAAATTCTGGTTTATTGTAAAAAATGCCTTCAGAGCCTCATTGTAATCATTTTCTTGTGAATGAGTGCAACCATCACATCTCTTCTCAGAGATAAGCCGCCACCATTCCAACAAGCTTGTTTTCCATTGCATTTTACAGTTTCAGCTTATTTCCTTATTGAATAGAATTGTATCTCTGTTATTCTGTGTTAAGCATATTTTAATAATCTGTATTCATTTCGTTCTTCTCATAAAATTTGGATCAGTGGTATCAAAGGGGTCTGCTCCTTGTTGTCTTAATGCATGTCCCCAACGAGGTCAGGGTACAAAGAATTGGGTCTCGAGCTTGTTTCTCTTGAGGAAAAAATATCTCGCACACCCAAGTGACCTCTCATGGTAGGAGAAAATAAATATGATAGGACAGGAGATCCTTTCAAAATGGTTCTTGAGGAAGCCCTCATGCAACAGAGGAACGAGATGATGGATAGTTTCGCGCAAATCCTTCGATAGCTACCAACAGGCGACGTATTTTCCTCAAGCGGAGGTGTCGCCCCCTTCAAGGTACAAATAAACTTCGATATTCCTATATTTGAAGGTCAATTAGATGCAGATATTGCAGACACATGGTTGAATCTACTAGAAGGGTATTTTTCTGTCCATAACTTTTTGAATAGAGAAAAGATCACTTTTGCGCTCCTCAAAGTCGTTCCCCATGTCAAAGATTGGTGGGAAAATTTCCGTGAGAAAAAGGAAACAAAGGAACCCTCATTATTTACAGTCATGGACACCTAGGAATCCTTCAAGGATGCTATTAAGGAACAATACTACCCAGTCGGAAGTTATGACGACTTGAATACCAAATGGACCACAATGCAACAAGAAAGGGACCAAGCAGTGCCAGAGTTCACAAATATATTCCATACCTTGCGCACCAAGCTGGGTATCAAAGATTCAAAGCAACATTTGTTGCTCTGCATAGATACATACATACCGAAATGGAATTTCTGGACATCTCATCCTTGGGCGCGACCTACCGATATGCCGTCAAAATCAAGCAGAAGCTCAAACAAAAAACACGATAATTTGGGCCTGGGAACTCCTCACAGCAAAAGCCAGGAAAGGGAGGCCCCAACCCACATAAAAAAGGATAGAGAAAATATGGATAGTATCAAGACAACCAGTCCAAGCCACAAGCAAATAAGGACACCGGAAAGACAAATAAATATACCGGAAAGTGGTGCAATTTCCATAAGAGCCCTTGGCCTAACACTGCTGCTTGTCGCTCAAAGCAGTCGTTAGTGGCCGAAGTGAAAGCCTCTGAATTAGATGCGGGTTGTGACTCTGAGTCAGAACTAGAAAGGGGAAGATAGATCATTGACATGGAACTCAGTGCCAGTGTTTCTACCACCATGCTCCAGCCTGCTTAACCAGACGAGCTAGAAGAAGGTGAGCACCTCTTACATTCATAGATGTGGGTGAAAGGCACCCTGATGTACCTCATCGTTGATAGCGGTAGCCAAAAGAACCTCATCTAAGTAGAGATCGTCAAGTGGTTGGCCCTGTCGACAATGTCACACCCACAACCCTACACCATTGGATGGTTCCACCAAGGAAGCGATCTTCGCGTCAGCCAACAGTGTTGATTGTTGTATTACATCAAGCCCTTCAAAGACGAGGTATTGTGTGATGTTGTTTCTCTCGAAGTTTGTAATGTTATATTGGGCCAACCTTATTTATGAACGTCGTGTTGTATATGAGTTTAGGCCTCGTAGTTTTATTATTACTTTGAACAGGAAATTGTATAGGATACCCGAGGCAGTCCCTCCTAGTGTTATTTCCTTGATCTTTGTTGAGCAATGTAGGAAGGTCATCTCTCAGACCAGGAAATTTTTCTTCTCAGTGATTCGCTCTCAGAATGAGAAAAAGATCACAACCACATCCAGGGCCTCCATGACCGATCTCTCCACACAACAGAAGCAAGTGGAAAAGGTCGCGGAAGCATACTCAAATATCTTCTCTTCTCCTACCGGGGTACCTCTACACTGTCAAGTCAGTCATCCCATCGATCTCACCCTAGGCGCACCGCTACCCAATGGGCTAGTCCACCGCCACTCGTTGTTAGAAAACAAGGAGATAAAGAGGTAGATCTAAGAACTACTCCACAAGGGGCACATCTGTCCTAGCTCATTACCTTGTGGGAGCCCAATCGTGCTGGTGCAGAAGAAAGATGGGACCTGACGACTCTGCATTGATTACCGGGCCCTGAATAAAATCACAGTTTGAAACCGGTACTCGATTCCCCGAATCGACGACCTCCTTGATCAACTCATGGGGGGAAAATACTTCAGTAAGATTGATCTAAAGTTTGGATACCACCAGGTCCCAATAGAATAGACAGATGTATGGAAGACCGCCTTCAAGTCAAAAGAAGGTCTTTTTGAATGGTTGGTCTCTGTTGAGTTAAGTTAACCCTAGGGTTAACTCCTAACTCAACCTCCAATGCTTCTATTCCTCCATTGAGTTATCTTTTAACTCTTTTTCACCTTTTTATTAAGTCAACTTAAGAATATAGCCTTAGTTTGGTTGACCCTTCCCCTCAATGTGAGATTATGGCCTAGTGGGGATGCCTAGGCCACTGAGTCTTCTCAGAACTTCCTTATTAATAGGTGGGGGACATTACAGTCTCCCCTCCTAGAAATTGCTTGTCCTCAAGCAATTCTAAACCTGCTTCCTTTACCACTTGTTCATTTTCCCACATGGAATCCTCAATGGGTAGATCCTTCCACCTGATCAAGTACTCTTTGATGCTTCTATTCCTGAGCCTCTTCTCCCGAACCTCTAGTATCTCTTCCAGAATCAAAACAAGTTGCCCCTCTTCGTCCATGGGAGGTAGTATCTCGATGGGAGTGATATGTTGGCCGATGGCCCTTTTTAGGAAAGACACATGGAATACATTGTGTATCCTGTTGCCTCGTGGGAGCTCCAGCTCATAAGCTATGACCCCTATCTTCCTGCTAACCCTGTAAGGCCCAAATAAATGTGGTTGTAGATTCTCTGCTCCACTTCTTTTTATAGAAGCTTGTTTGTATGGTTGGAGCCTTAGATAGACTAAGTCATCAACCTGAAAAGTATGCTCAACTATGTGCTTGTCTACTTGGACCTTCTGTTGGTTCTGTGCTCTCTGTAGATGATCCTTCAGCTCCCTAAGAATGTCTCGGCTCTGTTGTACCCAATCCTGTACCATATGTGCCCTACTATCATCGAATGCAATCTATACAAAAGATAGTGGATCATAGCTATATAAGGCTCTTAATGGTGTCATGCCTATGGACACGTGTTGGGTGGTGTTGTAGCAGTACTCTCCTAAATGAAACCACCTGGCCCATGCCTTCTCTTGTCCTGCTACATATTTTCTGAGGTAACCTTCTACCCACTTGTTGACTATCTCAGTTTGACCATCTGTCTGAGGGTGATAGCTGGTGCGAGGGGTCAATTCCGTACCAACCAATATGAACAATTCCTGCCAAAAGGTACTCATGAACCTACTATCCCTGTCGCTGACAATGGTTTTGGGTAGGCCATGCAACCTGAAAATCTCCCTGAAGAATAATTCGACCACCTGTGCTGCACTGAAGTCTGTGGCTATGGAGAAGAAGTGTGCAAACTTCGTCAGCCTGTCTACCACTACAAAAATGAAGTCCTTCTCTTGTGTTTTTGGCAACCTGGTGATGAAATCCATGGATATGCTTTCCCACTTGTGCTCTAGAATGGGTAAGGGTTGTAGTAATCTCGTTGGGTGAGTGTGCTCATCCTTGTTCATCTGGCATGTAGTACACTCCTTGACGTGCTTAATCACATCCTCCTTGAGGCCCTTCCATGAGAACCTCTCTCTTACCTGCCTGTGCATCTTACTGATCCCCTGGTGCCCTGCCATTGGTGAGTCATGACACGCCTGCAACACTTTGGTCTTGAAGGTCGATCCAGGAACCAAAAATATTCAACCCTTGTAGTAGATGAGGTCATTTATAATCCTGAAGTTATCATCCTGTACATGTCTGTCCAATAGCTAACAAGCAAACTGATCCTTTGCAAACTGCATCACCAAGTGGTCCTTCCAGTCAACTGATACACCTGTCATGGAAAAGATGGATGGCCTCCTAGACAATGCATCAGCCACCACGTCATTCTTCCCTTTGAAAAATTCAATGTCAAAGTCGTAGGCCTGTATTCTGCTTACGCATTTTTGTTGCCTCTCATTTAGATCCTTCTGTTCTAATAGGTATTTAAGACTGTTATGATCTGATTTGACCACAAACCATGCACCTACCAGATATTGCTGGAATTTGGCTAATGCATGCATGATAGCCAACATTTCTCTGTCATAAATGTTGTAGAGTAGCTTAGGACCCCTGAGTTTTTGGCTCTCATAGGCAAGAGGGTGCCTATTATGCATTAGTATGGCCCCTATCGCTTCTCCCAATGCATCACATTCCAAGGTGAAAGGCAGGTCGAAGTCTGGAAGGGCTAAGACTGGGCATGTGCTCATCACCTTCTTCATCTTGTCCATCATCATTTGAGCTTCCTCATTCCATTTGAAGGCCCCTTTCTTAGTCAAATCTGTCAAGGGTGCACACAGATGAGAAAACACCTTGAAAAATTTCCTGTAGTACATGCATATGCCCAAAAATGCTCTTAACTTTGTGAGTGTCTTAGGAGTAGGCCACTCCATAATGACCTTTATTTTCTCCTGATGTACCTGTACCCATTTTTCTCCTATGATGTAACCCAAGTAAAGCACCTCTGTCACTCCAAACTCACATTTGGACTCCTTAGCGTATGGCGACTATTCCTCCATGATTGACAGAATCTGATCCACATGCCGAAGGTGTTCCTCCCACGTCTTGCTGTAAATGAGCAAGTCATCAAAAAATACCAACATGTGCTTCCTCAACTGCTTGTTGAACACATGGTTCATGCAAGATTGGAACGTGGCAGGGGCATTGGTTAACTTGAAGGGCATCACTAAGAACTCATAGTGGTCATAATGACACCTAAAAGATGTTCTTGAGATGTCCTCCTCCCTCATATTGATTTGATGATAGCTAGAACGAAGGTCAATCTTTGTGAAGTGGACAACTCTATGCAGTTCATCTAGCAGCTCATCGATCCTTGGTATTGGGTACCTATTTTTTATTGTCTTTTTATTCAGGGCCGTGAAGTCGATACAAATTCTCATAGTTCCATCCTTCTTCTTAACTAGCATTACTGAAGAAGCAAAAGGGCTAGTGCTTGGCCTGATGTGCCCCATGTCCAAAAGTTCCTTGATGGCCTTCTCTATCTTGTCTTTGTACTTATTCGGATGCCTATATGGCATGGTGATGACTGGTTTAGCTCCTCTCTCTAGCCCAATAATATGCTCAAACCCCCTATCTGGTGGCACCCCTGGAGGAATCGATCCAAACACCTTGTGGTGCTTGTCAAGGATCTCTTGGATCTCTGGGGTGTAGTGAACCTTACCCTGCTCATCCACACGTGATGAAATCCTGCATTTTGCTGCATATACTATCTCATCTCTTCAAAAGATGGCCTCCATCCTCTTGGTCGTGGCCACCTTTGCAACATTCCCTGTCATGCCCCAGAGCACTACCTTTCGTCCACCCTCCTCTGTAAATGACATCTCCTTGGTTTTGTAGTTGGTGGTGATACACCCCAACGTAATGAGGCACTGAACTCCAAGGATGATGTTGGTATCTGGGAGGTCTATGACATAGATGTCTTGTACCAACTCATGCCTACCCAATGTAAGCTTCATATCATAAATGTACCTGTCACAAGGCATAGTGCTTCCACCTACTACCTCCACCTTGAACCCTTCAAACTCTACTGTGGGTATATGCCTCCTTTTCAGCAATGTTGAATCAATGAAGTTATGAGAGGCTCCCCCATCAATCAGAACTGATACCTTCTATCACTGCAAGACTCCCCTCATTCGAAAGGTGTTATATTTGGGCACTCTGTTGATAGATGCCAAGGTGGCTTTCTCCTCAGCCGTACTATCCTATCCTGTGATCTCCTCCTCTGTTGTCTCAATGGTTTTGGCCTCACTGTTCTATATCTGGCAGATATCCTCCTCTTCCTCGTTGTCTGAAGTGACTTCTATGTAATTCACTTGACCATGACCCATGCATTTGTGTGATGGGTTCCATGGTTCCTTGCAAGTGAAGCAAAGTTGTTTCCTCCTCAGTTCCCTTCTGGTGTTCTCATTCACTTTTCCACGACCCCTGTCAAAAACCCTTGGCTCACGTCCTCCCTAGTTCATTGTAGGTCTTGGTCTCTCCCTCCAGTGTTAAGAGGTGGTCTAGGCATAAATTTCAGCCTAGCAGCTGGTCCCAGGTCCCTCATCCTCCAGATATCATTCTGTAGGTTGGTAGTCTTAAAATCCTTAACCCAACCGTTCAAGGGTTCCATCAACCCCTCAGTGAAGAGCATCATGAGTCTGGTTGGTGATATATCTTGCACCATCATGACCAACCTCTGAAATTCTTCGATGAATTCCTCAGATGTACCTGTTTGTTTAAGCCGTGTGAGCTCCCTGAAGTGTAGCTCTGGATCCCCTTGATCAAATCTATCAATAAGCCTCTAAGTGAATTCTGTGTAGGACACTATCTGATTGTGGCCTAGTGTGGTGAGTCCATGGTACCATGAATCATGAGCCTTTCCATCCAAGTACATGGTGGAAATTTTGATGGCTTCCATCTCCCTCATGGGATTAAGATGTAGATAGGTATTTATCTTTTTCACCCATGCCTGTGTTGTCATCTTGGTTGTGTGATCAAAGTATGGGATCTCTATCTTTCTTGCTCTTCGTTCAAACTCAAAACTTCTCTTGTGGTTCAACCTAGGCTTATTTCTGAACTTGAGTTGACAATATCGATCCAGGGACTTCTATCTCTGAATGATCATATCTAGGTCGTAGTACTCCTTAGTACAATGTTCCATCTGCTCCACAAATTCGTCCACCTGCTCCTGTTGCACCTGTTCATCTGTGAATGTGGGAAAGTATGCTCTAGGGTTAGCCCTACTACCTATTTTTCCATATGACGTGCCTCCTCCATGGCTTCCCTCGGATATGGGAGCTTTCTCCGGATTATATCTAATTTCACCCTGGGATCCACCAATCACATTGTTTCCATACATCTCAAGGTCTTTCCCCTGATGAGTCATCTGCATCAAGAGTTGGGTTATCATCGTCTGGTTCTCATCAATCTTCCTCAGATTCCCATCTACCGTTTTTAATGTCTTAGTGATTTCGGCATGTTCCCTTCAGTTTGTATCCTGTATTTCCTGCAAATGATGGACCAAGTTGCTTTCTGTAAGATTTAGGGTCTTATGGAATTCAGTTGCTAAGTAGGACAAACCTTGTGGCTCACGATCATCCCCTAAACCCTCCATTTTGGCTTCTGTTTCACTGGTTTGTTTCTTCCTTCCGCCCATAAAGATCCCACTGTACCTCTGCATGCACTAATCCCCCACAAGTTTGGAGGATCAAAGCTCTGATACCACTGTAATGATCCCAAGTAAATTTTTTTCTTGGAATCTCTAACTAACCACTGATTTGATTGTTATTTGTTGTGTATGTAGGTTGACCATGAATATTTCAGCCTTAGGGTTTATTCAGTTATTTAGCCATGGATTTACAAAACATCATTGTCATCGTATGAAGATCATCAACACTACACAAGATAGGAACCACAAGAAAATAGATGAACTTTATTATAAGAAATAAAGCACTTGATACAATAGAGAAGCAGATTTGAATAGATGGCTTCAAGACAATACTAGAGTTGCATACAAAATGCTCCCGGATATGAAAATCAAGCCTCCCAATGGTTGCCAATAGAAGGTGAACGCTCAACTGCAAAACCAGGGTTTCAGCCTAACCCCCAAGCAAATGGTACGACCCTAATGACTGCAGGTACGACCTCCTGAAGACAATGCACACCAAGGGTTCAACCCTCCTGAAGATGTAGACCTTCTGATGCTTCCAAACTCTCTCCAATGATAGATCAAGACAATGGAAGCCTCCTTCTGAAGGATGGATCTCAAATACTAAAGCTTCCCTCTTGAATTGCAGAAACCCTAGGATGGTATGACCCTCCTGAAACCATGAATATGGCCAATAGTATGGCCTAGCTGCATGTGTCCTCCAAATCATTTGAAACTCTCCTGGATGATAGATCGGGCATCTACAATCACTTGAGAGAAGTCTCAAGGTTAGATCTAACTTGTAGCCTTCTAGATCTAAGAATTACTGAATCTCCAAGTCGTACCCTTCCTCCTGAAATCGTCCCAACCTGCAGTAAATGATAGGGACGTGATAACTCCTCCAAGAAGCCCTCAAACTGATGAGCAAGGGTCTGCAAGCAAAACCCTAATGATGGAAACCTCGCAAGCTCCTTCCCTTTGCTGGATCGAACTCTTCCTCAACAACAAGTGTGCCCCTGCAAGAAAACCCTAGCTAGTACGGCCCTGCTGATACAAATGGTATGACCCTGCTAGTCCTTCTAGATAGATGATAGTTGCAGAATGGTGTGGGTGGAGTATTTCATCCCTGAGACCAAGCTTGGAGCTAGGTGAGTGGAATATTTCACCACTAAGATGCTCACTAGAGTTTATAATATTAAAACCCTCAAAACACGATGCTCAAGAGCACCAACAAGCAAAATACCAAAATCCAGAATGAATAATAGGTGTGCCCCGAACTCCTCTTTATACTTTTCTTCTCTTTCTCTGTTGAGTTAAGTTAACCCCTAGGGTTAACTCCTAACTCAACCTCCAACGCTTGTATTCCTCCATTGAGTTATCTTTTAACTCTTTTTCACCTTTTTATTAAGTCAAC
Organism: Picea glauca; assembly: GCA_000966675.3. NCBI lineage: Eukaryota > Viridiplantae > Streptophyta > Pinopsida > Pinales > Pinaceae > Picea > Picea glauca. The sequence goes on from JZKD02S1001157.1 coordinate 3,078,442, forward strand.
TTAAGAATATAGCCTTAGTTTGGTTGACCCTTCCCCTCAGTGTGAGACTATGGCCTAGTGGGGATGCCTAGGCCACTGAGTCTTCTCAAAACTTCCTTATTAAGAGGTGGGGGACATTACAATGGGGCCATGCAACCATAACCTTTGCTGGGAAAGGCGCTAACACCCTAACGCTACAACAATTTTTCCAGTTTTTTAGAATGACACGTGGTGTTGAGTGTTGGCACATAAAACACACAGAGGCTAGGTTAGTTACACATTGGGTGTGTTTTGGTGAGCATAGACAACAAGTTATTGGAGAAAACTAAGTGTATTTTCTTCAATTTTTGGCCAAACTAGGTGCAGGAAGAGCCCGGCTAGGGGTTTTTGGATATTCTTGAGCCATTAGAGCCATCTATTTTTCATTCTCGCCATTATAAAGAACTGATTTTAGCACTTTGAACATATAATGAAAATTATCCATTGGAAGCTCGACCAAGAGATGTAGCCCAAGAGAGGGGTGAACTCCTTTATCATTTTGTTGTGTTATGTGTTTATTATGATGGTTGTTTTTGATTGTTTATGCTATTCATTTTAAGTAAAAACTCATTAAGTTTATTTGCTTGCAACTTGATCCAATTTCCTAAGACACATACATTTTCCACTTGCAAAAGTTTGTATACACAAACCTTTTTCATTTTCAGATCAAGTTGGTATCAGAGAAAATGTTTTTGAAGGTTTGATTGTTTGCAAGTGTTTTTTTTTTTCTGATGCTTACAAGGTTGAAGCTCACAAGAGGAGAAGGACAATTTGTAGAGCCAAGTTCTCAACTTTCAAGAAGGAGAACCATACATTCACCTCAAGCTTCAAGGAGGCATTCATGAAGTATGGATCATGAGGAGAGTCATGGAATTCCTACTTCAAAATATGAAACTTTCAGAAAAGCCTTTTATGATATGACATAAATGGTAAAATTTTTATTTGAAGAAAGGAATGGAAGGTTGCAAGGTGAAATATCAAATCCGACAAGAGGTAATGGAGATAGTGGTGATAAGACTCCAAAAGGGAATGGAAGAAATGGTGACACTCCACCTTCTTCACCTCCATCTTCCACTTCTTCTACCATTTCACAATCATCTCCAAATTCTCCAAAGGAGCATGGTAAAATTCCTCCACAAACTCCTTTGATTAAGCTTGATATTAAGTTTGAATTTCCCATGTACAATGGAGAGGTAAATGATGAGAACTTGGATAACTAAATTTGTCAAATTGAAGTGTATTGTAGGATACACAGAATCCAATATAACGATGTTATAATATAATGGATGTGCTTGTTTTACCATTGACAATATCTCTATTGTCACCCAACCATAGGTTGAAGCCACCCTCCGAGCACCTTAAGCTTGACAGAGAATCACTCTGGAAGCAAACCCTAGGATAGATAGCCAAACAAAGGGTAGCGCATCAACAAGAGCTGATTAGATAGTCCAAACCCTAGCCAAGAGATGTTCCAAGCCAAAACATAATTTCTAGCTGCAATAGCTGCACCGGTAGCTCTCCTCAAACCTGCACACAAAAATGGGCACTGCAGCGCGCACAAGTTGTTGCTCTACAATTCTGAGACTGCCTGCCAGAATGAGAACTGGCCTCCTGTATTTATACTAATTCTGGATAACTGCCTAGGCCTACTTCTCATTCCGGGTATCTATCTGTTTAGTATATATTATTATTTATGTCTGACTTCTTCTCTTGGAGGCTAATAACCTAATATAAATTATCTTCTTGATCCAACAAGTCTTCTAGGGTTATTAACCAACTCATTAGGGTTTCTTCTTGCTTCCTGTAGTATTTTATCCTCATCAGGTTTACACGTGGAGGTAAATAGTCTTCAAGGCATATTTTCCTACACTAATCAAAGTGCACCCTTGAGAGAATGTATAAATCCTAAGGAATGCCTATCCCTGATTACTGAGCCTGGACCATTCCCCACCCTGGGCCATTCCTCCTACACTAATCAAAGTGCACCCTGGAGAGAATGTATAAACCCTAAGGAATGACTGTCCAGACCATTTCCTCTCTTAACCATAAGAGGAAAATATTTTCCTATACCAACCTCCAAAACAAACCATTCCTCATGTTAACCACAATGAGAAATCACTGTCCGGCGAGGCAGACCAGTCTTCTTGAGTAACCTTCACGAAGAGAGACTTACCTAGACCCCTCCCCATGTTAACCACAATGGGAAGTCGTTGTCTATGATACATCAGCAATCTGGACCATTTCCCATGTTAACCATAATGAGAAATCGTTGTCTGTTAGAAATCTCAATCCACTTTCCGAACTCGAAAGGAAACTGCTCATCTTGGACCATTTTTCAAACTGAAAAATGACTGTCCATAAGTCAATACATATTAGTGCTCCCTCCCAACCTAGGAGTCATCTCTTCCTTTTTCAATAAGGAAGTTGTCTCCATGAGCTCCAACTTGAGTACATAAAATCTTTTATCTTGGACATAAGCTTTACCAAGATGTTTTTTTATCTGCTCATCTGTGGAGATATGTATTGGAGAACCTCTTTCTCCTTTCTGAACTTCATCACAGATAATGTAATTCCTGATTTCAAATGTACTTCGTTCTGGAGCACTGGTCTTCTTTGAAGGCTTCATGTAGCTCTGATCAATAAAATATATTTTTGTTGGAAAAATGGAACATATCCATGTGGCACTTCTTATGTCATCGTGACATTTGATCTTCTGAGTAATCATCTTGATACAATATCGTGTTATAGGAAATCTTCACCACGCTTCTGCTGTGCACTGGAGGTTCTCCACCAAGTTATTTTCTTCCATATTCATACAAGGGTCTCTTTCTGGTATGCCTCAAAGTCTTGAGGTTTCTCTTCATATGCTCTTTGTTCAATTGCTCTAGAGAACATTCTTTTTCATTCATCTGATGTAGAACTCCAACCCATGGATATTGCGGATGATATAAAGACTCATGTATAGGTATGTCTGGTTTACTGGAACAAGTAATCGTCATAGTCTTCTCCTTCCATCTGGGAGAACCTCTAGTCTTTGATCCCACAATGCTTTCATTCATAAGTCTTTCATACACTATTCTTCATCACAACTTTCAGTTCCTCTGCTTGATTGCTTTTAGTGAGTTCATATCAGGCTAGTCATCTTGTGATTCTCAATACAATGAATGGTTGTTCAGGCTTCTCTTCTTTCTTGGAATATTCATGTTCTTTATTATGTTTTTCTTTAGCTCTTGGGTCCATGGAGTTTCTTATAGATTCCATGCCCTAAGGATTCCATTTATTTCTTTTATCATAGGATCACAGATGTGGATGGACAACCAAGGATACTGTAAGGCTTCTCTTCGAAGAAGTCTTCTTCTGAGATCGAACTGAACACGTACTGCCTTTCATGGATTCTACCATGGATATATACTTCATCATCTTCAATGGATCATAGGATTAGCTCCCTCCTAATCCTTGCTTCATGCATGTTCTTCTCTTTGGTGATGTATAATCGACTCCCTTTATCTGGGAGAGTCCACGCTTTCGTCTGCATCCTTGTTGTCCACTGCAATATATAATTGGCTCTCTCTGTCTGACAGAGTCCATGCTTCTGTCTTGTTGTCTTCTACAAAAATTTCATAAGTCTTTCTTGATAGATGACTTCTTTCTGTCTTTGCTTCTTCTAAGTCTCTTCATGATGGATTCGTCTTATCTTTCAATAGCTTTCACATGATTTGTTTGACGTATTTCATCCTTTCATGTGTATTATCTAATGATATTCATCCTTATCTTGTTGTTCTTCCATAGGTATAGTTATTCTTGGAACACATTATCATCCAAGAGATAGATATACAAGATATGTACAGAGACGATGCAAACAAGATATGTACAAGAAATAAGAAGAGTATTGTTACCTTTATAAGAAGAAGTCTCTTTCATCCTGCTTAGTCTTC
>JZKD02S1001157.1:3082444-3113647 GCA_000966675.3 Picea glauca
TCTTGTGTTCATGCTTGTGGAAAATGCATCCCACGTCTTGGGAAGACCATTGAGTACTATGTTTACCAACTCCTTCTCTGAGATGATCTCTTCAATAGCTTGTAGTTGATCTCTTGACTGAGATATTCTCACAAAGTATTATGTTATGTTGCCATCATCATTCATCTTCATGTCACGAAGCTCATTCTTCAGACTCATTACTTGTTCAATGTTTCTGACCGAGAAGAGATTTGTTAGGGCATCGTACATCTTCTTTGATAACGCGAGATGGGAGATGTAGGGTATCAAGTGGTATTTTATAGATTCCACTATGATACTCATAGCATTGATGTCAACGTCTTTGAACTTCTCCATAGCTGCAATGTTTTGCGGTTCCTTCTCTTTTCCTTCTTCAAACTCTGGTTTCATGATATTTCCTTTCATGACATCCAACACTTTATTCTTGGCAAGGATGAGGTCAATCCTTGTCTTCCACGATCTGAAGTTAGAGGCTCCATCTAACTTGTTCTCTGACTTCATAGAATAAGTCATGACTGCTTTGACTTGGTCAAACCCTAGATTTGACCACAAATTCAAACTTGACGTCTTGGCTTGTTGAGAGTACTAGGAGATGTGGTAGGCTAGGGTGCATTGATCTATCCAGAGATTAGGTCAATTCCTTCACTTAAGGTGCCTCAACAAGAGGATTAGGGTTTCTACAACTGCACCTACTAGTAACCCTAGCGACAGTGTTATGGTGACTGCCCCTGCTAGAAACCCTAGCGACAGTTCTTCAACGAGCTTAACATCCTTACGACTATGTTTCCTTCCAGTGGTTAGACTGAGTGAAGGAGGTGTGGGCCCATAACCTGTTAGAATATAATGGATGTGCTCGTTTTACCATTGACAATATCTCTATTGTCACCCAACCATAGACCAAAGCCACCCTCTGAGCACCTTAACCTTGGCAGAGAATCACTCTGGAAGCAAAGCCTAGGCCAGATAGCCAAACAAAGGGTAGCACACCTTTCCCCGAGGATAACACATCAACAAGAGTTGATCAGATAGTCAAAACTCTAGCCAAGAGATGTTCCAAGCCAAAACATAACTGCTAGCTGCAGCAGCTGAACCGACAACTCTCCTCAAACCTGCGCACTGCAGTGCACACAAGTTGTTTCTCTGCAATTCTGAGATTACCTGCCAGAATGAGAATTGGCCGCTTGTATTTATACTAATTCTGGCTAACTGCTTGGGTTGAATTCTCATTATGGGTATCTGTCTGTTCAATATATATTATTATTTCTGGTTCACTTCTTCTCTTGGAGTCTAATAACCTAATATAAATTATCTTCTTGAGACGAAAAGTCTTATAGGGTTATTAGCCAACTCATTAGGGTTTCTTCTTGCTTCTCGGAGTATTCTATCCTCATCAGGTTTACACATGGAGGTAAATACCTCCCGCGGCTACCATAATATCAACAGATGAAACTAAGATTCAACTTGCTTCTCTTAGATTGGAAAGTGCATCAGTCATTTGGTGGGAAGCCAAAACTCAAGAGGACATGAAGAAGCATGGTAAAGTTTTATCCTCTTGGAATGATTTTATTGTTGCAATTAAAAGGCAATTTTATCCATTACCATACATGCAAAAGCTATCATGGATTGAAAGAAATTTAGACAAGCTAAAGGGAAAAATGTGTAAAGCTACACTCAAGAATTTAGAAGAAGAGATTTGATTTTGGGTATAGATTTATCTTCTCAAGAAAATTTACTCAAATACATTGGAGGATCATATAGATACTTGAGACACACAATTCTTATGTTTAACCCTACAAATCTAGATGAATTTTGTGTACAGGAAACTCACTTAGAAGCAAGAGGGAGGAATGGTCCTCAAGAGGGAAACAAGAAGCCATTTTATAATGGAGACAAAGGAAAGAGGAAATTCAAAGGAAATGGAAAGAAGAATTATTCAGTCAAGAAAGAGGGATAAACACTCACATGTAAACACTGTTCAAAAGATGTCCATGATGAAGACCATTGTTGGAAACTTCTTTATGAAAAGAGACCCAAAATTTTTAACAACAAAGTGAAACCAAAGACTGTTGCAACTACACAACATGATTTAGGATCTTATTCTAAAGATGAAACAAAAATCACAGCCATGGGTTTTCAAGGTAAGGACTCTATTGCCAGTACTAGTTCTTCAAGTAGCAACCTCAATGAAACTCAACATGAAAAAGAAAGAATAAATCTTTTCCACATAAGGGTTATTTCAAAGCATACCAATATAGATACTCTATTTGATACTAGATCTCAAGCAAACCTCATTTCTGAAGACACTGTTAAGAAATTGCATTTGGAAACAACTCCTCATCCTAAACCATATCCTATAGGTTGGATATGTGACAATGCCAAATTGCATGTGATAAAAAGATGTAAACTTAGATTTTCCATCTTTGCAAACTTTATAGATGAGGTAGAGCTTGATGTTATTCCATTGGATATTTGTGGTATTGTGTTGGGAAGCCCATATTTATATGATAGGAGAGCCATCTTTCATCGTCATGAGAAAAAATATCATTTGTTTAAAAATGGAGTTGAGTACATTTAGAGCACATACAAAGAAGTTGAATTTGTCACTTGTAAATGCTGGACAAATGAAGAGCTTAGTCAATGCTAGTAAGAACTTTGTACTCTTGATGATCAAACCCAAAGATAATGTTGAAAAAGAGGCTTTCCAAGGTTGTGATGCAAAGTTAAAATCTGATTTATATGAGGTTGTTAACCAATATGATGAGATGTTTTAGGAACCAAAAGGATTGCCTCTTAACAGAGGTATCCAACATGAGATTCAATTGCAACAAGATTGTCCTCTTCCAAACATTGGCATGTATAGGATGTTAGTCATGGAGAATGCTGAAATTAAAAAAACAAATCCCAGAGTTGCTTGAAAAAGGGGTTATCATGCCAAGCACATCGCCATGTGGGTCACCAATTGTTTTAGTACCAAAGAAAGATGGTACATGGCGCATGTGTGTAGATTTCAAGGCCTTGAACAAGATTACGGTAAAGAATCGTTACCCTCTTCCTAGAATTGATGATTTGCTTGATCAATTGAAAGGTGCTAAGTATTTTACTAAGTTGCACTTGAGAAGTGGATATCATCAGATTAGGATTGCTAAAGGAGACACATGGAAGACAACTTCAACACAAAAGAAGGTTTGTTTGAATGGATGGTTATGCCATTTGGGATTTGTAATGCTTCTGTAACATTCATGAGAGTTATTAATGATGTTTTAAGGCCTTTTCTTGATGATTGTGTAATTGTCTACTTGGGTGACATTTTGATATTTAAAAAACTGGTGAAGAGCATGTTAGGCATGTGAAGTAAGTTTTAGATGTCTTGAAGAAAGAAAATTTGTTTTTAAATATGTCTAAATGTGAGTTTGGAAAGACCTCACTTGTTTACTTGGGACATATTGTTGGAGGAGGAGAACTAAAAATAGATCCTTCCAAGGTCAAATTCATTTTGGATTGGCCCAAGCCCAACAATGTAACAAAGGTAAGAAGTTTTTTTGGAGCAACCCAATATTGGAGAGAGTTTATTTCTAACTTATCTTCAATTGCAGATCCATTACATGCAGTGACAAGCATCAAGCAATTTTTCCAATGGGGAGGCAAGCAACAAAAGTATTTTGATGCATTGAAGGAGAAAATTAGTTCAGCTCCAGTTCTTGCACTTCCTGATTTGAGATAGCCATTTGAGATACAAACAAAAGCAAGTAACTATGCCATGGGAGTAGTCTTGTTGCAACATGGTAAGCCCATTTGTTTTCATTTTGAAACTTTTAATGGTGTTGTGATTAATTATGCTACATATGACAAGGAGTTGTATGCATTGGTGCAAAGAGTGAAAAAATGGAAACATTATTTGTTGGGAAAAGAAAATATTGTTCACACAGATCATCAACCATTGCAATACTTGCAATCACAAACAAAGCTACAACAAGCAAGGCACTTCAGATGGATGAGTTTCCTACAACAATTCCACTTGGTTATCAGGTATAAGAAAGGCATTTATAACAAAGTTGTTGATATGCTTTCTAGGCCTATTGTTAATGCTTCAATTATTCTCAAGCATAATTCTATCATGCATGAAAGCTATGTTGAACATTATGCTTTAGATGCTGATTTTAAAGAGGTTTATGCAACTTTGTGTCATTCTAACCAAGTTGAGGAATTGGATTACCATGTGCATGATAAGCTTTTGTATCATCTTGGCAAGATATGTATTCCATAGGGTGAAAGAGTCAACATCATAAGGGAAACACATTCTTCTCTTATTGTTGGCCACTTTGGTGTAGGCAAGACGATGGCTAATTTGCAAAGGTATCACTATTGGCCTAAAATGAATGAAAGTGCTTCACGATATGTATTAGGATGTTCCTTATGTGCTACAAGTAAGCCTAACAACATAAATTTACGATTGTATACTCCACTTTTGGTTCCTTCTCGTCCTTGGGAACGCATTTCCATGGACTTTGTAGGAGGATTACCTATGTCTAAAAAGAATCATGATTATCTTTATGTTGTGGTTGACCATTTCAACAAAATGTGTATTTTTATGCCTTGTCAGAAGCAGGTTACAGCTGAACAAATGACACAAATGTTCTTTTAGCATGTATGGGTACATTTTGGTTTGCCCAAATCCATTATTTATGATCAAGATTCTCGAATTATTGGGAACTTTTGGTCAAGCTTATGGGCACTCATGGACACCAAGATGAAAAAGAGAACAACATTTCATCCACAAATTGATGGTCAAATAGAAGTGGTGAATAGAACAGTAGTACTTCTTCTTCGTGGTTATTGCAACAAACATCCTAAGCTTTGGGATGAGCACCTACACTACATTCACCATGCTTATAACAGGGCTAAGCATTCATCGACTCAAACATCTCCATTTGAGGCATGTTTTGGTTATTTTCCAAAATCTCCTTTAGATTTTATCCTTGGGAAGGATATTGTTATTGATGGTCATTATGACATTGATAGAGAAAATAATTCCATTGAACAAATTCAATTGGTGCATCAAATGGTACAATAACAGTTGGAAAAGAGTCAAGCCAAGTACAAGAAAAGACATGACAAGCATCGTGTTGATCACAATTTCCAAGTTGGAGACGAAGTTTGGCTTTACATTAGCAAAGAGAGGCTTGAAGGAGAAGGTAAAAAGTTGAAACCAATTAGATATGGACCTTTCAAGATTCTTGAAAAGATTGGTAACAATGCCTTCCATTTGGATTTGCCTCCTTATATGCAAATGTATGCAGTCATTAATGTTGATAATTTGAGATTGTACGAGCATCCTTTGATTGATGATCAAGGAGAGCATGTTCAAATTCCTTCCATAGATAACTTCTCGCCATAATATATTTTAGAATTGCACGAGGATAAAATCCTTGACAGAAAGATGAGAACTTCAAAACAATGGAATGTGAGAACTTCAAAACAATGGAATGTGGAGTACCTTCGTGTTGATCTTATAGGAACAAATCCAAGCAAAGCTAAATGGATTCAGGTTGGAAGGGTGAGGGAATTGTACCCTCATCTTCAGATTGAATGAAAGTAGTCTTTTGGAAGTCCAAAATCTTCCCAATGGGGAGGAGTGATCCAGGGGATAAAAAATAGCTCAAAAATCAAAGGGTTCAAAAATGCTCGAAAATGGTACCATTACGTAGATCATGTCCTCACGATCCCAATGCAACTTGAGCAGGCTCAAACAGAGTCTGTATGGATGAGATATTGCATTCTGTCTGTTTTTCCAAACAGGAAAAATGTTTACTCTGCAGTCCGTACATGATGATTGTGTAGATTATATTGTTGACATGGCAGGGTGACATGGTGGTCTGACTGGGCAACTGATGTGACAGGTGATTTTCTAGCTGAGTTGGCAAGGTATGTGGTGGACCAATCTTGGACTGACACGTGTTCGTCTACGAGGGTGAATGAAAGGGTGCCACATGGACCAACAAGGGGTCGCCATGTGCCACCCCCTTATTATATAAAAGTTTGTTTGGACTCTACGGGGGTCGAACCCGCGACCTCCGGGAGTGGGAAAGTCTTCACGTAGGCTGGGCCACCAACCCGCCTACAAGTGTTTCTTAACACTATAGTGGCAAAGTTTTAATTTGAATTTGCAATGTGTTTCATGCGGTCGGAAAAAGGGCCAGGGTTGAGCCCCAGCCCATGGACACACATACCACACTTACCATATGACCATAAGCATGAAGAACCAATGTTTAAGCCAACGGGTGTGAAATTTTAGCCAGCACGTGGCCACATGGGGCCATGCGACCATAACCTCCATCGAGAAAGGCGCTAACACCCTAACCGTGCGATAATTTTGCTTGTTTTTTGGAATGGCGTGTGGTGTTGATTTTTGGCATGGAAAACAAACAGAGGCTAGGTAAGTTACACAGTGGGTGCGTTTTGTTGAGCAGAGACAACAAGTTATTGGAGAAAACTTCCAGGAAGTGTATTTTCTTCAATTTTTTGCCAAACTAGGTGCAGGAAGAGCCCAACTAGGGGTTTTTGGACATTCTGGAGCCATTGGAGCCATATATTTTGCATTCTGAGCATTGTAAAGAACTAATTTTAACACTTTTAGCATATAATGAAAATGATCCATTGGAAGCTGGACCGAGAGATGTAGCCCAAGATAGGGGTGAACTCCTTTATTATTTTGTTTTGTTATGTGTTTATTATGATGGTTGCTTATGATTGCTTATGTTGTTCATTTTAAGTAAAAACTCATTAAGTTTATGTTCTTGCAACTTGATCCAATTGTCTAAGACATATACATTTTCCACTTGCAAAAAATTGTATACACAAACCCTTTTCATTTTCAGATAATCTCCTTCTCTTCTCGGTGATGAAGGATAATTAGATTCAACTCCTTCTACATAGATGTGCATAAAATATTTTCATCCACATAAAATATACTTTCAATTTGATTGCTCGAACCTATGGCTAGAAGGTTCTTTTTCTTTCCATCCTTCTTGTGGTTCTTCGGGTTCATCTTTGGATGTAATTTCCAACACTTTTCATTAGTGTGGCCATCAATGTTGCAATGATTGGAATGGTTGTTGAGATCTTTGCACCGATGTGTAGTGGATGCTTGATTTTTATCTTTTCCCCTTTCCACTTCTTCTTCCCCTCCTTGGACTCTCTCTGGTGCTCTTTATGCTTAGACCCACTTGCTTGCCCCTTCTTTTGGTCTATGTTTTCCAGGTATTGTTCTTGTACACATGCCTCAACCACTTTTCTTGCTTTGAAGAGCATCACTTGATTTCATAGATGATTGAGTAAACCCTATAGATACTTTAGGACTACATATAGGTTGTTGGGAGAGATACCCAACATGATGACCATCTTTATGAACTCAGTGGTGTAGTCATGTACACTTTAGCCCTGCCTGAACTAGTGCCATTGGATCCATTGATCCTCAACATACCCGATAGGGTATAATTGGGACATGATGAGGATTTTGAAGTCCTCCAACCTATTTACTGACGAATCAACCTCCAACCTAAGTTTTTCCATATGGATTTCTCACTAGGTTAAAGTATGGCCCTCTAAATTCAATCTAGCAAATGAAATATTTTTCTCTTCATCTATATGGTGAATGATAAAATAAACTTCTAGTTGTCGCAACCAATGATTCAGTTTTAATGCATCGATCTCACCTTGGTATGGATTTATGTCCACTTTCATTTCCATGTTGAATAGGGATAGTGAAGGGTTAGTGAAACTATAACTCATATGCTCTTTCTCAGGGTCTTTTTCGTGACTCCTTGTCTGACTCTTCCTTATCTCCCGATTTCCCCTTAGATCCTATCTATGAAATAGAGCCTCCAACCTCTCCGAACATTCCGAGTTTACTTGCTAGAGCTTCCATGAGGAGGTTCATATTGTGGTTGATATCATTAACATGTGCTTCCAACCTCTCAAATATCTCTTTTGCTCGATCTTGAGGGTTGTTATGAACATACTTGTCTACCATGGCTAGGGTTTCTGCAACTTCTATTTAATATGATTCCTGGATCTCACAACTTCCCACAAATACCCTAAATAAAACCTGCTTTGATACCAATATGATTTATAAACTATCATGGATATTCCACTAGAACAGTTCGTCACAACATATCTAATAAAATACCAAAATTTTTACTGTGAAGGTTAAGTTTCGTTTAGATCTCTGATTCTTTAATTATTATTTTTCCGCTTAAAATGTGTGAAATAGATGAAATGGAAAAATTAGAGAACATAAATAAATACACACACCACCATCCACAAATAAACACAAGATATGACCTGGGAAACTTGATCCAGGAGAAAACCCAACTAGAAGGTGAGGTCGATCTGCTCTCTTTTCTTCAAATGCAAGTACAAAGAAAGAGGCACTCTTTGTGGAGTTGACTTTGAAACTGTGGCCTATATGGATGCTACAAAATCTCTCCTCCTTTTTTATGATCACAAAATACCACTCTCAATTGTTATTCTTAGCTATGGAACAAAATATAATAGCATAGAATGGAACTGATTGTCCTCCTAGTGGCTCGATATATCCCTCGATGGTCATCTAGGGTTAGGGAAATGAATTCATCAACCCTCAATTAGTGATCATGTTTGTACCTTATAGAACATTCTTAGAAAATCCACTACGTGGTTAGCCCCCCATGTTTAAGTAATGGATGTTGAAGTGGCATCCACTTGCACCATGGTGATCAACCTGGTAGGTCAACTTGCATGAGGCATAACTTTCGCATTCAAACTCTGATTGAGGTGGTTCTTGCACCATTGGAAAGGTCTTGGTGTGTATAATATAGACTATGGCCCAACAATAAAGTTGGACCATAAAAAATTGTTGTTTTATGACTAAAAATGGCTCTAGAAGATTTTAAACTGTTTTTTGGACCCAAATTTCCAAATTTTGATCAATCGCTAAAATGGCTCTACAAGTTGATTTTTCCATTTTTTTTCACCCATAAAACATCGAGATAAATGAAAAATAATATAATGATCCATTCCAGATTAGTTATATGCCTTATATTTCTCTAACTTGATACGAATTTATTTTTGCTTTAACTTTTTAGAGTGTACATATGATTTCCTAAGTTGTAATAATATTGTGTAGAGTTTTCCTTCTTGCCATTAAACCCACTTATTATTGGTAAATAGTTGTGCTTCGTGTTTATTTGATTTTGTTTTCCATAAATTTAGATATTCCTAAGGGGTGTTACATATGGATATTAGGTGAGAGTTGTCCATTGAATTAGGCTTCTCAACCATGACAATTAGAGTATTGATAATGTGATAAGTAACTAGAACTTGTTTGGACATTCTAGACTCTTTCACTACTTTCCACAAATCAATATTAACAATGCCCCATAAGAAGTTGGAAAAATCAACCAAAAATACGTTTGGGCTTGGAGATACGTTCTCTAGTTCAAGGATCAAATTTTGGATTTCTTCAAGGAGATTTTGTTTTGCAGGCTCAAATTTGGATTTTGGATAACTAAATCTATGATTTTTTTAGATTACCCTTTTGATTAGTTCTCCATTTATGCTTGGTTCCTAGAGAAGATGATGCAAACATGGTTTTAATATTTCCTTCATAGTTTTTGGTTCCTCTTGCATGGCTCCATTAATGTTTCTAATGCAAGAAATTTTATTACTACTTCTATTCCTTAAATTTGTTTCATGGAAGAAGCTTGCTATGATTATTATAGAAGGGGATTATTTCTCTGCTACCCTAGTCTAATATACATATGATAGAACTTGTGGCAGTCCCTAAATGATCTTGGTGATGCATCCCTTAATGAATTCTTACTAGGCTACTATAGAGGTCATGAACCGCTTCTATTGAAGAAATACCCATGGTTCTTTCCCCCATTGCTAGCCTAAGCCTGTGGCACTACTTAGCATTATAATTAATTGCCTCATTGAATTTATCAAGGTTCTAGGATATAGTAACTTGTTTCTCTATGGTCATAACTCAATTTTGAATTTTCTCTATTACGATAAGATAATTTAACATTGAACAAATATCTTAATATTTTGCATAGATTTTCTTATACGATGCTCACCCATTTAATTTGATAAGTTGTATTTGTTAGATTAATCAAGGCTTATCCCATGTTAATGGACCAAAATGAATGCATGGATAAGTTTAATTATTCATTAATCCAAAATTCTCAACATATGCCATCGCTAACTTTTTATTTGGCCATCTATTAAGGAAGCACATTTGGATTTATTTTTCTTTAATGTCTTATGTCTTTGTCAAATTTCTTAGTTCATTTATACAAATTTACTTCTTGTGCCAATGTCCTAGCACTACTCTTTTGTTTTTAATTAGCTTTAGGTCCATCATTTATTTTTTTGTTGTATAAATAGTTCACATCTCTTATGTGATGTCAATTTGATGTCTTAAATATCGAATTGACATCGTTACCACAATATACTTGTCAAATGAGAGTCTCTTAAGCAACATCACAAATGCACCACAAATGTTTATGGGACATGGATACTATAGTGTACCCATTGAATGAGGATCATTGGGTTGTCTCTTAAGCAATGTTGTATATAACCATATCGATAGAAAATAAGGTTTTCCTAGGCTTACCTATATTGATGTCATGTTGATGAGACGTCGATGGAATGCCACAAAAACAACGTATTATGACATTTTCCATTTTCATTCATTAGTCAATGTACCATCACTTAGTCGACAAGTTAATTTTAGATTATTAGACATCACTTTCTCAACATTAAACTAATGTTAGGAATATTCTAATCTGACGTTTACCCGACATTTAAGACATCCAATTGATGTCAATTTTCTACCCCAAATGCACTAGTAATTGCTTCTTATTTCACCCATAATTCTACCTAGATTCATTGGAACTATGCCTTCCTCCTATTTCTCGTGGGTTCTACTCAAGTTTAACTAAAACCATCTTCTCTACCAAATTCCTCTTCCTTCTTTACAAGATGGAGGCTCTTTCTCTTTTCTAGCAATTCTACCCAACTTTCGTGTTGGAATTGTTACCTTTGGTATCGTGGCATCTATATCCTTTATCATGGGTGACTGAAATCCCAATCTTCATAGGCTTCCCCTCCCTTCTTTATTTTCCTCCATCTTCTTTCCAAGCTCTCATATATCTTTTCTTTTATTTTCTTCTTCATGCTTTTATTTTCTTATTCATGCTTCTATTTTCTTCCTTTCTCCATCACTTTTATTCTCCATGAAAATCCTAATACCAATGCCTCCTCCCTAAATCCTTACAGTTTAATCTTTACCATTAAAACTCCAATTACCTACAATAAAAATTAAGGCCCAACAACTATCTAGGTGTTAAGCAACATCCTTCCATTAACCAACAAAGACTCCAATTAAAGGTCAAAAGAGAAATTGTTCAAGCGACAATCAATATACCACCAAAATCATGTGGAGAAGAGATAACCATCTTTGAAGGACATGGATAAACCCCAAATCCAAATATTTAAGGAGGGGAGGGGAGTCATTTATGTAAGACATGAGATAAAATGACCTGAATAGAAATTTGGGACCAAAGTTGTGTGGTGGTTCACTATTCCAAAATGTCTTGAGGATAAAATAAACCATTGATTTTGAGGGAGGAATGGATGACTGACAACCCATCACAAAGATAAAAATAAGTCATTGAGCTAGGTTATTAGATGGCTTAAGGTAATCTCAGTGCTGGAACACTATATGCCTTGATCTCCTCTTCTTTCCACATGCTTCCAAAGCCTAGGTGGATGGTGATGATGTTCCTACATTAGTGTTATTCATAGTGTAGGGGTGAAATGATGGAAACAACCAAGTGATAGGAGGGTATTCTCCTATAGAACCATAGAAATGAGTGTGGGAAGATAAAATAATAATTGATGTAAATATTTCCCAAATAATTGATGTAAATATTTCCCACACTTGGTAATAGTTTTCGTGAAATAGCTTTGAGAATGTTTTGTCCAATTTTCCCTTGTGAAATAATGTAACAAAAGTTTTTGGAAACACTTACATTAGGGTTATTTAATATTTTTTTTACACTAATGATGCCGATGAAAAAACAAAACAATATCTTAATCAAATATCAAAGCAATTATTGTTTTTTAAACAAATATCACTTGCAAATACAATCAAGGTAGAATGTTGGCTCATGAGAGTGGCTTGATTATAGTGCCTCTTTATAAGAATAATACCTTGGTATAAATACTCCAAGGATTGTACACTTTGTTGATATTATTTATTTAAAATATTTGCTCTTCTTCCTTTTATTGTTGAGACGGTGATGTTTTTGTTCTATACTAGTCGGGATATGGTGAGTATTCATCATAGTGAACAGATAGAATTTGAAACTTCTTCCAGGATTTTAATCCCCATGAGTTGTGCATTTGTGAAGGGAGAAATATAAGATATGGAGGCAGTGAGTTGTAGAGGTTCATCAGATGAATCAAACTACATAATTATGGGATCCCCAGAAGATATATCTACTTGTCCAAAGGCCAATTAAGCCTCTTGGAAGAAAGATTCAAAGGGAACTATATGCTTAGTCTAGTATTGCTTTCTCTAATATTTCACTTTCTACTTTATTCCTTCACCACCTTTTCGAATTTCGTTATAGTTTATTGTTATAATAATGACATAAATAGTTTATCGACAAAAATTGCATAGGTATAAGTCGATGTTGGCAAACAAGTTATAGTTGTTTGAATTTGGAAATTCAATTCATAATAGTGTTGGATATGAGAACTACTCAACTATGTTCTCCTTTAAGAGATTTGTAATGGTTGGTCCTTTGATAAGAAGAATTTGCAAATAATCTTCTATAGCCTCGTAAATTTGTCTCATGCTCTAGAAGAGATATATCAACATCATTCTATGTGATTTTACTATTTTACTATTTTTGGAATATATTTGATAATACATGTTATGTAGATGCCTTCGAGTTAACAATTAGTTGCACTTTATCTTCTACGCATGGTTTTTTGCAAATAAACAAGGTAAATTGTATTTGTTAGTATTTCCCATTCTACGAATTAGATATCTTAAACATATTTGATTCATTCACACTTACTATTGCCATTGATCAAAATTGAACCCTTAGATCAACCCTTCCACGAGGTTCAAATTACTCATCATAGAAGTGTAATTCAAACATTACCCTTCAAAAAAGATACATTTTGAATTAACCTGTCATTTATGAAGGACAACAAATATTGTAAAATTTTAAAAGAAGGGTCACATTTTCAACAACTTGTCAATGTTGTGACTCCTACATCATGGATATTCAACGATGATTTTACTTTCAATATCAAATGTGGATGGATGTAAATCATGATCAAGATTTAGGGTTCAACACCCACTAATTGCATTTGGCATATAAAGACTAAAATCACCTTGATTCATTGGCTCTCAAATATTCATTGCTATAATGTACCATGTTACAACATTAAATCCATCACATAGTGCACATCTACATAATCATATCACTATATTGGCGTATCTACTTTTTTAAGTGTCACTTAATGAAAATTTGGACACTTTGCCTTCTCGAATCCCTTCTTAACATAATATGATATGATCATTATCACTACTCACTAATATGACAATTGGCATGCCATTTATTATCCATACTCAATGTGGTCAACTCCCACACTATCTCATAATGAGTAATTTTCTTTTCTTCACACACAAATCTCTTGATCATTTTGTTTGGGATAAGAAAAATTCTTTCAAGCAAAGTCAAAATTTCAAACATGTATGTTCTTGATTAGGTTTAGATATGAACTTGAACAAAATGGGAATTCTAAAAAAAACAAAACCTAAAATTGTGACTACAGTTGTGAGAATTGTGACTATGGAGATTCAATTTTATACATCATCAAATCTCCACTTCTTTGTTCTCTAGATTTATCATCCCTAGTTTCTCAAATATTATGCATATTTATCTACCACACTCTTTCACTTTCTTCTTGATGTTTCTAGCAACACTAACATCTCTATGGAAATACTTGTCATGCCAAATATTTTGAGAATGCCCCCAAATATCTTTATTCATGTGCCTTATACTAAACCAAGATCCATGATATTTATGTTTCGTCCCTAAAAACCAAATGGGACTGCACTTGATTAGACTGGAAATAGCATAACATAAATTGTAATAGTGGGGCCACTTGCACGCCTAAGGGTTGGATAACACCTGTTGATATGAATAATTGGAGGAATACATTGTTAGGGACCTAACCTTCCTAACCCATCATGTAGGTAGAATGATATATTTTCCATGTAATAAACACTGATATTAATAAATAAGGTCTCGTAATAAGGTGAACAAGTCAAATTTAAGAAGACCTAGTAGAAACTTTCGCTTCTAGAAAGATCTTCCTCTGGATTGTTCTTTTGGTAGATAGATTCAGTATGAATAGGAGTTGAGGGCATGATAAGTTTTTTCTAGAGAATTATTGTAATAGAGCACTTCTCTACTGGAGGTTGCCCCTTCGAAGAGGCAAGTTAACATTACTCTTGTTTCAATAAAGGTATCATTTTTTTGTGCTATTCTCTATATTATGTAGTTCCTTTGGTAAATTATGTGATATTCCTATTTCTAATCAAAATATTATAACCAAGTGCATGACAAGTGGTATCAGATCACTTTCCTAGGAAGGAATTGTGGGTTAATTTTTTTCAGGGTAGAGACATGTGTCGATGTCTTTAAACTACAATGATTTGTCATTCAACACATAAATATGCGGTCGGGAAAGCAGACACACAAGAAATACAAGAGGTTTTTAAGCTCACATTGTTGGACACCCTTGTAACCCCAGTTGGTACCCCTTCAAGGGGTAGCGCACTAGATAACACCTATATACAGACTTTCCTAGGTATCATGAACCCTGCTATAGATCAACCGATCGATCACCTAAATGCTATACTTCCACCGAGAACAACACTTAGGAAGATAATCTCTAGTACTTGGGTAATCGAGTAGTATGGCTAAGGGTACGATATAGCCTCCTTAGTTTATGCCCTGAGATATTGGGTTGAGTACTATTGTTTGACCTTGCACGTATATTAGAGAGCTATAACACGTGGACAACCCTTGTCTATAGGAAACCTGAACACCCTAACCCTTGGGGAAAAAATAGAACATAAAAGGAACATACAATATTTATTTATGTGCAATCTTTCCTCCTGCATTATGGTTTCAAAATTACTACACATATCCTCCTATTAAAAATTTGGGCATTTTACGGGGGGATTCATATATGATTCCGATGGAAAAAAAGAAATCAACTTTTCCTGGGGGTTGGGAAAAGCCACTAACAAAAGAGAAGAGACCCTCCCAATCTATAAGGGGTTAAAATTAACACACGAGAGGAATATTCAAACTCTAATCGGAATAGGGGATTCTGAAATTGTTATAAAGGAGCTTCGGGCGTTGTGAACCACATCAAAGCACCCTCCCAATGTCCCCAGCTCAGGAATAAATTCCCTAAAGAAGAAATTCATCAGCATACGGTTCTTCCACATCCTTTGAGCTCAGAACACTAAGATATACAATCTAGCTAAAGCGACAAAAAGCCTGGAACAGAGCCTTCTAATTGCCAATCAAGTCTCCTCCCATGTTTGGCTTACTTAAATATGATAGGCCCTTCACCCCTCCATCCACTCTAAAGAACAATTTTATTCAGTCCTCTCCCCCTATATTAACCTCCTCTCCCTCTAACGACCCCTCTTTTCTCCCCCCTTCTCCCCCCTCCCTCCTTCCCTCCCCCCCACCCTGTCTCACGTGGACTACCCCCTCCACATCCCATTGCTTGATAGGGCCCTCGATCCTCTCGGAACACGTCCTCCCCTCACTGCCCACATGCCTTCCCTCTCCCCCCCGTGACTGGTCTCCCTCTGCACTCGAGCGCCCATCTATTGAAGGATCTCCACCTTCTCTCCCAGATGACCAGCCATCATTCTTTGGAGTCACCTTTGTCCTCTCACCCAGAGCGAAGTCAGATTGTGGGTGTCAATGGCTCCCCTATTCCTTAACAGTTTGTTGATCATTCTCCCTTGGCTACAACAGATTTCAAATAGCTCCTTCGTCTGGCTCTCCAGATTTTTCACTCCTCATTCTGGCCGGGTCCCCTTGGCTCCTTCCGCCCAACTCTCTGTCAACCTTTGTTTTCTGCCTGCTCAGTGCCCACTTGCCCCTTGTCTAGTCAAATCTCCTCTGCATCATGCCACGGAGGTCCAGAGATCCTTGTTCCTGCCCAATCTGCACCTCCGAAGAACTCTGAGAACAGTTCCAAGCATTGCAAACAGATTGTAGGAGAATGGAGGAATATTCAAGCACACGACATCGAGAGCTACAATAGGAAAACCAAGGAATTGAGATAATCTTGATAGATATCCAATCCCAATTACAAAAACAAGAAATTTTCCACAACCAGGAGTTGGCGATAGTTTTAAAAGAGTTCAATCAGAATTCACGACAGATCAGGGCCATTACTCAACGAATGGAAAATCCTCAACAACCAGCACACTCAGTTGGTACCAACTAGTATTGGCTTCCATCTACTTTTCACTATGCCGCCAGTAATGACCACCATGTTCCCATAGCGCCAGGCTTCGCAGATCGATATCAAGCAAAGGAGGATCTCGACCGACATATCGCAGAGGAGAACCCAGCAGAGGTGAATCCAGAAGCCCAACTAGCGGACCAACTAGAAGAACTTGTCAATTTCACAACTAGTAACAAGTATTTTATGAAATGCAATTTTTTGTTGCTGCTAGATATGTTTATCGCCATCTTCACATGGAATAAATGTAGTTTATATGGAATAGTTGTTACAGGTTTCTTAGGCATAGATAAACACATATGCTCCTTTGGAAGCAGCAGAGGTGCTCGCACCTTGCCACATGTACCTTTTTTAATATTGGCGGCCCCTCTTTTTAATACAAAATACCCACAATCGTTCTGTTAGCAACATTACCTATCTTCAACATAGGGATATCCGGATCTGCAGGTTGCATGAGAAGGGCCCAAGTGCAACACACAGAAGAAGTCCTTTTCGGACTTAAAATCAAGCGAGCGGGCATTTCATTCTTCAGCGGAAAGGATTTAGCGACATAGCAGAACAACGATTGATGGGTAATTGCAGATTAACCGAGTCACGTCAAATATAGCACTAAAAGTTTTAAGGAAGTCAACGGTTGGAATCCTTCGGGAGGCACTCACGAAGTTACGAGGGTCATTGATTGCAAGCAGTTCAAGTGCAGTGTTATTTCTCAAGCTTAGGGTTTGTGAGTTCGAAGGGTAGACCATATCCCTTTGGTTGTGTGAGATTCCGAGTTACGAAAAGTGTCTGAAGGAAGTCAACCATCGCTGACCATTCACGAAGGGAGAATGCCAAGGTCTGATACTCCAACTCGCGAGGTCACGAGTAGAGAGAGGCGCTAGTACTTGGGCCCTAGCCAATGGTTACATATGGAGAGCGCTGACCAGAAAGGGAGCCCTGCCTGTATCGTCATCTCGGGAAGCGGGAGTTGAAGAAGAGGAACCAAGGGTCTCCGACTTGCGAATCGCGAAATGAAAAACACTTTTAATGACGGGCCCACAGTATCGCCGAAAGTGTTTAGGGTCGTCCGATCAAAAGAGGGGTACGTGGTGCGCGATTAGGCTCCATCGCCTCCTCGCCCTTCGCGGTTTCGAAGCGCAAAAAATAGCTCCATCATATCCCGATACACAAAGTAGCGAGAGCATTCATGACCTGGGGCCCACAGTAGCATCGGGTGAATTTAGGACCATCGGATTTAGAGGGGCGTGTGGCGCCAGATCACGCCGCCTCGGTGTTTCACTCATCGCAATTTCAAGAAGCAAGGACTAGCTCCTTCCCATTTGGGAACTCCAAGGGCGCCTTGGGGATAAGCATATGGTCACAGCCCGTGGTCACTTGTGAAAGAAAAGAGCTGCTCAGGAAGGGCTGAAGGCGTCGTGTATGCTCACAGAAGGAATTACCGTGATCTCCAAGTGCCATTTGATCTGACCTCGGTCCTGGTTTTCGCTTGGAGTAAATAAAGGCAAGAAAGGGTGGTTGAAACTTCTCCTCATTCATTAAATACGAAGAATGGAGGGTCTGGCGGGCAGTTTGCCCGAGACAGTCCTGTACACTGATTTTCTCCAAAAGGTCATACCGAGTTCTCATCTGACCAGAGGAAGTCTACACACGCCATTTTGGCCTTTAATGTTTCAGCTACCTTCCCTGCAAAGGCCATACGAAGTTAAGGAGACGTCTGACGAAGGATTTTCGTCCGAAGTTTGATTGAAGAGACGGTACGCCTTGGAGGGTGAGCACGCCTCTGTTGGGAAAATCTGTCTGAGTATATGTACTCAGTTTTTGCATTTTTGAAAGCATCGATGGTAGAGCAAAGCTCCTGATTGTAAAGTTTTAACAAATATCCTAGCTCTGATTATGCATCTGTATGTAAGATTTATTGTTTAATTTCAGACAATCTTTCTTTTCCCCATCTAAGTTTTCATCCTATACTAAGAGAGATCGTGATCGACTGATTCACATGAATGATGGCAATTATGTTGTGATAAAGGATATATTGTGGCACTATTGTTTTCTCTGGTTTTCTGCGTTTGAGCGTAAGACGATCTTGCGTTTAGATGTCTTCTTCCACAGTCTGTTAGGAACCTGATGTTTACGACAGACCTTTGCAACCCTCTGATACAAGTATTCCCCCTACTCACCCTTACCACAGCTCACTGTCTGAAGTTATCCAAGACCTCACTTGCCCATGCAAGCCTAGCCTAGTTTTGGAGTTGGAACCACATCGTTTGAGTTAACCTCCATTTGATCACCCCATTAAGCAAATCGTGACATAAACTGATGGGCGTTGGACTCTGCTCCTGCTGCAATCCAGGAGTGACTTCTGACGCTAACACGTTTCTGTTAAAAAAAAAAAGAATTTGGGCATTTCTCCATTGCAATATTATTCAAATCGGTGTATAACTTTGCAAGAGTAAAAAAAAAGTTAGGGGCCTGCCCGCACCCTTATTTGAGACCTATCTCATTGGATTCCTCTTTTTTTCTTGATCGCAGTGATACCTATCATTTTTCAGGATTTTTTTTCATATGGTCCCAACCCCCCTTCTGGCCCTCATATTTGGGACCTATCCCACTAGATTCCCCTTTTCACCCTGATTGTCACGATACCCTCACCAATAACCCCATTTCTATGTGGACCCACCCACCCCATTCCTATTACCCCCTTTCACCATGGTCCACACCTGCAACCAAGACCTTGAATCACACTTCAATACATTGTCATATAATCTCTCCATGGACCAGAAGGAATTGCGGAAAATCAATGCCAATATTTCCACCATCAATTCCTCCATGCATTCCACCATAGATTCCAAAATGGAATCCCTAAAATAGGACATGACGAAGGACCTCTCCGCCCACATGGAAAGCCAACTTGAATTCTTTGCTATCCATATCTTCGCCAAACTAAATATTCCTGGAGGTCTTCCATCATCTGACCAATCTTTGCACCTCGAAGGTGATACTTCCTCCACTTCCCAGAATTTTCAGTCCAATCACTTTTAGCATGACCTATGCCTTCCTAGAGTGGAGGTGAAAAAATTTGATGTCTCAAATCCCATGGGCTGTGTCACCCAAATGGAACACTAATTATCTTTTCACAACATTACCGATGAGTTGGCCAAACTCTGTTATGGTATTCTCCATTTGGATCATGAATGTTGGAAATGGTGGAAATGGCATAAAAAATAACGCCAAGGGGATGTGGCTTGGGCACAGTTTGTTGCAGAGCTTTATGACACTTTGACACTGACACCCATCATTTAGGTCGTTTGACCAAGTTGAAAAAAACCGGTCCAATGGAAGAGTTTATAGCTGCCTTTGAGCAATTGGATTTTAAAATGGAGGGAAAAACATATGCTTTTTTCAGGGAATGCTTTATTAGTGGCCTCAAGGATGAAATATGTGCCCATGTCCTCACGGGTCTCCCCCAGACTTGGTTAGAAGCTACTAAAAGGGCCAAGGAAGCACAATAAGTAGTCTCATCCCAAACCAGAAAAACACCCTTTATTCCTCACAATAAACCCACCCTTCTCGACCCTCTTGCCACTCCCCTCAAGATCCAAAAATTGACTCGGGCCAAAATGGTTGAACACCAACTTAAGGGTCTTTTATCCCCAATTTTAGGGATAACTAAGGAGATTATGTCTTGAGGCCCACAGGTCCTAGACATGGAGTACCGAGAGTCAGATCGACTTGAGTATGGCCCTGGAGGACCCATATTTTCATTCTTCAATGCCTCCACTTTGTCAACAACAACAACATCCATCACCCCGGCCTGGTCCTGTAGCAAAAGTGGATCTTTCTACATGAGGTAATGAGTCTGGGTATCATGGTATGTGTCACTCTGATCCTCAAAACATTTGAATATGTGCATTTGATTCTTTTTATTTTTCTAATGGGTGCTTGGATCGTATGCCTATCCACTTGACCATATCTGGGGGGAATGATAGGATTCCCTAGTAAGCTCGTGCCCATAGTTTTTGAAGTTGCCACTGGGGGGATTCATGAGAAGCCATCGTCCACTCCCACCATACTTACCACTTTCCATCTTTCTCCTGCTCATCTATCCCATTACATTGGTCAGGGCATTGGGTTGCCAAATATTTAAGGCTTGCACCTTACCTTGTGGGAAGAAGGGGCTAAAGGCCTAGAGGGTAAAAGCAATTGGCAAAAGATAGTAGCCTAAAAATGAAACCTCGAGATGCTTTGCTTAGGGATCCGCAAGAAAGCAGTAAAATGATTCTTAGCAAGAAATAGACGGACCCATAAAAATAATAAAACACGACCTGGTTAGAGGATAGGGGGTCTCATCACGAGCCAACCTATTAGGTCCATGGGCATCTAGTGGTATGACACTACCAGTAGTTGGTCACCATGCTAGGGTAGTGGCTCTTGCTGGCATAACCAAGAGAAAGGGGGTCTCATCATGAACCAACCTTCTAATTTCCGTGAAATGCTTGTGGGTAGCATTGCCACCACTGGTCACCACGCCAGGGTAGTGTCCCCTGACGAAGGACCTCTCCGCCCACATGGAAATCCAACTTGAATTTTTTGCTATCCATATCTTCGCCAAACTAAATATTCCTGGAGGCCTTCCATGATTTGACCAACCTTTGCACCTCGAAGGTGATACTTCCTCCACTTCCCAGAATTTTCAGTCCAATCACTTTTAGCATGACCTATGCCTTCCTAGAGTGGAGGTGAAAAAATTTGATGTCTCAAATCCCATGGGCTGTGTCACCCAAATGGAACACTAATTATCTTTTCACAACATTACCGATGAGTTGGCCAAACTCTGTTATGGTATTCTCCATTTGGATCATGAATGTTGGAAATGGTGGAAATGGCATAAAAAATAACGCCAAGGGGATGTGGCTTGGGCACAGTTTGTTGCTGATCTTTATGACACTTTGACACTAACACCCATCATTTAGGTCGTTTGACCAAGTTGAAAAAAACCGGTCCAGTGGAAGAGTTTATAGCTGCCTTTGAGCAATTGGATTTTAAAATGGAGGGCAAAACATATGCTTTTTTCAGGGAATGCTTTATTAGTGGCCTCAAGGACGAAATATGTGCCCATGTCCTCACAGGTCTCCCCCAGACTTGGTTAGAAGCTACTAAAAGGGCCAAGGAAGCACAATAAGTAGTCTCATCCCAAACCAGAAAAACACCCTTTATTCCTCACAATAAACCCACCCTTCTCAACCCTCTTGCCACTCCCCTCAAGATCCAGAAATTGACTTGGGCCGAAATGGTTGAACACCAACTTAAGGGTCTGTTATCCCCAATTTTAGGGATAACTAAGGAGATTATGTCTTGAGGCCCACAGGTCCTAGACATGGAGTACCGAGAGTCAGATCGACTTGAGTATGGCCCTAGAGGACCCATCTTTTCATTCTTCAACGCCTCCACTTGTGCCCATAGGTTTTGAAGGATGCCCTAGTAAGCTTGTGCCCATAGGTTTTGAAGTTTCCACTGGGGGGATTCATGAGAATCCATCGTCCACTCCCACCATACTTACCACTTTCCATCTTTCTCTCGCTCATCCATCCCATTACATTAGTCAGGGGATTGGGTTGGCCAAATATTTAAGGGTTGCACCTTACCTTGTGGGAAGAAGGGGCTAAAGGCCTAGAGGATAAAAGCAGTTGGAAAAAGATAGAATCCTAAAAATACCTCGAGATGCTTCGCCTAGGGATCCCCGAGAAAGCAATAAAAGGCTTCTCAGCAAGAAATAGAGGGACCCATAAAAATAATAAAACAAGACCTGGTTAGAGGATAGGGGGTCTCATCATGAGCCAACCTATTAGGTCCATGGGCATCTAGTGGTATGACACTACTAGCATCTGGTCACCACGTCAGGGTAGTGGCTCTTGGTGGCATAGCCAAGAGAAAGGGGGTCTCATCACGGGCCAACCTTCTCATTTCCATGAAATGCTTGTGGGTAACATTGCCACCACTGGTCACCACACCAGGGCAGTGTCCTTTGACTAGATTATTGAAAGAAAAAGCAATAAGAATAAAGATAAAAAGGCATGGATGGGCTTGGAAACATTTGCATCCATGACAGGTGCAACTCACCCTCTACAGAGGCACCCACAAGTAAGCCATGCATTTCCCTTTTATCACTACATCCCTTGTCCAGACATCCCTTACCACATCATCCACTCACATGGATTGGATTTGATTTCTCTCGGAAACACCCCACATCCAGTGAGCATTAGACTAATAGGATGCCATGTCACTTCCTCCAAACTTGGCTTGCATATTTGTATAATGTCTTTGAGCACTTGACTGGATAAAAGGGGTTTTGTGCACATGTTTAATAAAATTGATGATTAGATGTGATTGATATTGTTATGATCCCTATGACTTATGAGCCCATGGAGGGCGTATCTGTTGATGTGCAGAACCATAACTGACAGATAGGTACCATTATGGACAGGTACACATGGGGAGATGATTAGTTCGGACCTCCATGGGGCTGAAATCCCATCAGATGTATGTTGAGACCCCAGCAGGGGGTAGAGACAGATCAGAGGGTTTGCACCGGAGAGGAGGAGGACGTTCCACTAGAGGCAGCTTGGAAGGCCTGTACCCAAGGGGGTTGTGCCCTTTCCACCAGGACGTTTTCCTTGGAAGGCCCATGACGTCACCCAAAACACTCATGACGTCATCCAATGCTTGTGGAGGTTTTGGGAGGTAGTTGTGGCATGTGGGGCAGTTTTCGGAGGCCCAAGGGGGCCTAACGTTTTGCTCCAGGAGGCCAACGTTGCCCTAAAAGGGGATAACGTCACCCTAAAAGGGAATGACGTCTTCATTTATGCTTTATTTAGGGTTTTATCTTGACATTTAATGTAAAAACAATATTATTATGTGCTTTTGGCCTTGTCGGCCTTTTGTTACCTAAAATTAAATTAAGGTAATTGCTATTGTATAAGTAAGAGAGATAAAACTCTCTTTTACTCGTCATATTTCACTCACACTTGTGTGAGGTCTGAAATTTTCGGCCCTTCTAGGGTTTTTGGCTGAAATTGCTAGTGTGCACTTGTTGAAGGAGGCTTATTTTGGCTATTTTTGGCATTTTCTTGGTGGAAGGTTTACAACTAGGGTTTATCTTGATGAATGTTTGGTAAATGTAAGTGAATTTCTAAAATCCTTCCTTTACTTGAATGGTTATGGTATTTTTACTTGCATTTTCTTAATTAAATTGTTGGAATAAACCCTAGGAAATAAGCACATGTTGGTGTCCTTATTTTAAGTCCCTACTAGATTTTGCGAAGGATCCTTTTTACTTGTTGAAGACATTGCTAGGGCATTTCCATTGCAACACCCTACCTTTTCTCTTCATGCTAGCCGATTTTACTTTTCTACTGAGTTAAAGAAGGAGGAAAACACACTAAGGCCTAGGGTTACTACACCTTAGTGAGACGTTTTCCCCCAGGGTTTGATGGTTGAAGCCTTGGCTTATCAACACTTCACCATCAAGTTCCTCTTGTCTTTGGTTATATTATTATTATATTGTTCCTTCAACTCTTGCCGATACTTTTGACTCCATTTTCCCTATGAATGCACTAGTCTAAGACCTCTTACTTGAGTATTTTGATCACAACATCCAAAATCTTTAAACAATTACTAACAAACTCTAACCCTAGCTTACATTAATTTGCTAACCCTATTGCTGCCATTATCCATTTGATTTATAATTATACCTTGCAACATTCCATGCTTCTTTAAAGCAATTGAAAGATTGGCTAAAGCGTAGTAGTCTTTGCTTCTAATGAATGTTGATATTGTGACATTGATGATAAATTGTTCTTGCTCATTGTGAAGCTTATTTAAAAACATTTATTGTGAAGTAAAACATTGTGATTATTGCTATTATACATCATTGATTTCTTCATCAATAATATTAGTCAATTGCTTATTTGAGAAAGTCCAATTATATGAAGTACTAACCAGCAAGTGACCTTGCAAATATAGTTTCTTGTTGCTTTTTTCCGGGCAGGTACATTTCTGGTTGTTATTCATCTTTATTGGTTGTTTAGCCGAACTTTATGATCGGTGGTGAATTGTGAGGGGGAAACCTTTACTTAGCCTTAAAACTTTTTCCTTCTCAAAACCCCAGGTCACTGAGGACGTCTCCCCTGGGCTTACTACCCTAAATAGAAAGAGTTATCTTATTGAGGTGACAATGATAAGATAGTCTCCATTTATGTAAGTTTTCCTTCCATTTACCTTTCCTTTACATCCAGGTACAAACTGTGCGATAACAGGGTCTTTGTTATAATTGTGATGACAATTATTTTCCGGGGCACAAGTGTAAGGAACAAAAGCTTTGCATGGATATGTCTGAGGATGTTTATGAACACGAGGCAGGTGTTTCCCATGTACCCGAGCTACCCCCACCAACTGATCTTAATCAACTCTCTGATCCACCAGAAGTTGAACCACTGATTTCCTTGAATTCACTCACTAGTTTCTCTGCTCCCCAAAACCTCAAGTTAATTGGCTACATTAAGAACCATAAATTCATTATTCTAGTTGACAATTGCATCACCCATAATTTTATTCATCACCACATTTCCCAAGAAGTCAATTGCTACATCTATCCAGTTAATAATTTCCAAATCATGATTTCCAATGGGGGTTCCATGAAATGTGGAGGGCGTTGTGAAAATGTGCGCCTACAAATTGGTTAATACCACCTGAAATTTCATATGTTTTCTATTGACATGGGCGGTTGTCACATTGTACTTGGCGTTGAATGATTATGCACTCTCTTCCCTATCACCATGGATTTCCGAAAATTAACCATTCAATTCCAACAGGAGGGCCAACAACACCAGTTCCAAGGCATCATAACAGGGTCACCAGAGATGATCAATTCCCACCGAATGGAAAATATCCCCAGAAAAGTTCATTCTGGCATTATTTCCCAACTTCATTCCATTCAGGTGGTTGATACACCCTTTGTCCATCCTGACCTCCAATCTATCCTCTTCCAACACCAAGTTGTGTTTCAGACCCCCCAGGGGCTTCCCTCTTCTCGAGGTGTCCATGATCATTCCATTCCACTAGTTCTGAGTAGTCTTCCTCCAAATGTTCACCCTTATCATTATCCCTTCGCTTAGAAGAATGAAATTGAGAAGATTGTTCAAGAATTTCTAGAAGTCGGTGTCATCCACCCCAGTACCAACCCCTATTCTTCTCTAGTAGTCATGGTACTCAAGAAAGAAGGTACTTGGTGCATGTGTCCTGATTTTGATGCCCTCAACAAACTCACAATCAAAGACAAATTTCCCATTCCTGTCATTGATGACCTTTTGGATGAATTAAGTGGTGCCCAATATTTTGCCAAACTTGATCTCCACTCTGGCTACCACCAGATTCGTATGAAAGAAGAAGACATTCCCAAGACTTCCTTCATAACTCATGAGGGTCACTATGAGTTCTTGGTTATGCCATTCGACCTCTATAATTCTCCCTCCACTTTTCAAAGTCTCATGAATCATGTATTCCATCCTTTCCTCCGTCATTTTGTCTTAGTTTTCTTTGATGATATTCTCATCTATAGAAAAACTTGGCAAGCCCATCTTACCCACGTGGATCAATTTCTACAACTATTATCTCAACACAAATTTTTTCTTAAGCAGTCTAAATGTTCTTTTGGAGCCTTTGAAGTTAATTACCTGGGACATATTGTCGGAAAGGATAATGTTAGGGTAGATTCGAAGAAAATTGAAGCTATGCAAAATTGGTTGTGCCAAAAAAATCTTAAAATTTTGCGTGGCTTCTTGGGTTTGCCGGGATATTATCGCAAGTTTGTTCAAAATTATGGAAAAATTGAAGCTCCCCTCACATCGCTCCTTAAAAATAATGCTTTTAGTTGGAATCTAGTAGCCGACCATTCCTTCGAAGATTTGAAATCAACTATGTGCACTACTCGTGCTCTGGCTCTCCTTGACTTCAACAAGACCTTTGTAATGGAATGTGACGCCTCAGGGAAAGGCATTGGGATTGTCCCCATGCAAGATGGTTGACCTTTGGCTTTCACTAGCAAACAATTGTCCGAGCGTCATCTAGGACAATCCACCTATGAAAATGAAATGTTGGTTGTTTTGCATGCTGTGGATCTCTGGCATCCTCATCTCTCGGGGCAATGCTTCCAAATTAAAATTTATCATCAAAGGCTCAAGTATTTTATGGAACAACAGATTTCTTCCCCGAAGAAACAAAAATGGGTAACCAAGCCATTTGTATATGATTATGATATCATCTACAAAAAAGGAAATGAAAATGTGGTGGTTGATGCCCTTTCTAGGTAATATGAAGAAGACGTGTCCCTTTTTTCCCTCTCTTTCATTGTCGCAGATTGGCTTCAAGAGGTTCGCATGGAATGGTTGCAAGACCCAAAACTTTCCATACCGATCCAAACAATGTTGCAGGATCTGCAAGCTTCTCTAGGGTACTTGTGGAAACATGACAAGCTTCGTTATAAAGGTCTCTTGTATTTAAGAAAACAATCGAACCTTAAATCCACCGTGCTCTCTGAGTTTCATGCTTCACCTACAACTGGGCATTCAAGTTTTACCAAAACCTATGAACATGTTAAACATTATTTTTTTCTGGGATAGTATGAAACATGACATCCACACCTTTGTGGATGAATATGATACCTTTCAACGCAATAAGGGCGAGACATTCAAAGCTCCAGGCACACTCCAACCACTCCTGATTCCACCTACTATTTGGATAAATATTTATGTGGACTTCATTGTTGGCTTACCTAAATCAGGCAATAAGTCAGTGATCATGGTAGTAGTGGATCGTCTTTCCAAATATGTTCATTTTTGTGCTTTTTAACACCCATTCACAACATCCACCGTGGCTCAAATTTTTATGGATAATATCTTCAAACTCCATGACATGCCTCATTCTATTGTTTTTTACTGTGATCCAACTTTTTTTCGACTCCGGGGAACCCAATTGCATCTCAACACATCATACAATCCTTAGATTCATGGACAAACTAAAGTGGTTAACAAGTGTTTGGAAACCTATTTGAGGTGTTTTGCGTCTGACAGACAAAATCAATGGGTTCAATGGTTATCCCTCGCTGAATGGTAGTACAACACCTCTTACCATACCACCACTCGCATGACTCCTTTTGAAGCAGTATATGGACAAAATCCACCTCCATTTCTATCATACATGCCTGGTGTCTCCAAGGTTCAATAGGTGGATCACACTCTTACAGTCCGCATGGCCATTCTCCATACTCTCAAAGAAAATTTGGTCATGGCTTAGAATCCCATGAAACAAGCAGATTAGGTTCATTTTGAACATGAATTTGCTGAAGGGAAATATGTGTTTATTCGTCTACAACCTTATAAGCATAATTCACTCAAATCCCAACACTGTCAAAAAATCGCCCCCAAATTTTATGGTCCTTATCATATTCTCAAGAGAGTGGGGCCAATGGCCTACTAGTTAGAGTTTCCTAGTCACTCTAAGCTCCATCATGTTTTTCATGTTTCCTGCTTAAAGAAAGTGCTCGACACTAGGTACCAGACTCAAACCAGTCTACCCGAGTTGGATGAAGAAGGTTCCAGTTGGTTGCAACCACAAGCAGTCTTGGACCAACGCGAGCATCGTCTTCACCAACGCACTATCAAGGAAGCTTTAGTTCAGTGGAAGGACGCACAGTCAAAAGATGCCACTTGGGATCCGACTACCATTCTGCAACAATTTCCTCATCTCAAGCCTTGAGGACAATGATGTTTTTAAGGGGGAGGGCATGTTAGGGACCTAACCTCCCTAACCCCTCATGTAGGTAGAATAATATATTTTCCATGTAATAAAGGCCGATATTAATTTATAAGGCCTAGTAATAAGGTGAACAAGTCAAATGTAAGAAGGCCTAATAGAAGCTTCCACTTCTAGAAAGATCTTCCTCTAGATTGTTCTTTTGGTAGATAGATTTAGTATAAATAGGAGTTGAGGGCATGAGAAGTTTTATCTTGAGAATCATTGTAATAGAACACTGCTCTACTGGAGGTTTCCCCCTCGAAGAGGCAAGTGAACATGGCTCCTGTATCAATAAAGGTACCATTTTGGTGTGCTATTCTCTATATTTTGTTGTTCCTTTGGTAATTTCCATGATATTCCTGTTTTTGCTCAATATATCATAACCAAGTGCATAACAAACATCTCCATGAATAACAACTTGAAGTTGGTTTTTATATTGATAAAAGATAATGAGATGCATATGATAGGGGGGAAACCCCTATTTATAACAATAAGATGCATAAACTCCAACCCTAAGATTATTTCACGTGTATATAGACCGTTATCATATAAAAGAGGCCTTTGTACACATATGAATTTATTGCAAAGATACCACCTATGTCGTGATTAGGTACATAACATTGTATCCTTTGCAACCTTGGCTTGGAGAAACATTTTTAATGCTTGGGTGGGATTCTTAAGTTGGTGACCGTTGGAAATTGAGCGAACATAAATCTTTAGTTCCATCTCAGCTTCTTTCATATTCGGCATTGGTTTGAATTGTTTTTTGTTTTTCGTTTGTTCCGCAGCATGGCCATGCTGGTTTGTTTTTCTTTATGGTTTGTTTGAATTCTTTTTTCGTTTTCAATTTTTTTTCCTCTGCTTGTGAGAGAATTGCTCGGCCGGGCGATTTTATTTTGTTTCCGAATACAAAGTAGAAATGAAACCCAAGATATTTATCTTTTTAAGCTGGTGGTGGAACAGCTGCTGCTAATTATCTTCTTGAGAAGCTGTTTCTCTCTTCTTTGTCCGAGGAGGTATTTGTTTGGTGGGGTTGTAATTAAATCAGGTACATTCATTGTTTTCTTATTTGTTGTCTAGAATTGATGGCCCGTTTGCAGGTACGCGATCTTTTTATATATATATATATATATATATATATATATATATATTAATATATATTAATTTTATATAAAATTTAAAACTAAATAAATTATATGTAAGAAAAATATTACAATTTATTTTATATTTTATTTTTAAAATTAAAAAATTATTAAAAAATATTTATGTTATAATATTTTTAATACTAAACTTATATTATAATATGTAACGAGGTTTTTAATATATTAAAATTTCATATAATTTTTTTATTTAAACTTAAATTAAATTTTAAATATTGAAATTTCATATATTTTTTTAAATTTAAATTAATTTTCAATGTATCAAAATTTCTTACTTATCATTTTTATATTGTTTGATTACTTAATAATATTTTTAATATATTGAAATTTCATATATTTTTTTATTTAAAATTAAATTAATTTTTAATGTATCAAAATTTCTTATCATTTTTATATTGTTTAATTATTTAGTAATATTATGTAATGTATATGGTAGATATGATTTTGTTTTAAAATAATTTTATGTTTTTTCTTTTTACAATTATTACACTTATTATAAATTATAACTACTTGATAATATTTAAATTTAAATTAATTTTTAATGTATCAAAATTTCTTATCATTTTTATATTGTTTGATTATTTAGTAATATTATGTATTATATATGATAGATATGATTTTGTTTTAAAATAATTTTATGTTTTTCCTTTTTACAGTTATTACACTTATTATAAATTATAACTACTTGATAATTTAAAGATGAAATAATTTTAAAAATATATTTATTATAATAATGCTTATCTACTAAATAAATCAATAAACATACATACTAAAGCTTATATCAATAAATTTATGAATATACAAAATCAACAGTTAATCAATCCCTATTTCAGCTCCAGTGTCTCCATTCTCTCTCTTTTAAACTCAAATCAAACTCCCAAAACCAGTAACACCGTAACATAAATTGATGGATTGATTTTTCTCATAAATTTTGGAGTCTGTGTGGTGCCTTTGCATGGTTCCGTCAAATTATAAAATAATATTTTCAAGGGTTTAAGCAAACCGATTTTTCCCATATGAAAGCTGACCAAATACATCTGTTCCTCCACACAAAATTATCTGTTTGGTTGATTTGCAGTTTAGTTACAGAGATGAGATGACGAATATGAAGAATGGAGTCCATTACTTCTCGGAGTTGGTGGACGTGCAGTTTCTATAGGCTTTCGGCTCATTCTTGCCCAGGTAGTACACATCCTGCCATTTTCATTTCAAAAACAAAGATTGGTGGACGTGCAACTTTTATAGGCTTTCGGCTCATTCTTGCCCAGGTAGTACACATCCTGCCATTTTCATTTTCAAAAACAGAGAAACCAGCTAACCTTGTAAAACTATTATTTATTAATATTGTTATTTGTATTGAATTGCTTGTAACTCAAATTTATGGTTGGAATTCTGCCCTGAAGCCTCTAGGTTATCTACTTAATCTACACGACATTTCTCTCTTTCCTTTTTTATCTTTGTTAGGTGGTGTGCTTTTGAGCTGAGGTGTTATTTGGTTGATTAGCATGGCATTGCATTTCTGGTGGAGTTGGCCTACAATAGTTGTTTTTAC
>JZKD02S1001158.1:12096-31849 GCA_000966675.3 Picea glauca
AAATTCCTCCAAGAATGGATTTTGGATCCTATTATTTGGCATTGGTTGCAACTAAGTAGACCAAGTTAGAATATGGATAGGAGTGCATTTAATAATCAGTTTCTTATGTAATTGTGTATGAAATGCTATAAATTCATGTATTCCTATAGAAGCAATGGGGAGATGAGTGGAGTGGGTAGGTGAGAAATGATTGAGAGCTTCCAAGGCTAGTGTAATTTTCATGCTATGAATAATAAGAAAATCAATACCTCTTCTTAGTTGACGTAACCCAATGTTTGGGTGAACCGCATTAATCTATGTGTTCATCATTTTATGTCTCACATCTGATTTTATGTTTATGTATGTTTCCGCTGCATTTTTTTTTCCGTTTTGGTGAGTGACAAGGACAACATTTTATGTGTTCGTTAAGGCATGATAAACTAAGTCTTCGCTCAATATAGTTAATGCTTGATTGTGACATATGATAGTTGGACACTATGGTACTCCACTCAACCTCTTCACCATGGACTCTAGTACCTATTAAAACTTGGGTATCATTATAAAGGTTTAAATAATAAAAATATAAGAGTAGCAAAAGCAAAACGAACGAAGTTCCATGTCATAATATGAGGATATTACTATGGAGTTGTGGAGATAGCCCATCGACACTACATTAGTGGGTTTAGTATCAGTATGTTAAACATTAAACTCAAGATAACCTAGTTAATGGGAAGTAAACTTCATCCCACATGGATACAAGGTGTTTAAAGAGTTGATTTCTATAAGAAACGTTGTGTTAAATGAGTATTCTTATATGAATACAAAAATTCGTAAAGATAGGTAAACAAAATATACCTCCTCCAAAGGTATGAAGTCATAATGTTCATATATATGTGAAGTTAAGAGAAAATTAATATGGTAGTGCTAAGTAAAATGAGAACACTTTCAAGGTTTATTTAATACATCAAACTAAGGAAGGTAGAAATCATTTACCTATGTAGAGAAGAGAACGAGAGAACGGTTGCGAGCACTATAAGAAATATATTTATATAACCATTTATTTAAAGAGATATTATATGTATAACAATTTAAATGCATTACAATTTAAAATAAATAATTTGTTGTTAGGAGACTTTACATAGTTTGACTACATAGGAAAACCCTCCATAGGATAGAAACCCTAGTTTAGAAGAGTAGAGTTCCCTTGCAGGGTGGGACTTCCCTGTAGTGAGAGTTTGAGCAGTAATAAACTCTAGTGTTTTTGCTTCATAATGTAATAAAATGTTTTTTTTTGTATTTTTAGTTAAGAAAATTTTAAAAGGAGCATAGCCATCTTATATCTTATCAGAATTAAGCTACCACCATTCTATATATTATGTATTTTTATATACATTATAATGTTTTTTTTACTGTTGATTTCTTAGTAACCTACTTTCATTATTATATTTTGTGTTTTCTCTTCAAAATTGTGTATTTACTTATTTCATTGGTTAAATCTAGACAAACAAATAAGTAGAATAAGTGGTTTAGTCAAAGTCATATATTTATGTATATATTAGGTAAGAATGCTAACATGATCCATAATTTTAGCATACATAATATTCCTTGCATAAGTTAAACTATGATTCTTAAGGAAAAATACATTGAACTACATTGGTTAAGTAAAAAAAAATACCTTTATACCATAAGAAAAATGAACATTTAGTATTAATACAAGATATGTATATTTGAAAAGGATAAGACAACTTTTTATAAGGGAACCTCAAAAGAGGCTAAAAAAGAATCAACAATCACCATGCTTGACTCATAAATAAAGTGTTATTGCAAAATATGATGAGTGATTGTCATACAATTAAATTTCTCACTAACTCAAGTGAAGCACTTTAGTGCAAGGGATCCATCATTGTCAACATGGGTTAGAGACAATTAAAATGAGTTTTTTTGGGGAAATTGTGATCAAATAGGGCATGAGACCAAAGAAAGGAGCATGGAGGCCTCTAAATGACTTGAATCTAATCAATTGAGGCTCTAAAGCTAGGTTTAAGGCATATAATCATAAATTTTAATCAAGTGAGGGAATATCAAGATGAGGGACTTCAAAATTTCACTATAATCTATGTGTATGAGTATGAATTGATATAACTAATATGTGATGCAAAAATCTATACTAATATAATTTATATATAGCTAATACAAATTGTAAAATCCATACACTACAACTCTTATTATTCATATTTTCATTTTCTTTCTTTTATTTGATAGTAATATGCTAACTTCATTACATTGTCTCTTTTAAAACATTTTGAATGTTTAACCCATATGTTGTTCCTTATCCAAGTTCTAGGTTGAGAAAAAAATAGTTTGTAAACAACATTCCTTGATGATTCTCCATAGATGGATCCTAGATAAATATTCCACTTCAACATTTTTTTGTTCGTCTAATTACATATATTCCATGATAAAAAAAAATGCTAACTTTATTTTTTAGACTATTTAGAATTGGAGATATTATACTTTTAGAATTTATAAATGATTTTAGTCTTTATCTTTTGGATGAATTCTCAAATCTACCTATTACTTGAATATTAAAAAAAACAGGTTGTATAAGTCTAGTGAGTTTGCACACCACAACAAGGTCCCTAAAATGCCTTCCTTTTAAAGAAGTCTCACTTTGGGTGAGATTTTGCATGTATTGATTTAACCTATGATTCCATGATCTCTTTAACTATGATAGACATAATATGTGGCTATTAGAGTTTAGTTTCAAGGGAGAGATGAGTGCAAAGTATTCTACAATATTCTTAATTTTTTAAATTCTTTTGTTTTAAGGAAATTATGGAAGAAAATCATTGAGTACTTCTCCATGATCCATGGATAATAAATGAGTTAAATGTCCACCTAATCAATCTTTGAAATATGCTCATATTATAAGAAAAATTTCATTAATTATAAAACTTAACCAGTGTAACAATACTTTCAAAATTGATTTGAATTTTCAATACAACTTTTTCAAAATTGAGAAAAAACCATTATAAACCATATCTCTCTCTTAAAAGTATTTTACAATAAAATATCTTTTAAAAATTGAAAATATTTAAGGAAAAAATGTGGTGTGATAAAGAGTTAGAGGAAAAAAGAAAGTTAAGGTATTATAACGATGTAATCAACCCTAATATAGAGGATCAAAATTATTTATGTGTTTTGACTAGTGTAAAGAAAAAAATAAGAATTGCCAAGATAGGAACAATTTCTCAAGAGCTCCAAAGTGAAATTGAGCCTTGGTCAATTCCTAAAAATCCATGGGACGAAATAAGGTGTCACCTTTGTGACACTAAGAAAGTTGAAGATGAAAAACACATTGCCTATACCCACATTACTTCTCATTTAAAAAATATTGTCACAGTACCAACCTTCCTGACCTCTTAACTGAAAAAAACTATGGTGATCTTGGAAAGTTTCTCTTAATGTTTTATAGCACAAAAACAAAATTCTAAAGAATAGTAAGTAATTACTTACCATCTTAAGGTTAATTATCATCATCATCATCATTTTAAATAAATATTACATAAAAACACATTAAAATAAATTTATTTTAATTTTAAATCATAGTTGCACGAAACACCTATAAACATTTTCAATATTGTGTTAAATATAGTTTTTTCCAATAAAAACAAGAAGAATGCTTCAAATTTACAAAGATGTTTGAAGTTTATATCTGTAAAGTTTAATTTCTAAAAATTGTTAAAACTTTTATATGTATTTTCAATTTTGTTTCTCATTTTCTAATGGAATCTTTATGGATGTTAAACTTTCAATATTGTGTTAAATATATTCATATAATTATTAGTACAATTAAATCAGTAATTTAGATATTATTGTTTGTTGCATAGGAACAAAATTGTCTTGAACTTCAATTTTATCATTAATACATAGTAAACTAAAATATTTTTCATTTTTTTTTAATACATAGTATTGCCCTTCTCAACTTCACTTCTAGTGCAACATAGTTACATCTTGAATGGGCCTAATGGTTAAGAACATGTGTTTCATGTTAAGAGGTCAGCAACATAGTTACATCTTGAGTGGGCCTAATGGTTAAGAACATGTGTTTCATGTTAAGAGGTCACAGGTTCAAATCCAAAGGGGGGTAGTGTATGTATACCTTCTTAGACTTTTACTAGTCAAATCGTTGGGCAGAAGGGATCCCTTGTCTCACAAACAAGAGGTCTCATACACCAATTTAGTGTATTGACTTGGCATTAACCTTAAAAATATAATAAATATATTTTTAAAATATATTATATATGTAAAATTAAAATAAATATATATTTGGTTTTTTTTTTTTAATCCATCGTAATGGTATATTAAAAAAAAAAAAAAAATCCGTTATAACGGTTGGTATGTTTTGGTTGCTGTTCGACAGTACTTTGTGCACTGTTCAGCTCAAACAACGTTGGAGTTCTCTGGAAAATGAGCAATTCTTCAACGGAACCAGCGCCTTATTATATTTATTATGTTAGAATTACACAATTCTACGGTTTGAATCATTTGTGTATAAGCGTTCGTTCTCTGTGTCAACGATATATTCATCATTTCCGTGCCTTATTATATTTATTAGACAATTCTACGGAACACCTGCCGTTCGTTCTCTGTGTCGTTTCTGTGGAAAATGCCGCGACCCTATTAATAGAATGTTGAGGAAATGTATGTTATGCATTTTCGCTGAAGTAAAGCAAAGATTCCTTCTCCCCATAGATCAGTATCAACCTGGAGTATAAGAATAAACCAATTTAGGAAATGTTGTTTAAATTTTGTCTTCCCATTGACAGCGCCAACGTCCTCTATCTGCAACATTAATGGCCATTTGGTAACTGGAATTAGTATAGTTGGTTCCATTCCTTCTGAGTTTGACGTGTGGAGAAAAAGCCAGAAGAATATATTAAATTTAGAATATTTTATCGGATGTACAGAAGTGATATTATTAGGAAGTCTACACGTTTCTCTCTTGCAACAGAGTATATTCATGGAGCCGCTACTATTTATGTTGCACATCCCCGCACTTTCATGTCAATGTAGGCTTCGGAAATTTATTCATATGAGGATGAAATGAGAAGAGAGGATATTGTGAGGAACAATGTCACAAACAAATATTGATGCGAGCATTCTCTTCTGGTGGTCTAATTAAAGGCATGGTGAGAGGTCCGCTGGTCTAACCAAACTCTTGGTGACAGGTATGAAAACTATTCGAACCTTTTTGTAGACAAAATAAAAACTTGAATTTGTTCTGAAATTCTTTGGTTCTTTCAACAGTTACATTTAAAACTGAATTTATGACCTTATTATAAAGTTTAAACACATTTAAAACAAAATTTAACAGCGTAGTATAAAAGCCAACGTTTTGGCTGTTTTGAAGGTTATTTTTAAGGATGCAAATTTCATTTCTCAACCACTAGAATGATGAAGTACAAATGTTCAAATTGCATGATGTTTGTGTGTTTGGTGGGTTTTGAATCCATGTCTGGCATCAACATGTTTTGTTTATAATGACAACAGAATAATCTGTTTACAATGGTTTCAGTATGGTTTAGGCCAAACTTCATTAACCAATTTATCCCTTTTTCTAATTAGCTAACTTGATGAACAATGTTTTCAGTATGGTTCAGGGAATTGTGCAAAAGGCATGGTAATGGACTTGGGCACTACAACTGAACCGTTTCCCTCTAATGGGATGCTGAAACCTACGATGCCATTCGTTTCATCCTCTGCCATCTCACACAGAGCGTAGAATGATTCGTTTCATCCTCTGCAATCTCACACCGAGCTCAGAGTCTGTGTCCAGCAATAAATTTCCAGTCCATTTGCATCAGGCCTGTCGGCCCCAACAGAGACAACATTGTATGCAGTTTCAGATCGTTGGTTATTATTTTCATCAATACGTTGGTGTATAAGGATTGCAGAGCTTGGCCGGAATTTCGCCGAACGTTGGTGTATAAGGATTGCAGAGCTTGCGAGAGATTCTGTGATAGCAATTGATTCCGCTGACCAAGATGAGTACTGCCACACAGTGTTTGCAGCGGATACCCATATATGTGCATCTTCTACAGGATTGCAGTATCGCGTCCTCCAGGAAATAAAAGGTGAAGGACTTAATCAAGGTCCTTGTGTAGAAACATAAAACCATACATGGCTTTTTGGATTCTTATTGCACAGATTCTGTAAGTTTCATAAACGAAATTAAACAATCAGATACTATTTCCACCAGTTTCAGAAATGAAAATAACAGTCTGCAATTTTTTATGTTAGATACACTGTCCATTGGGTCTCACGCTTGCTTCATTCAAGCAAACCAGATTTGGTAATCTTATGTTTCGTTCSTGGGCTCTACCATCTATATAGATAGACTGTTGAATTGCTTCTRAGGATGGTATTATGGTATCATATCATTCTGAGCCAGTGGATGGTATTATGGTATTAAGTGCAGATTAGATTAGATTAGATTAGATTAGATTAGATTAGATTAGATTAGATTAGATTAGATTTGATTAGATTTGATTTGATTTKATTTGATTTTATTATATCAATCTTTTTTTTTTTTMATGTATATTAATTTTTTTTAGTTTAGAATTGTTTYTGCSCTAAAAAAATGTGTTAAAAARGGTAGTAAGAGAAGTTTTTTAAGATCAYCTTATTTTTTGTTAAGTTAAGAGGTTAGGAAGGTTGGTAGTATGACAAATATTTTGAAAATGAGATTTAATATGGRTATAGAGAATTTAAGAGAAAGTGCTTTTTATCTTCAATCTTCTTAATGTSACAAAGGTGACACACTCTTTCATCCCATGACTTTTTAGGAATTGACTAAAACCCAGTTTCACTATAAAACTAGTGAAAATTTGTTTTTATCTTARCATTATATATAATGATACTTGCATTATTCTATTAGAATATATATTTAATTTTATTTAGAGTTTTTTTACAAGTTATTATAAWYTTTTTAAGATATAATTTTAATTAAAAAAATTCAACAAACTTATTGATTGTATTGTACTTTTTTATTAGAGTAAAAATCTAAATTTAACTTTATCTTTTTTAAATTAGAGAAAGAAATAGATTTAACTTTTTCARCYTACTTTTAAAATTTGTATATTTTTTAATATTTTAAAGTTTTAGAATTAATTTAATTTTTTTTCAATAATAAAAATGATCATATGAATTTATTTTTCTTTTTAATAATTTAATATTTTTTTTTAATTTTATATTTTTAATTGTAAATTTTTAATTGGTAAAGAAAAGAATAGTAAGAAATCCTTTTACTTTTTTAAAAATAATTTTAAGAATTTTATTTTTTAAATATTTAATATCTTTATATTTAAATTTTTTTAATAATATTAAAAATAATATGATTTTCATTTTCTTTCAAATAATTTAACCATTTTCTTTTAACTTTGTGTTTTTAATTTGAGCATTTTCCATAACTTTCAACCTCCACTCATAGCCCGGATAGTGGGTATACTTCCATTTGGTGGGCATGTAAGGGTGAATGGTTTAAGAGTGAATGGTTCAAACGTCATGGCAATTTTCTAGGGTTTTCTMCATGCACCTTACCTTGGGCATACTTCCACTTGGYRGGGATGTAAGGGTGAATGGTTCGAACGTCATGGAAATTCTCTAGGGTTTTCTCCATGCACCTTAGCATGGGCATACTTCCACTTGGTGGGGATGTAAGGGTGAATRGTTCGAACGTCATRRAAATTCTCTAGGGTTTTCATCCTCTCCATCGAGYACTCGGAGAGCACTCCACAGGTCCCTACATYCAACACCTGAAGCCACGACTMACGGGAATTTTGTTCTCGCTCGCCTTGCTCCTTGTTCGACGAGAACACTYAACCAATTCATGATGCTTTGGTCATCCTCCAACAATTGATCTYTGAGCTTCAGAGCGAGGTGGTCKACCTTAAATTTCGACTATAGCTAATGGACCTTCGAATCTCCATGTTGTTCGAGTGAAASCTAGGTTCAATTCTTTGATTAGATGTTTGTGTTTTAACAGCTAGGTTATCATTTCAGTTTTGTTGTTTTGGCTTGTTTTGTGTCAACTCTACTTTCTATCTAATTTATTAGCTCATACTTTTGTCCTTGAGAGGCATATTAAACTAGACATTTCCTTAGTACCTAGTTAGTATCCATCCAGGGCAATGTGGCCCAAATAGATATATGTCTTTCATATTTTATTTTATGAAATATAGAAAATTTATTTTTAAAAAAATCTATGTTTTTTATATTTTATTTTTATTAGATTTGTATTTAATTTATTATTATTATTTGAATTATTTTGTTTTAATCATTTGTTATAGTATTTTCACACAATTTTATACATCTAATCTCATCTAAAAAATGAATTATTTGAATTATTTTATTTTAATAATTTGTTATAATATTTTCACACAATTTTATACATCTAATCTCATTTAAAAAAATTATTTTATTTTAATAATTTGTTACAGTATTTTCACACAATTTTATACATTTAATCTCATTTAAAAAAATTAAACTAAGCTTTCTATCCATTTCATGCACTCAACTTCATATTTTTTAAAAATTTAAAATGAAAAGACGATTCCTTTTGTTCACTATGTTTTGACTAATTTTTATATATTTCATAAATCTAATATCTTTTTTTTTTTTTAACAATATTAAAATTTACATGATTTTAATTTTTTTTTAATAATTTAAATACTTAAATTTAATTTCATTTTTTAATCCAAAAAAGTTAGAAACTATATTTTATCTTCCTTATATTAGTAAATATAAAATTGTCTTTTTTTTTCTTCTTCAAATCATACAAAATGTAAACATGCTCCAAAAATCTTATATGTTTTTGACTCTATCCAACATTGATCAGGTAGTCACCACGGAGTATACATCTATATCCAAAATAAATAAAAAATCATGACCTTTTTATGTTTGTAATTCCCAAAAGTTCCAAAACACAAAGTATCTTAAAAATTGATATCAATTCTTAAACAATTTCTTGTTGTCCATCTGAAACCTGTGAGAAATATATACCGCCTTCCTCCAAAAGCAATGCTTCCTTTGATAGTTTATCATTAATATGATTGTTAGTTCTATAGATATGTTTAGCTTTGATTTGTTGAAAATGTTTGTTCAACGTTATAATCTTTGAGATCTAGAGATGCAAAGATATCACCTGAAGATTATTATCATTAGTATACCAATCGATAATAACCTTATAATCATCGAGCAATAGTAACCTTGGTACCTGTTTAAGATAAGAAAAATATAAAATTAACCAAAGTTCCATCAATTCCCCTTTAGAATTTGTTCCTTTTCCACAGTTCAATTGTAGTTTATATGTGCCCATTATTGGGCATTTCAGAATGGATCCATCCCCGCACTTTGAGC
The DNA here is from genome assembly GCA_000966675.3 of Picea glauca. Taxonomy (NCBI): domain Eukaryota; kingdom Viridiplantae; phylum Streptophyta; class Pinopsida; order Pinales; family Pinaceae; genus Picea; species Picea glauca. The sequence continues at coordinate 21,496 of JZKD02S1001158.1, forward strand.
CTCTTACCTGTGAAGCCCCATTGAAGAAGCCTACTGCCCCGACCCAATCAAGAGTTGATGTTCTATCAATCCTTTTGAGAAGAGTATCCTTTGTAATTTTTTGTTCCCCCAAGTCCTATAAAATGTAGTTACAAATTCTAATATGTTTTTTTTGTTGATCTTCAAATATCATCAGGTTCCTATGATTCCATAGCTCCCAACTGATAAAACAAGGGATTTCAATCCAATTTTCCTTTCTCTTTGACCAGTTAAGGAGATTGTTTTCAAAATTTCCTCCTTGCCAATTATTGACCATATTTAGTTCCTTAGAGATAGTCTGCCATATTTTTTATGAAATTACAATCCCCAAATAAATGTAACACATATTCTTCACTTTCCTTACAAAGCACATAGATGCTAGGACCCTGAAAGCCCCTTTTTATCAAGTTATACGAAGTAAATATTTTATGTTCCATCAATAACCAAACAAATAATTTTACCTTCATTGGTAGTTGCCCCTTCTAGATCTTGGAGTACCAAAATTTTGGCTCCACTCCCCTATCCTCCATCACTTGAACTTCATATGCTAATTTAGCATTATCTCTTGTTTGGTATCCAAAGACCATAATAACCTGTCTTTCTCATCATAATTTAATTAAATTCCAACACTTACCAACCCTTTAATATAGTTTATCCATTCATCTTTTTGAGCTCCTTCCAGGCCTAAAGTTTCATCTTCTTTCCACCTTGTAGAGTTAATACCTTCTTGTGCACTTGTTGCTGCATGAGAAAGACATGTAATCCCTTGTTATTTTAGCATTAATAAAATATTCTCAGATAATTTATAGAAAGAGTGGGACCCAACCATAGAATCAACACCAATTCTGATACCTCTCCCACTCACAGGATTCCATACCAACCAATCATAAATTATGTTTAACGAAGAGGTAAGGGATCTCCATAAATTTGAAGTCCCATTCCAGTTTTTTCTCCCCTGCCTAAACCACTTCTCAACAATTTTCCTTTTAAGATATTTTTGCATAATCACCTCATGCCAATGGCCATGCAACATAAGGAATCTCCATAAGATTTTCGCCACCAATTCTTGTACAAAGATAAAAATATTTTTGATTCCCCATCCACCAACCTTTTTAGGTTTTGCAATCTTTTCCTAGTTTGAAAGATGCATAATTTCCTTTTCATTTTTACCAAACCACAGAAAGATGAACATCCTTGTTCTAATATTGTTTAGTACACTTTTGGGAATTTTTGCGAGTCACATCCAATACACCGATATGATTTCAGGTACTTATTTTACAAATATGACTCTACCACCTAGGGTAAGCAACCTATGATTCCAACTCAGGATTCTCTTCTCAATTTTTTTCTCTAGCCAAAGCAAGTCCACTCTAGTATAGAAGTTTGGATTAATGCAAAACCCAATATACTTAAAGCCTGTATATAATGGTTTAAATTCAAAGGGCAATAGTTCCTTCAACAAATTAATCTCTCCATAGTCCCATCTTGCTTCTAAGAAACTATATTTTTGAGGACTGAATTCCATCCATGTAACCTTACAAAATAAATCCAATACCTCCTTCTATGCTTTCCATTCAAAAATGCATACAATCCCAAATAGTATTACATTATCCACAAACATTAAATGTGTAATATGTAACCCTCTAGCCACAAGAACACCCTCAAGTTTCTTATCCCGAACCCTCTGTTGTATAATTCTGTGCAACCCTTCAATAACAAGAAGAAAAAGTACTGGAGATAAACTGAAACCTTTCCTTAATCCCCTTGAAGATTTAAAAAAACACGTAGGATTCCAATTGATCAGTACAACAAAGTTTTTTGATGTCACACAACCCATGATCCAATCAATTACTTCTAAACTTAATCCAACATGTAGTAAAAAAAATCTATGGAAACCCCAATCCACCCTATCATAAGCTTTGACTAAATCCATTTTTAGAAACAATGATTTTACATTCTTCACTTTTATGCTATGTAGTACTTCCTGTTCCACTCCAATTGCATCAATAACTTTCCTACCATCTAAAAACCCAACTTGTTCTTTTGATATACAAGTGGACAGGGATGTTTTTAGTCTAGTAGAATTTACTTTTGCAATGATCTTGTAAACCAGGTTGCACAATGCTATAGGCCTAAATCCTCCAAATGAATCAGGTTTGTCACTTTGAGGGATTAAGGCAATACATGTCGCATTCAATGCTCCTGACACTTTCCCTATCCTTCTCGACTCTTCCACTACCTCCAATAATCCATTTCCCACCAGATCGAAGAAAGCCAAAAAGAACTCAACAGTCCAGCCATTTGGACCAAGAAATCTTGAGCACTTAAAACCTTTTAAAGTTTTTATAACTTTAAATAAGGAGATTGGTTCAACTAAACTATTTCCCTCTTCCTCAAAAAACATCCTCGAATAGTTCCTTAATACTGCAAGTTGATCTGTAATAGCCATGTTTCCCTATTCTTTAAACATGTTCTGGAAATAGTAAACAACCTCCTTTTGAAGATCAGAGTTGTTTGATATAGTAATTCCATCTCCCTTAGTGATATCACAAATGGTGTTAATTCGTTTCCTTGAGTTTGCATAAGCATGTTTTTTTTGTGTGTTTTTGTCACCCGGTGCCAACCAATTTACCCTACTTTTCTATCTCCAAGTATCCTCATGTTGTTTTAAAAGTGTCATTTTCCTCTTCTCTTTATCCAGAACTGATAAATTATACTTTTCCTCAACAAACCCTCAAGGAAAGTCTAAATATAATTTATCCAATTTTGATTCCAACTGTACCAACGCTTTCTTACCTTCAGAATTTTTCTTTCTTTCCCATACTGTTACCATAATCTTAAGTATTTTCATCTTCTTTCATAATGATTCCATAGGTTTCGAGACCTATGTCCCCAACAAATCCTCCCAAATGTTTCTAACAAAACCAACAAATTCTTGATCCTCGAGCCAAACTGCATTAAGTTTAAATGGATAGCAAAAATTATCACTCCCAAATTCCAATTGTAACATTATTTCCATGTGATCTGATATCTTGTCATTGCAATTCCAGGATGAATATATGATTCCTGAAGAGACAATCTTCTCATATATCAAAAACTGATCCAGCATTTTTGCAATGTAATCTTGGCCTTTCCTTCCATTCCTCCATGTTGGATGAATTTTTACTGGCTCAACATCCACTAAACCTCTAGTTTGTACCAAATGACTAAAATAATGTTGTAAAGGGTCCACCCTCACATAATCACCCCAAAGTTCCCTACTAGAGATGGAAAAATTAAGGTCTACCCCCATTATTAAATTTTCCTCATCAAAAATCCCAATCCTTTTTTAAGTCTTCCCAAAAAACCACTATGTCAGCATACAACCCATAACAGTTGATCATCTTCACCTTTATATTAGTGTCTTTAACAACACCCTCCAGCAAAATCCCTGTAGGCATTTGAATGCATCAAATTCAACCTTACGGGGATTCCAAGATGATAATAGACCCCCCGAGAGACCAATAGAATCAACTCCGCATAAATACCAATTAGGAATAAGTTTGGAAAAGACTTCCACTTATTTTGTTGCACCTACCATGGTTTCCTAAATGAATAGAACATCTAGTTTATTTTTCTTTAAGAACTTAGTAAGGGTTAATGACTTTAAGGACTCCCCCACTCCCCTCACATTCAAGGATTCCACGATCATATTTTCACCCTAGCTAGGGATTTCTGAGCTCTAACTTCCCTCGGACTAATTACAACCTCTAGACTAGGAATAGTTGGTATTTCCTTCTCTTTTCCCATTTTCCTTGCACTCCTAGTTTTAATGGGAGAGAAATTTGTTTCCAGTCCTCCTAAAACAACCCCTTATTTCAAGTCATCCCCACACCCCCGACCACAAGACACCTGAACCTTGCACCCCTTCGCCTTCCCAATCGTTTCTCCAGGGTTAGACAATAACTCCCCACTAGCAAAGATTGGTAGCTACGATTGAGTTAAAACCTCCCTGTATGAAGGTAAAATAATTAATAGGGATTCCTCCACTTCCGACAAACCAATTGGATCCAGTCCATTTAACATTTGTAAGCCCTCAAATGTCCCCCGAACGAGACCTTAATTCCCTTCTTTTGTGACCACATAAGAATTGCATACTCCCTTCCCTTCTGATCCCAACCTGTTATTACCTCTAACGGTTCCCTCGACCGCAACAAGTTTAAATCCCTCAGCTGGTTTTGGATTTCGATCACGTATCGACGTCGAAAAATCCACATCTAAATCTTCCCTACCATTATCCCCTTGCGAACCCCCATCTCCCAAGTGCAGAATAGTGAACAGTTTCTTTTCACCCAAAAATTTTGTCTTATCTTTACAAGAAGGCTCATCTATTTATGAATTAGTCTCCTCCCTTTTCCTATCTCTACCACAAAATCTATAGGCAATTTTGCCTCACCCAAACCCACAACAACCACCGATAAATTATTCCTCACATCCTCAACAATTCACCCCACATCTTCCAAACTCTCCCTCATATCATTAACAATAGGAAAAACCTCTCTCTTATGTAATACCTTTACTCCCATCCCGCCCTTGTAAGGTATCTCACCAACCTAGGCTAATCCTGACTCCTCATGAGTAATTAATTTTTTCATTGGATTAATTTGATTAGTAAATTAACAGGGTGACTTGCCACAGTTTACATCGCTATCCACAGCTTGTGTATCATTCTAGTCATTTTGATCTTCCATCTCATAATAATTTTCCTCGAGTGTCAGTCTTGAATGCCCATGAGCAAGTGAATTCTTATGTACCACTCCATCTACACATTGATGGGGAAAATGACACATCATTTTACAACCCAAGCATCGAAACGACACACCAACATAGTCCAATCTCTGTTGGAGCTTTAGGCCCTACCAAATAATATCCATCTCCTTGGGCAGACCTTCGAAAGTGTCCATTTCAACCAATAACTCTCCCATTCGTCGATCAAGACCCCCCAGTTGTTTTAAATCCACATGTAAAAATTTACCAATAACATTCTCGATGAGTTTGAAAGATTCTAAACTCCACAATGCAACAAAGCATCCTGGTAAGAGAACCCACATATGTCGTAGTCTGATGATCTCTTTTTTGGGGGTTCAACGCTAAGTGCCAACATTTCAGCATTAGATGTCCATCATTTACCACCCAAACCTGTTGGATTACCCTCTCTGCATCTTCCAAATTCCTAAAATGAAGCAGAACAATCCCTTTAGCAAAATGTAAGGCTCTAGCACATATCCTAGCAGCGATCCGTAATTGGCTTCAAACCAGGCATGTATATCCTTTTCCCCGAGGGACCAATAACTAAATTTAACCACCAAACCGCGAATAGTAAAAATACTCACAACATCCATCCCGATATATCTACCTAGAGTCATCATTGTCTTCACTTTTCATGGCTTCCACACCTTGGATCCTGTGACTTGCTTAATTTTCTCGTCGACTTCTATTTTTTGGACAAGTTCCAATAGTGGTTTCCCAGATGGGCATTGTTTCCATGCATGATAGACATCTTGTAACTTTTTCAATAAGGCCCTAATACAACTACTAATTTACAAAAAAAAAAAGGGAATAATAGTTTGTGTACAAAATATATGGTCTTGAAAAGGAAATGTTCCAACTTAAGCCACTTTAGATCATATATACGTGTTTTTTTCTTTGGGTTTTTTTCACTTTGTTACCCACTCAAGGGTGAAAATTTTTGGATACCTTGGCAATGGGTGTCATCTTGTTACTTGCATGAGGTGCATGCTCATATTTTTGAGATATAGACCTAGTTTCTCTTGATATCTGCTAGATGTATGGTCATGCTAGCTCAATTGGTACAACACATCTTCATCCCCACTCATCAAATGATGGATGCACTATTGTATGGTATGCATCATTCTTGTATGCTTAATTTGACATTCCATGTATCAATATTGATTTGGATGTGATGATATAACTTCTAATCTCATCATAAAGTGGTAAACACCTAATGATGTTTGTTGACACGTCATAACATTGCATGGTTTTATTACTTGCGTCACAATACCTTGGGGAGAATGTTTTCTATTATAAGTGTGTAAGTTCCCAGTTTAATCTATAACATGGGGTTCTTAGGCTAGACAGTGTTTCCCAGATTCCAATCATGCTAATAATTTTCCACCTCTCCTAGTGTTTTCATTCCATCCATATAAAAATTGTATCATGGTCATGTACGATTTCTGAAAGGTCAAAAGGAAAGGTCAAATTGATGAAGCTTGAATAAACAAATCCAATAAGGAAAAGACGTGAAGAGATAAATTCAAAATCCAAATATAAATCTCCAATAATTCCCCCTCACTATGAGGCCAATTCCCCTAGTCCTTGGTTTGTCTATGAATATACAAATAAAAAGGATGTGTTTGATCAACTAAACATTTAAAGAAAAATGATTAAATGGGTGGTAAGAAACAATGCCAAGGATGGTAACTCAATGATAAGCTCCCTCTAGAAGGTTATTATGTGTAAAAATATTATCTAAATAAATCTATATGAATGAATAAATGAATAATAATTCATGTACACGTCTAAGACTTTGAGGGTCATCAGATGAACTCATTAGCTCTTCCCTTTTGTCATTATTTCTCATTATTTCCTATCTTTCGCCTACATACTTAAGAAATATGGATTGGCATGGGACTAGATGTATGCATAAGGGTTAATAATGTTCCCTTGGTAAGAATTAGGAAAGTATTAAAACTAACCCCCTTTTTTATGTTGTTCTAAGAGATGTCACCGGGTGTTATTAATTAATGGTTTGTTAAGTGGATAGACCCATCAGTTCAAGTGGTTATTGTGAATTGGGACATTTGTACCATTACTTGAGATCTGTGATGATTAATTTGGATATATGTGCTCATATATTTCCATATCTATAGACATTGATATTAGTGACATTTTCCTTGGGATCCATGTATTGCATCGAGACATGTTTCACTTCAATGTGTTTCATGGCAGTGCATCATGGCATGACAACAACACCATTCCATCACACATTCCACATGGACCATTTATATGCATCCTCCTTTCTCAATTTGACATTGAATGCATGCTAATTCATTACTTACTCCCCTTGGACCATACGTGGGGGGTATTTAATGCATTGCAAAGGGTGATTACACATTATAGAGGTGACTTCACATGGTGACTTGGACCTTATGATGACATGGAACCCTCACTTGATTTTTTCTTAATGATCCCATAGATTCCTCTTGAGATGGATTTTATTATTGGATGGATCACACATGTCGAGGTGATGCCATCCCTTTTGAGGAATGTTTTCCACTTTGGACCATTCCCTATATTGAGGAGCTTGGTTAGAGGAAATTGGAGCTATTGGACCATCATTAAATTGGTTTAGGACACCTTTATTGGATTTTGGCACAATACTTTAGGGGCACACCTCTCTTATCTTCTCTTTTGTCCACAGGTGTGGCTTCTACATTGTATTTTTACCTCTTCTAGATGGTCATTTTACCTTTTGATGATACTATGGGATGCATCTTATTATTTTTAGTATTTTCCCATGGTTTTATAGGAATAATGGTTTTGGAGGTCATGGTTTTGATCTAGAACAGGGTTTTGTATTATATTTAAGGAGGAGGTTCACTTATGAAAGGAAGAATCCTCCTCCATTCCAAATTGTTTGAGATTAATGAGAAACTTTTATTAAGAGATCTTTGAGTATATATTTCTATTCTTGGTGAATGCTTAGTCATTGTTCAAGATTTCGATAAGAACTCTTAGGTTTTGTTGGAAGAAAAGGGATACTACAAGGGCAAAGAAGGGTGAAATGATCCACTTGGAAGGGTTCTCAAGGTAAGTTCTCTAACCTTCCACCTTTGATCATTGAATTTTTTTTTCATGCATTAAGGTTGGATGTCTCATGGATCTATCCCTTTTATTTCCAGACCTTTGATTTCATCTTACTAGAATCAGGAAAGGCTTCTTCATAAACTCATCCTCCCATTCAACATTGAAGGGAACCTTATAAATCTAGGTGGCACTTTAAGGGAAATCCTATAAGTTACATCAACAATAAATCATATTAAACCATACACTTCATCACGATTTGAAGTAATCACCATGTATCCCTCCAAAGGAACTCATCTTTCATTTTCTTCAACCACCAAAACCCCTAAAAATTCCAAATTTTCCCCTTTTTTCCCCCTTTTTCATTTTAATTTATGTAATAAAGGGTTTTATCACATATATAATTGGTTCTATAATTCTTAAGTTCCCTTAACACATAAATAATTAAATTAGTGATAGCCTGTTCCTCCATTGAATATCTCTATAGTTAGCATTTCAAACAAGGGTTTTGGATCTAATTGTGTCTTGTCTATCTTACCTAGAGATCAAACCCTAGAGTTCAAAAATTGTGTATTTTCATACCTGATCTATATTTCTTTGATTCCATCTTAAAATGATTTTCTTCATCTATCAAATTATACATTGCTTTTTTCCCCCTCTCTGAAATTACTAAATACATATTTGTAGATAGGAGACTAGCATACCTCATGTGTTTCATACTTTACATAATGTTTGTACATATCCTTATCCTATTGCATACCAAATAGAAAATCAATGCCCAAACTCGAAGAATGACCCTTCCAAAGGGTTGGTTGTTACCTATTCATTGATAGTTATCCCTGAGTTTTTTGTTGTCCATTTCTACAAGGATAATCATGTGTGCAATTCTAGTGAAACCTCCCTTCATTTACAAATGTTTGATACATCTTTTTTTACCTTATAGTTGCAAATCAATACATTTTAAAGGGGGGCAAATGTCCTTGTTAAAAAAACATAATGTCTCCTTTTCCTGAAACTATAATTTGAGGGTTTGTTTTTTTGTGAATTGCATAGGTAAACTCATATGCAAGGTTAGTGTAGCATATTCTCATACCAAAAATTTAATGTAATATTGATCTATCAATTGGAAGATTCTCCAATAACCTTTCCTAGAAACACAATGTTATCTCTCATGTTTGTTTTTAAGAATTGTCTCAGTGGTTGTCATAAACTGTAGGGTATGCATTGGATAAAATTGGGTTTTGTCACTCATATTTTATGAAACTTTTTCATGTATTCATATCCCATGATTTTGTTTCTAACACACCGAGGATTAAGACATTCCACTGACCTTCAAGGATACCTATTATTGCGAACATTGATGACTATATTGAGGACTAAGTTTTTGCCCAAAAGTTGTGGTTAGAGTTTTAGGTTGTGTGTTTTGTTTTGAATTGACAAAAGGTTAGAACGTTCAAAATAATGATTGTGATCTATGTACTTTGAAAGAATTTTTTCATAACAACTCAAAAATATCATTAATATCATTGTTTGAAATTTGGACTTTAAAACTATGTTGTCTGTTAAAATGCTTCTTAACTAGAGTTCTACTACAACAATAATATTTCATTTAGATCATGGCATATTGTTGGTAGTGACATTGTTGAATAAATGAAAACTTTAAAGGCCACAATGTTGTTACAAACTATTGTGGTCATGCTAGCTCATGCTTGAAGTGTCTTTTGAATACTCAATAATGATTCATTTATTACACTCATAAAGTCTATTGTTCTATTCAAAATGATAATTCTCATGAACATGATTTGTCAATGAATACATACCATTGCATGTTTTACATTGAACATTTTACATTATAACTAGTTATTAATGATGATAAACGATGCATTGATGTGACACATCCAATATTATTGCAAACAAGTTCCATAATCCAATCATTTCTTATTGTCCTCTCTCATATTTCTAGATTCATTCCTTAGGAGAAGTCAGGGAAGTCAAACTAAGCTTTGGTTCTCACCCATCCTAATATAATGATAAGACCTATTTTGCAATGTCCCTCCATTTATAAACATTTAAATATTTGAATTTTTGATGGTGCAAGTTGTGAAAGTTTTTGGAGAAAGACTTGGAAATTATATCATCTTAAAAATTAATGATAATGAATATTTTTTATAAATATATATATTTTTTAATTATTTTATTTTACTAGAAACGGACTATTAGAGAATCCAATTACAAAGAGTAAATCATTATTCCATGGGTGACTCGAAAGGGATAAAAATCACCTGAGTAAATCTTGTCCATGATGACAAGTGGAACCTAACTTCTAAATGTGTGAGATGTGAGAGAACAAGCTATCACAAAGTTAGTCCAAGAAGATTTCCTAGGGTTAGGGATGAGGCTAACTTGAAAAAAAATCTAAGCAAACTATTTTTCTTTGGTTAAAGAGAAAAGACACAATGATAGAGGAGGTAGG
>JZKD02S1001158.1:86250-106356 GCA_000966675.3 Picea glauca
TTTGGAAAGCATCAACGTGACAATTGATGAAACATGCATAACAAAAAAGAAGGAAGAAGAAAATGAATCAATGAAATAGCCCTTAGAAGAAGAAGCAGAAGATGAAACAGAAGTAGAAGAGAAATATGAAGAGAATTCGATAGAAGAAGAAGAGAAATTTCATCAAGTGTCTCCAAAGACACTCAGAAAATGAGTACAGAAGAATCATCCTTCAGAACATATTATCGGAAACAAAGATGTAGGAGTTGAGACTAGAAGAAGAATTCGTTCACCAGAACAAATACACCTAGCACTCTCATCTAGAATTGAACCAAACTATTTTGAAGAATCAAACAAAGATGAATTTTGAAAAAGGTCATGGATGAAGAATTGGATCAAATAGAGAAAAATGACACTTGGGAACTGGTTCCAAGACCAAAGAATAAGAATGTGATCAGTACAAAGTGGGTCTTCAGGAATAAATTGAATGAAGATGGACAGGTTACAAGGGACAAATCTGGATTGGTATGTAAAGAATATGCACAGGATGAAGGAATCGACTTTGAAGAGACATTTGCCCCAGTTGCCAAAATGGAAGCAATTCATTTGCTTTTAGCTTATTCATGCTCCAAAAATATTAAAGTGTATCAGATGGATGTAAAATCATCTTTTATGAATGGGCAACTTGAAGAAGAATTCTACATTGAATAACCAGAAGGATTTCAGTTGTCAGAGAACATTGATTATGTGTGTAAATTAAAAAAGGCCTTGTATGGTCTAAAAAAATCTCCTAGAGCATGGTATTATAGACTGGATAAGTATCTACAACAAGAAGGGTTCATAAAAGGAAGTGCAGACAACAACCTCTACATCAAGGTAAGTCAAGGTAATATTTTATTAATTGAAGTTTATGTTGATGATATTATTTTTGGTAGTGATGATGACAGGTTAAGCCAAAAATTTGCAAAAGATATGAATAATGAATTTGAAATTTCATTACTTGGAGAACTATCCTTCTTTTTGGGACTTCAGATACGTCAAATCAGCCAAGCAATTTTTAATTCTCAAACCAAGTATATCAAAGAAATGCTAAAGAGGTTCGGAATGGAATATTGCAAAACAGTTATAACTCCCATGCAAACTAGTTCCAAGTTGAGCAATTATGATGATTCAATGTCTACATATTAGTGGAAATACAGGTCAGTGATTGGAAGCCTACTATATTTGACAACATCTAGACCATATGTAATGCAGGCATTTGGACAGGTGACATGATTTCAAGCAGCAACAAAGGAATCACATGTATTAGAAGTGAAGAGGATTTTCAAATATCTCAAAGGAACAAAAGAGTTTGGATTATGGTATCCAAAAGGAAAGTATCTATCACTTATTTCCTACACATATGCATATTGGGTAGGTTGTATTGATGACCAATGAAGCACCAGTGGAGCAACATTCTACTTGGGTGAGTGTTTATTATTATGGCTAAGGAAGAAACAATCATTAGTATATTTATCTATAGCTGAGGCAAAGTATATTTCACCAACATCATGTTGTACAAAGATTCTTTGGATGAAACAAACTCTGAGAGATATATAGGTTGAGTATGATGATCCTGATGGGTGTTCTATATGCACTAAAAACACACTAAAAGCCCTCAATTAATTTGTCAACCTGGGGTAAGTAAACTTAGAGTTGTATAAAAATATATGCCAAGGTAGAAGGGTTGGTAGTAGTATAGTCTAACTAAGGAAGTGGCTATCTAAAGGCTAATCTATTCAAGAAAACTTGTCTAATGAGAAAACCCTACTAAAGAAACTTAAACTAGTTAACCTAATTTCTTTTGGACCAAGGATCGATGGATAGTTCTAGGAAAGAAAATGAAAACCCTACTTGAAGAAAAACTAGTTCAATTATAACAATAAGCAAAAGAAATTATTTAAGCATAACAATAAACAAATAGCAACAACAAACTACTTTAGCTAGCCTACCTAAATTCAATAAACAACTATCCTGGGAAAGCAAGTAAATAAACAAGCAACTATAATATCAAAGAAAGAATAGCCAACTAAGCAATTAACCTATTAAAGCAAGTAAACAACTAACTAACCTAGGATAACTTCTACAACAAGTAAACTAATAAAAACTACTCAATAAGAAATTAACTAAGCTAAGAGACAAGTGAACTCTATTTTTAATACAAATATTTCTAATTCATAAATTGAAATCTAATTAATTGAAAGAAATAAGAACTAACAACTAACCTTTAATCTATGATAAGTAAATTTCTCTTTAATCTACCAAAGAAAAAGACTATCTATCCTGCAACAACAAGAAAACTATCTTTTGATCTACAAAAGAAAGAAACTATCTTTTATCCTATGAAAGCTCAAATATAGTGTTAATGATTGTGTGAATGTTTCTGGTGTCTTATAATACCACGATGGCACTTAACAATGAAATATAATTCAATAGGGATAAAGTTGACATTGACTTCAATAGCAAAGTGAAAAGTGTGAATTAGGCAATCCAATGAAAACTTAGCCATTACAGAAACAACATCAATTATCTCGCATATCCATGTGATTATGTAATCATGCATTAACCATCAACAATATAACAAGATTATAAAATTCAATTGCACTCTATACAATGTAAGAAAACTCATAACTAAATTCAATCATTAACTAAAAATTGAAATTTCAACCTAAATCTAAGAAAGAAATTGCATAAAGTAAAACTAAGCTAGACCTATTTAACAATTCAAATTGCAAAAAGGAAAGTGCTTATAAACAAAAATTAAACATGATTCTAACATATAACAAGTAAAATAATGAGAAAATTAATTAACAACTAGTTAAGCCAAATCTAAATAACAATTGAATAAGCAATCTACAAATAAAAACTAGAACTAATACTATCCATCCATCAAAGCCTTGTTAAAGAAAACATAAATTAAAATTATGTTCTAAAACTCTGTTTCAAACTTGATTTTAAAATCATAAAGAAACTTTAGTCTACTATTTAATCACACACGGGGTTAGTGTTTAAGTTTACAAACTTGTTTCTACTAACTACAGAGTCAATGCATATTGACAAAATCCTTCATACTAACCTGCAAAAGGAAACTAAAATAGTTAAACTATAACAACAAATTATATAACAAAGAAACAAAATAGCAATTCATGTACAAGAAATAAAGTAAAAGACATCTAATCTATGGAATTCATAAATAAACTCATAGAATAGTTATGAGACTACAGGTGCCCCACTGGACAAATCATGGTCACTTCTCAAATGCACACCATGAACTCAGCAAAGCAATTTCACCATTAAAACTCAAAAGCACAGTCTTATATAATTCTAGAAAATGAAAATGGAAAAAAAAAGGAAAATCATATTTGTCTCTAACACACTACTTCTTTTATTACTTAAATATTGTATGACCACCACGGTGGTATTTATAGGATTTACAAACTGGTCGACCATTGGAGGGTCAAACCTCTTCTAAAAACAATAAATTACATTAATGGTGCCCTTACTATTGAAATGGAGCGAGTCAATAATGGCCTTGATTAACAGCCCAAACCGAGTTGTCTAGAGTTCAGTAGTTGGAGGGGGAAAGCACGAGCAAAACCCATGTTCCTGATTTTCGCATCACTGGCTGCCAATACCATAACCTCCAAATATACCATCGTTTTTGTGTAGGACGGAGTGCTAGACCAAGTTCCGGATTGAGTACTGGATGGAGTACCAGACTAAGTGTTGGAAGAAAAAACATGCTACGATTTTTCCCTGTGACACCAAAAAATTTGAATTAGATCTATGGAAACATAAAATCATACCGAATCATACTCAAGATCATCATAAAAAATGAATTATGCATACCTGGTGTGAGTCATGGAGTTTTGGCACAAAATCCCTTAAAAAAATTCTCCAAAACATGAAAACTCATATATACATTTGGCAAAAGTATCTAATAAACGTCATAAAACTGATCATATCTCGGGCCCAACATCACCCCCACACTTACGATTTTGCAGGTCCCACTGCAAACAAAAATAAATTACCCCTCATAACTAAGCTTGTTGAGGAGGATGAGCTTTAGAAGCTTCTCCTTGTTGCTGTGAAGACTTTTACTTATGCCTCTTGTGTTGCTTCAGTTGTGCTCTAAGGCTATGGTTGGATTTGGTCATCTCATCAACCAACCATTGAAGGGATTTTACCTTTTCTTGGAGGAAGGCATTATCATGATGAAGGTGTGTGTCTATTTTCTTCCTTTCTTACAACTGTTGGATAAGATGAAAATTCTCTTTTTGCAGCTTCTCAATGGATGGGACAAAATCAGTGATCTCGGAGGAAGGCTTAGATACTTTGAGAGATGTGGAAAATCTATCATTCTTAGGATCTGGGGTAGGCATTGGTGAAGTAGGAGTAATAGGGTTTTTATAGGGAGACGTAGGCTCTGACTTTGTCTTTCCTTGTGGCTCTAATCCATCCGCAAACACTTCCCTAAGTCTCTTGTGAGGGCTCTCAAGATTGGAGGAGACTTCGATAGGTTTTGAAGCAGGCAGGGGTTTTGCATAAGGTTTTGTTCTTGTGCTCTGGGTACTCTTTCGAAAGGGTCCTTTGTTAAATCGATTGGCTCCCCTCCTATTTGTGGGAACTAAAGGAAGGTCTTGTTGAATCACTTCTTGGATATTTTTAGGTATAAGATCAAGAGATATTGAAGGCATCGGGTGGTTAACAATAAACTTCCTTTGATCTTTAATCCTGGTATTTTTACCCGATGAGGAAGCAGGGGTTTAAAAAAGATTCTTGTATTTTTTCGGTAAGGAAATGGTTTGTTCAAGGGGATTTGCAGTCATTGGAGAGAAGGGCTCAGATGGAGAGATAGTCCTTAGGCCAAGTAGCTTTTTGTTGATCTTAATTTTCAAGTAAGGGTTTGCAAATTGATAGATAAATGCATCTCAAGTTTGCCCCTGTTTCTCTAATTCGGTTAGAACAAGGATTTTGATTAAACCATGGTGAAAGAGACTTTTGTGGGGATTAGTTACATTCATCCTCACTTGAGAGGAAATTTTTTCCAAGATCTTTAGAAATTAGAAGGGAAAATTCAAAGGTTTGTTGAACTGAAAATGACCTAGAAATCTAAAATGACAGGCTTTGAAAGTGGAATATCTACCTTCTCATGAGATAAACCTCATGATGATGATGAGAGGGTTGATCAATTCCTCCTTTATCCATTCCCTAGAATATCCTTTTTCTCCTGAAATGTTATGGAATTCAGGCTTGAAAACCCTATTATAACTTGAGCGCAACAACTGATGGTTTTTGAGCCATCTATCTCCCATTCTTGGAAGCTTCGTGGTTGCATAAGTGGACTCTTATGAAACCTCAAAGGAAAGAGACCCCACAAATGTTTTCTTCTCATCGAAACCGAGGGAAAATTGCATGGAGAGGCCATCATCATGGCCCTACAAGTGAGATATGAATGGGCCCCAGCCTGCATGCAAAAACAACTCTCTCCATTGTGCAAACTCAGGAATGGAAAAAAGATCTGCATAGGAAGATGGTTCATACCTCTTGGCCATTGTGATGAGGTGAAAAAATATATAGAGGCAAAATTCACCAAGAGAGGGTGTGATCGGGCCAAGCGATGGAACGAGTTGACCACGAGTCGAATGAAATTTGAACAGGGGAAGAAATGGTAGAGGCTTATCACGAATACTTAACACGGGGAAAGGAAAATGGCAAGGGTGAATTGGGATAATAGGTTACCTAGCCCATATTTGAATGTGCCTATAATGGAATTGGTTGCACACATGTGCGCACGAGTTTCCAAGTGTGGGAAATTTTTAATTCAAAGGCACGTATATTGGGCAAGTTTAATGATGCGCAGTTAGATCAATGTCCAAGTATTTTTGACTTGGACATTTGATCATGAACATATCTAAAGCATCCTCAATCAATTGCCTGCAACCAATTTAATTGAATGTCATTGATTCATGGTTACCTGGAATTGTGGACAATTACTGGTGTGTAAATTGATATGGAACTTCATTCAACACCTCATACAACACTTCATACGACACCTCATACATCACTTATGTGTTAAAAAAAAAAATTACCTCGTGTAGATAGACATGTTTTTGACAATCACAGTGGTTAAGAGCAGAGGAAGAATACTCCTTTGTTTTTTATTTTGTCATCATGCTCACTCAATCCTCTTACATCGAACATAAAACCTAAAATGAACAGGTTATAGAAAGCATAAGATGTGTATTGTCAATCCTACAATATACATCTTGTAATGTGAAACAAGTATATGTTCAACAATTTATAGCACACGGGAGTTTAGCACTTCAAAAATAAAATGACTATTAATGTAATAACCTATATCATGGAGATAATACAAAAATTCTTGCAAATATTTATTTCTCTGGGCAATGATCATTTCTCATCTCATGAACCCATCCCCCACACCTAAGTATTGTTACACCTAACAGTCAAAAGTATAAGAAACCAATCAGTTCCCCCAATAGCCAAAGATTTATAGTATGTCAAGTGTAATGATAAATTTCAAATGTTGGTCTAACGAGACAATTAGAAGATGGACCCACCTATAGGATAAGAGATCTTATACATAGATAAGAAGAGGTAGGAAAGAGAGTTTCAAGATAGTCTTAGAGTTAGTTCCCAATGGCAAGTTTATGGAGTTAATTAACCTTATATTAACCATACATACTTCATGTCATCTTTTTATGCAAGTAATGTCATACATCAGGACAAGTTTAAATTTATTATTTATTTTTTGTCATATTACCATCCTCACTAGGTAGAATGCCCCACTGCTAGCAAGCTTTTTCAGTACTCTGATGGGTTTAAATAGTCATACCACAGGTCAGTACCCACTGCCAACAGACCTGTTCAGTATCCCGACGGGTTAGCCTCTTACACCCTCAGAGATTGGCCCTCCATATTTTAAGATTTTAGTATAAAATTACTTAATGCAAGAAAATGGGGGGACAACTCTGAAAACAACTTTTTCTTTCTTTTTTTAATTGGGATGGTATTTATGTTAGAGGATGAATTTTTGTTATATTACTTAGTGATTGTCCTGATGTATGTGGTACTTAAGCAGATGTGGTCTATCTAAATATATGATATAATCAAGTTATTTAGTGTGTAGTGGATGGTACCATTGAGAAAGAATAAAAAGGTATCTCTAGGCTCAACTCACTTTCTTCTTTTGTAGTTATTGTGATGTTTCCATGACTAACCGCTAATTAGAACTCCTTGTTACTCTTTGATAAATACACTTTACTCACTTACTCAGGTTTCTTGGAAAATTTGTACGAGTGACCTCTAGGCTTGATAGTTATGGTATCACTTCCTTATACATTGGTGAAGAGATTTAAGAGCAAATTCTTTGAAATGCCTTAAGAAAATAATTTTTTTTGCAAAAATATGGCTAATTATAGTAATTCAATATTCATTTGAGGCTTAGCAGACAACAAAATTCAAGTGTAACAATGTTTTGAAGAAAAAATCCTTCTTTTATATTTCCTTGAAACTGTCTACTCCTGGTGAAATAAATACTTATGGAAATCTCTAGAATTTCCTTATTAACAAAATTCAAAAAAACTATTTACATATGTATAGTAGAAAATTCAAAAAACTTTTCAAGAACAAGGGGGGACTTCCCCATCTACTAAGGTCAATGCCTTTTCCATTGACATGACCTGTAGAAAATCATATTTGGAAATGGTTTTATGATAAAAATTGAGTCGGTGTCGATTTACTACAAAGGAGACTTGTCCATCGTCAATTTTTTTAATTTTTACAGCTCCATTGTTATGTATAATGTCTACCTCATAAGGGACCAACCACTGGGTGATGAGTTTTCCTTTGAAGGTTTTGAATTGGGAATAAAACAACAGAGACCAATCACCAGGTTGGAAGTGTTTATTCTTAATAAACTTGTCATTCCACTTGTTCCTCTGGTTTTCGACTAATATTGTCCTTTGGATGGCATCTTGCCTGATTTCATCAAAATCATTTAATTTTAGGGATCGTTGCTTCTAAGCCTCATCTAAGTTCAATCCCAATTCTTTTGCAATATGAAAGGTCCTTACTTCGAATTATATTGGTATAAGTACTTGTTTCCCATACACTATCTCATAAGAGTTATGCCTAGTGGTGTTCCTCCAGGTGGTCCAGTATGCCCACAAAGCCTCTGAAAGCCTATCATCCCAATCTTGGTGATGTAATTGAATAGTATTGGTCAAGATAGCTTCTAAGACTTTGTTTGTAGATTCTACCTGACCATTGTCTTGCGGGTGATATGAAGAAGATTTACAGTGTTTAATCCCATATTTCTCTATTAGCTCTCTCATCAGCTTGGAACTGAATTGAGTTCCTTGGTCTTTAACAATTTCACGAGGGACACCGAAGTGGGTAAAGATGTCTTCATAGATTAATTCGACAAAAACTTCTTTGTAGCCCTGAATAGGGATTTTTCCTCTACCCACTTGGTGACATAGTCTGTACAAACCAAAGTATAGTTCTTTTTACGGGACATAGGTGAATTGGTCCTAAAAAGTCAAGGGCCCATTTTTTGAAGGGTTCTATCATAACTTGGGAATGCAAAGGAATTTCTTTATCTGACATAGGTCTTCCTATCCTTTGGTAACTATCACAACTTCTCACATACTTGGAAACATCTTTGAAAATTCTGGGCCAATAGTAACCTAAATGTAGTACCTTATATGTTGCACGTTTGTCAAAAAAATGGCCACCACATGGTCCATCATGAAAACTTCGTAGTATTTCTGGTACCTCATCCTCTCGGGCACATCTATGAATAATCAAATCAGGACCTATGCGAAAAAGGTCATGACCAACCCAAGAGTAATTAGCACTCTTTGTAATAATTTTCTGCTTTTAATGAGGTGACAAATGAGATGGTAACTTCCTAGTAGCGAGATAATTTGCCATATCTACAAACCATGGGGTATTGATACAAAGGGAAAAGAGGTGCTCGTATGGGAAACTATCATCTACAGGGATATCATCATCCTCATTTTTTATTCGGAAAAGAAAATCAACTACCACATTATCCTTTCCAGGTCGGTCAAGCACAGTGATATTAAATTCTTGTAATAACAAGAGCCACCTAGTTACTCAGCCATTAGTTATGGGTTTATTCATGAGAAATATAATGGAAGAATGATCTTTATGTACGAATACTTCGTAACTTGTAATGTAATAACAAAAAAATTTAATATCATGAACAACTGCCAAGAATTCCTTCTCGGTAACTGTATAGTTTAAGTCAGCAGGGGACAAGTTCTTGCTCACAAAATAAATGGCATAGGACTATTGGTCCTCTTTCTACCCTAATACTCCTCCTATTGCAGTGTCATAGGCATCAATGGATATATGAAATGGGAGAGTCCAATTGGGCTCTCTAAGAACTGGTTCCACATATAGCTTAGCTTTCCAGGTTTCAAAGGTAGTTTGGCACTGATCAGTCCAGACAAAATCAACATCTGTTATTAACAATCCAAGCATAGGTGTAACGATATTTGTAAACTTTTCAATAAACCGTTGGTAGTATCTGACATGTTCAAGAAAGATTCTCACCTCTTTACAAGTCTTTAGGGGTGGAAGTCTGACAATGGCCTCAATCTTTGCAGGATTGAATTTTATCCCTTCAGGTGAAACATGATGTCCTAGAATCACTCCTTCAGTTAAGAACATTTTACATTTTTCATGACTTAGAGATAGGTTCTTAATACATAATTCTTTGACTACCTTACTGTATATTGGAATGTCTTTAATGTTTTTAAGCAAGGGAATATTGACAAAATTATTCTTCAATTCATTCAAGATGTCAAATTTTGGTCGAGTGGTAGGTTTATCTACTACCAATCTATATGGATAAGGAGGGGCCTCCGTGATTTGTGAAGGCTTATTTTGGGGAATCTTAGGTTCTTGGTTTTTCGGGATAATAACATCTTCCCACCTAGTGTCATTTGTGGGTTGTTTGGTGGTGTCCTCTTCATCTTCTTCCTGGATGACTACTGAAGGTGTTTGCCTATTCATAACTTTTCCCGATCTTAGTTGGATTTCCTGTAATGGAACCGGAGTAATAACATATGTCGAGAAGGCCTACATCTCAACATTATGAAGATGTTGAGGGGCATTGTTATTAGGATTGTGCACTGGTTGTGTCGGTAATAATGTTGGTCTTGGGGAGCTTTCATTGTGATATTGTATTGGCTATTGTTGTGGAATAGAAGGTAAAGGTGGTGGAACAAAACTTGGCATAATCTACAGAATTTTCGGTGGAAACTGAGGATAGGAAAGGACATAGGGACATGTGGAGCTTGAGGGTTTTCTTGGTTATTCCTTCCTCTCCATCCTTCAAGCCAAGGATGTTGGTACTGAGTAGACCAGTTTTGCCAACTTGGTGAGTTCCACTGTTGTTTTTGTTATTAATAGGGTGGAACTTGAGATTGTAGATTTGTGTATGTGGGTTGGTTCCTAGGCTGCCATGGGCTCCTAGGTGCATAAAAGAACTCCCCAAGATCTCCACTCCTATAGATGGATAGTAAACCAGGAAATGATGGAAATTTCTCAGTTGAGTGGTCTTCCGTGCAAAAGCCACAAACTGAAATGTTATCTAATGGACATTCCCTTGAGGAATGCTTCCTTTTGCATCTTGGGAAATATATGCTCATTGCAGAATTTTCCTCCTCTTGTTTCTTTTTAATTTTGAGGTTGTCCAACTGGGAACCTATTGTTCTTAATATATATGTCTTGAATTTTTCTAAAAGTTTCCCTATCTCTACTCTCGTGGTGCCACCTGAACTAATCAGTTTTAAACTTTTATTATAAGGGTATCGAACATTCTTTCCTATTTTGGTTCTATTCCTTGAGAAATTTTTACACATTTCACATATTTTGGAAAATGATTTATGCGAGATGTCACCTGATGCCATCAGTTAAGCATCTCTAGATATTCTTCTAAAATTCCCTTAAGGAAAAGAGCCATAAATTCATCCTCTAGGAGGTCATGGTATTTTGAATTCTGGGTGATATAACCAAATTGTTCCATATAATCTTTGAGGGTCTCGTCTTCTAACTGTTGGATTTTAAATATTTCATTATGAGACTCCTTGGTCTTCCAGTAGTCTTGGTACTTTTTAAGAAAGATGTCTTTCATGGCTTCCCAAGGTCTAATACTGGATTCTCCCAACCCCGTGAACCATCTTAGTGCAGAGTCTTTGAGGGTGGAAGAAAAGAGTTTTAGTTTTTGGGCATCTTGTACATAGTTGTATCTCCTACAAAATATGTCGAATTCAAATAGGAAGGTGTATGGATATTCACTTTTTTTACCATAAAAGGTAGGCAGTGTTGAGAGAGGAATATTCTTCATGTTGACATTTGGGGTGGTGTCCAAAATTAGAAATCCGAAGGTAGTTCCAGTTTGGATTCTAGTTTCTTCTTCCTCCCCGTGTCATACATTGATATGATCCTCCTGATCATCTGTGTTGGTTTGATTTCCAAAAAGAGAGTACCTAGTTGGTTTTATCTTTGAAGAGAACAAGGTTTATCTTTGATGGAAAGACATCCCTACTAATTGGGTATCTAGGACTCTACTTGAGTCGGTTGACATTATTGGTGCGAAAGTTTATGTGTCAATTTGAGAGATAATTACGTTGGTTCAACAACCAAACAAAAGATTCACCTTTTCAGGTTCTATGATGTCCTCAAAGTTAGGATCTGTTGGTGGTGGTGTAAAAGAAAAAGTTGTATTGTTCGGTTCTGCGGAAGGCTTGAGTGATCTTGCCTCATGTACCAATATGATTGATGCTTCAATTTCGTGTTCTATAGTGCTCCCTTTGTTAGTCTCTTTAGAGACTGCTTTAGCTCTTTGATTTGAGCTAGCTCATATGTTTTTCATATCAGTCTATGGAGCTTATGAGGGGAATGTTCCTTCCCCCAAAAATATAAGAAGGAACCTTGGCTGAAAGGTCTTATTTAGATTTAATGTATCTACCTTCTGGATCTCTAGTTCTATTGATGAAAGAAAACAAAAAGAAAAAGAAAAAACTACCATTTGGTTGCTAGTTCTATACATGAAAGTAAACCAAAAAAAAAAGGAAAAAACTACCATTGGGTTAGGGGGAGCCTACAATAGCAGATCCATATGTTCTTACCTCTCGTCCTAAATATCCCCCACCACCAATCTAAATATAAGGTTTAAAAATGATCTATTTCCTAACTATTTCTTACCTTGAGACATCTCCCCGAAAACGATGCCAAAAATGATGGGTGTTCTATATGCACTAAAAACACACTAGAAACCCTCAATTAAATTGTCAAACTAGGGTAAGTAAACTTAGAGTTGTACAAAAATACATTCCAAGGTAAAAGGGTTGGTAGTAGTATAGTCTGACTAAGGAAGTGGTTATCTAAAGGCTAATATATTCAAGCAAAGTTATCTAATGAGCAAACCCTACTAAAGAAACTTAAACTAGGTAACCTAAGTAATTTTGGACCAAGGATTGATGGATAGTTCTAGGAAAGCAAATGAAAACCCTACTTGAAGAAAAACTAGTTCAATTATAACAATAAGCAAAAGAAACTAGTTAAGCATAACAATAAACAAATAGCAACAACAAACTACTTTAGCTAGCCTACCTAAATTCAATAAACAACTATCCCATGAAAGCAAGTAAATAAACAAGCAACTATAATATCAAAGGAAGAATAGCCAAGTAAGCAATTAACCTATTAAAGCAAGTAAACAACTAACTAGCCTAGGATAACTTCTACAACAAGTAAACTAATAAAAACTACTCAATAAGAAATTAACTAAGCTAAGAAACAAGTGAACTCTATTTTTAATACAACTATTTCTAATTCATAAATTGAAATCTACTTAATTGAAAGAAATAAGAACTAACAACTAACCTTTAATCTATGATAAGAAAATTTCTCTTTAATCTACCAAAGCAAAAGACTATCTATCCTACAATAGCAATGAAATTATCTTTCTATCTACACAAGAAAGAAACTATATTTTAACCTATGAAAGCTCACATATAGTGTTCATGATTGTGTGAATGTCTTCGGTGTCTTATAATATTACGATGGCACTTAACAATGAAATATAATTCAAGAGGGATAAACTCGACATTGACTTCAATAGCAAAGTGAAAAGTGTGAATTAGGCAATCCAATGAAAACTTAGCCATTACAGAAACAACATCAATTATCCTGCATATCCATGTGATTATGTAATCATGCATTAACCATCAATAGTATAATGAGATTATAAAATTCAATTTCACTCTATACTATGTAAGCAAACTCATAACTAAATTCAATCATTAACTAAAAATTGGAATTACAACCTAAATCTAAGAAAGAAATTGCATAAAGTAAAACTAAGGTAGACCTATTTAATAATTCAAATTGCAAAAAGGAAAGTGCTTATATATAGAAATTAAACATGATTCTAACATATAACAAGTAAACTAATGAGAAAATTAATTAACAACTAGTTAAGAAAAATCTAAATAACAATTGAATAAGCAATCTACAAATAAAAACTATAACTAAGACTATCCCTCCATTGAAGCCTTGTTAAAGAAAACATAAATTAATATTATCTTCTAAAACTATGTTTCAAAATTGATTTTAAAAGCATAAAGAAAATTTAATCTACTATTTAATCACACACGGGGTTATTGTTTAAGTTTGCAAACTTGTTCCTACTAACTACAGAGTCATTGCATATTGACAAAATCCTTCATACTAACATGCAAAAGGAAACTAAAACAGTTAAACTATAACAACAAATTATATAACAAAGAAACAAAATAACAACGCATGTACAGGAAATAAAATAAAAGACATCTAAGCTATGGAATTCATAAATAAACTCATAGAACAGTTACCAGACTGTTGGTGGGACCCCCAGCAAGTTGTGGTCACTTATGAAATGCACACCACGAACTTAGAAAATCAATTTCACCATTAAAACTCAAAAATGCAATCTTATATAATTATGGCAAATGAAAATGGCAAAACAGAGTAAAATCGTATTTGTCTCTAACACACTACTTCTTCTATTTCTTAACTATTGTATGACCACCACGGTGGTATTTATAGTCTTTCTAGACTGAGAGGTCAACCATTGGAGGGTAGAACCTCTTCTAAAAACAATAAATTACATTAATGGTGCCCTAACTACCGAAATGGAGTGAGCCAATAATCACCCTACTTAACAACCGAAACTGAGTTGTCAAGAGTTCAGTAGTTGGAGGGGACAAGCACGAGCAAAATCCATTTTCTTGATTCTCCCATCACTGGTTTCCAATACCATAACCACCAAATCACCCATCATTTTTGTGAAGGACGAAGTGTCGAACAGAGTGTCAGACCAAGTACTGGATTGAGTGCCAGAAGCAAAAATGTGTTGTGATTTTGCACTATGACACCAAAAAATGTGAATTAGATCTCTGGAATCATAAAATCATACTGAATCATACTCAAGATCATAATAAAACACAAATTATGCATACCTGGTATGGATCATAGCGTTTTGACACAAAATCCCTTCAAAAACTTCTCCAAAACATGAAAATGCATATATACATTCGGCAAAAGTGTCTAATAAACATCATAAAACTGATCATATCTCGGGCCCAACATAGCCCATTCCAATCTATTGTGATAATAGAAGAGCCATCAATATCTCAAAGAACCTAGTGATGCACTTCAAGACGAAGCACATTCTAATCAAGTATCACTTTCTACGGGAGAAGGTTGCAGAAAATAACATCAGAGTTGAGTATGTGGGCACAAAAGAACAAGTGGCAGACATTTTTACAAAACCACTTCCATGAGAAGCCTTTGAATATCTTCAGCAGACACTTGGAGTTATTTCTACTCCAAAATGAATTCTTTTTGAATTCTTATCTTATGTGTCTTATATGTACATGAGGAAGCACCATAAGAGGACATATAAGCCAGGGGGAGAAGCCCCAGATGGAAAGATACCTTTTCCATTGATGACAAAGGGGAGAGATTTATTAGATGCAAAGGAAAGAGGCATGGTTCTAGGGGTGGCATATTTATCAAATGAAGAGGACAGAGGCATGGTTCTAGGGGGAGCATGAATGATATGATTTCAGTATTGCATCAAAGTGTTGCCATCAATGCCAAAGGGGAACATTGATGATAAAGGTTTGTTTTCATTGATGTCAACCATTGAACAAATCCTGGTAGCATAAAGGTTTGGTTAATGGACCCAAGTTTGTTTGATGTAAATATGACTCATTATTGTCTTGTCACGGTTGATAAGAAGTATATATGGATGAAATCCAAAGTGGTCCCCTTATGGTGAAATCCCTCACGGGAAGACACTTTGCAGATTGAGTTATCCTAGAAGTATGGTTAGAGAACCCATGCTTAATTGTGGAATAATGAGACAGAGGACAGTGAATTTGTCAGTGAAACTATCCTATATGGATAGTTCTTGTCATGACATTTCTGGTGGTATGTGGAATGTCACATAACTCCTCACGGTTAGAGAGTTATGACCACATGATGTTGGAGAACCCTCTTGAGTCTTATAGAAGTCCCCAAGAGTCAAAGTGTTTGTAAAATAAATTAGTTTGAATGGAGAACTCCCTAAAATAAGGAAAGTGTAATTATACATGAAGATATAAATAAGAGGCAAAGCTCACTCATTAAAGACACACTTGTACATATTGTATATCTATTTTTTGTGTAAGGCTTATTGTAAATACTTGTGGATACATTTGAAGTGGTGAACGTTTCAGGTAGAATGAAGGGTTGATGGAGAAATTATTAGAATTAAAGTGAATATAAAAACCCCTATTTTCTGAGGCATGAGAGGGTTGTTTGTGTATAGGGTGTGTATAGTACACAGGTTGTCTATGTATAGGGTGCATACGTTCATTGGCTAGATGTGTACAGGGTGAGTACATGTTGGTAAAGAAATGGAAACTTGAGAAGATGAAGATGCAGAGGTTCTATATTCTGAGATCAAACTCCCAGGAAGGTCTAAAGTACTCAAATACATTATATCCATCCATTGGTTTAAAAGGTATGTCTTATTTCTATGAATAGTGGTATTTTGATGTATGCATGAGGAATGGAAATGGAATTTTGAAGATTCTTCATAGAATGAATAGTGTCTACATGTGATCTTTTGCATAAGTCAGATCTACAAAAATATTGTTCTAGCATATTTATCATTCATACTTATTTTGAGTCACATATTGTACTTCTTGCCATATTGATAAGGGTTTTTATGGCACATGGTTGAGATATTGTAATTGTGTAGTGGTTGATGTATTGAGAAGTTGAATATCAGAAATGGTTTGATGACTAAGATCATGCGAGGGATATTATACTTGTTCATGATTACACACACCTACATGACACATGAATAGAGAGAGACATATTTTCTTTGAGTAAATTTTATGTATGATAATGCATGCAAAGGGTACAGTTACATTAGAGATACAATGACAGGTTACAGATGGTTAGAAGTTTTGAAGAGAAAGGAAAACCTAGTTTTAGAAGTCATACATAGGTTGCATAACAGTTTGGTCGCGTACATATGTGGGATGCATAACATATAGGGTGCATACATACATGGGTTGTAGCACTACAACTCGCGTACCTGTTGTATTTTTGTAGATACATGTTCATTTTAGGTGCAGATTGATTACATGACAGTTGTACAGGTTGGATACAGATCAGTAGTATAGGTTGATACAACTGTACATCATTATATCTCACAGTGATAGTGTGACAATGGTTCCATCATTATACTTCTACTTCAGGGTGGTTGGATGGGTCAAGGATGGGTAGTTGTAGCCACCTTCCGGTTGTAGCCAGAGAACATAGAGGGTTGTAGCCTCCTTTTGTTTGTAGCTAGAGAATTGGGGAGCTGGACCTTCCCTTAGGTTGTAGCCTGAGAAACTAGGGAGTTGGAGCCTCCTTCTAGTTGTAGCTGGAAAAAAAAGGAAGTTGGTGCTTCCAATGAATGTAATTATTCAATAAATATAAGAAAAAACATTATGTTGTTTTCTCCTACTTTGGGTTTCCACATAAAACATTGGTGTACTGTGTATGTGTGTGATTGTTCATTTCTTATTGCTAATTATTGGATAATAATTCTACATTGATATAACACTTGGATTATTTGGTTAAAAAGGATTATAACTTAGCTATTACTAATTCACCCCCCTTCTCAGTAATCCAACAGTAGTAACTTCAAGGTCAAAATAGATCATGATAGTCTAAATACTTTTTGGAATAAAGAATATCTTCAGAAGAAAAAAAAAATAGGTCACCAAGATATTGGGTTATGATTTTGAAATCATCTATAAAAGAGGGAAGAAAAATGTTGTGGTAGATGCACTCTCAAGAAAGGATGAATATGTTGAGGCCTTTCTATGTGCTATCTCGATCATCCAACCCGATTGGATAATAGAAGCGAGGGATGAATGGAAGGATGATGAAAATGTGTGGACTCTCATTCAAAGGTTGCAGCAGGATTCCAGTGCATCAGATATATTTTCATGAAAAATGATTCACTATGGTACAAAGATCACTTATATCTATGTAATAACTCCCAGCTAAAACAAAAGGTACTATTCGAATTGCACAACTCTCTGGTAGAAGGGCACTTGGGATTTTTGAAAACCTACCATAGGGTCAAGAATGAATTTTTTTGGGGTGGCCTTAAAACTGATGTTCAAAGGTTTGTGGCAGAAAGTTTGGTTTGGAAACAAAATAAGCTAGAAACAATTAATACCCTAGGTATTTTACAACCATTAGCCATCCCAAGTCAACATTGGGAGGAGGTTTCCATGGATTTCATGACAGGTTTACCGAAGTCCGAAGGAAAGAGTGTCAACATGATGATTGTTGATAGACTGGCCAAGTACACAAATGCTTTTGCACTCTCTCGTCCCTTCAAATTCCGTACAGTGTCCATCGCATTGATGGAGATAGTTCAAAAGATGCATTGAAGACCAAAGATTATTTTAAGTGAAAAATGTCCCATCTTCATTGCACATTTTTGGACATAATTATTTTATTTTTTGGGTACTCAATTGGCTCATAGCCCATCCTATCATCCTCGATCTAATGGAAAAATTGAGATAGTGAACAAATGTCTGGAAGGATACCTTCGTTGATTTGTCTCTAATAAACAAACAAAATGGTTCAAATGGTTACCCTTGGCAGAATGGTGGTATACCACTTCCTTTCATAATGAAAAAAAAATGATGCCATTTATGGCACTCTATGTATACCAGCCTCCTTCCATCACTTTTTAACTAAAAGAAAAATCTAAGGTTCAAGCAGTGGAATATCACATCGAGCATCAACAACAAGTTATCCACATCTTAAAGGACAACCTGATCATGGCACAAACTCCCATGAAATAACAAGCAGATCAACATCGTAGTGAAAGAAGTTTTGAAGTAGGGGATTGTGTTTTTTTAAGACTACAACCATACAAACATATGTACCTCAAGCAAGACAAGAAGGATAATAAATTATCACCAATGTACTATGGTTCTTATAAGGTGTTTAAAAATATTGTTACTATGGCATACAAAATGGACTTTCCTTCATCTTCACGAGTACACCCAGTTTTCCATACTTCATGCTTAAAGAAGGTTATAGGTGACAATATACCATTTCCAACTATATTTCCAAAAATTGAAGAGGAAGGAAAAATCATATTGGAGCCTGAAGCTATCACTGACACAACAATTCACCAGCTGAGGAATAGATCCACTTCATATTATATGATTAAGTGGAGGAAACTACATGTTGAATATTCCACTTGGGAAGATGAGTCTTCTATATAGAAGCATCCAAAAAATTTCAAGAATTGCAAATAACACTTTTTTGAAGGGGAAGGGCATGTTAATACCTAAATAGTGGCACATTACCCCTTAATTATGGAATATTACATTATTAATGTTATTTTATTTGTTGTCTTGGGTCCATTAGTTGTAATTGTACCTCCTAGTCTCCTATATATACAAACGAGACATTTTCATTTGGAATCATATTTTATTTAAAAATATATGTGGTGTATGAGGAGTTTTCCCCCTTGAAGAGGCTTATTATCTGAAATTATCTCTTTTTCAAGGTGTTGAGTACTTATTCTGAGTTTTTTCTTTTCTACCTTTGTATTTGGTTCCTAACATAAGAAGTACCAAGAGGATCACTCAACACTTCATTAAAATTCAATTTATTCATATCAAGAGGGGGCTCAATGTTGAATCATACCTTTGGGTAAAGTTGGCAAGGGAACTCTGTCAAGGTTCCTTTAAAAAACAATAGGGTTCCAAGAAACCTACAAATTGCACAACCAAATAATGGTGTGGGGTCCAAGTCTCATTTCCTCAGAATTCACTTTGATGGGATTAAAGAAGCACATGGTATCTTTCAACCTTAATACCATAAATGTTTATTTAAAATTGTATTTTTTTTGGGACAATATGTTAAGAAAGTCACTTGAAAAATTACCTATTGGTTTGGAATATCTATTAGAGGATAATATTATATGTATAGAAAATAGATCAGTCCGAGAGAATTTTTTAATTTTTATGTATGTGGTTGTTGTAGCTACAATGCAACCCATTTTTAATTATATAAAAATGTTGGGTGAGTGCACGAATATGGTGGATGATAAAGTGGCAACGTGGTGAGAAGGAATACACACTCATGGGAACACGTGTCCATTTCTAGGAACACACATGTGTTCATGATGTGACAGGTTCAAAAACACCTGAACCATCACTCAACAAGCCATGTAGGCAAGTTCCCAAGAACGTATGAACATTCTCAAGAATTGAAGCGCGTTCCAAAGAAACATGTGTAGAAGAATGCATATGATTTCCTAAAAAAAATTAAATAAAAATAATCCCCACTCTTTAGGAATGCACACACGTTCCTAAATCATGCGCACCT
Source organism: Picea glauca (assembly GCA_000966675.3). Classification (NCBI taxonomy): domain Eukaryota; kingdom Viridiplantae; phylum Streptophyta; class Pinopsida; order Pinales; family Pinaceae; genus Picea; species Picea glauca. Next base: position 106,282 of record JZKD02S1001158.1, read on the forward strand.
TATCAGGAACAAGAACACACACACATTACTATTAACAAGAAATATATCTCTATCCCCTCTTCTCTCTCTCCCCCT
>JZKD02S1001158.1:110409-126599 GCA_000966675.3 Picea glauca
GTTTACACCATTATAAAGATCTCTCTGAGATATTTTATTTGCGCTGTAGATATAGATTGTACCATGGTAGGGTACACTCTGTTCTCATGGTTTTTAAGTACCTAAAAACGTTGTTTTTTCTGGTCGGGAGAAACAACTCTTGCATACATGTTTGCTGAGTTGGTTTCCTCATATTTAGGTTTGGTATGACAACCCTAGTGGTTCGGTCTGCAAATACATAAAAAAAACTCCATTATTATAAATTCCTCTCCATATCTCTATTTTTTATGCTATTTTTCTATAGGCTACACAATTTAATTATTAATAAAACTACAGACACAAATAGAGTTGACTGTGTAGATTCCAAATATACATTTTTTTTTTAAATTGATAATGTTTATTATTTTTAATCTACATTTCTCTTGACATATATCAAAATCCTAGAGTACATAACTCTCTTATTTCTTCTATAACTTCTTATTGGCTTAACCATTTCTCAAATGAGTTATATCTGGCACTATAGCAGACCAATATCTACAATCTAAAAATAAATAAATAAAATTGATCATGTTAAGACCCTCTTAGCCTGCACGAACAAAATACGTAATTTCAGGGATATGTTGACTTTGATAATTTAAAAAAATATATATAAAATTAATATTATAAATTTCCAAAAAATACACGGAACAAGAAAATTAGGTTCTCTATAAGTATAAAAGGTTTTGGAACGAAAATCCATAGTTATGATACTCAACACCTACAGAAACAAAAACATATACCTTATATTTTGTTGGAAAAATAAGATAACATCGTTAGAAAAAATCAAATTTTACATAGATATTAACAATTTCTATGAATAAAAGTGGCATATTCGGAAAATCAATTCAATTTCCTATGTTTTATATTCTTGCACCATATTCAAATTCATTGTAAAATTACTTGAATAATTCCTTCAAGCTAACATATTGCTATTTTTCTAGGTTTGCATTGTCACTAACACATTATGAGAGACCATCACGAGCTTGGACTCACACATATATAAGTGAATAGTTCATAAGGAACAATACTTAGTAATTTTTTTCAAATGGGGTAGAAATATTATTCATCTTGATTGTTGGGAAAAATCCATAGGTAAGCACACTTGATCTAGAGGATTCTTAGAATGGGTGACTTCTTGGGAAGTCTTGGTTACCAAGTGCAAGCCCGGTAGGTGATGATTCATGATATTCCATTCATTTTTATAGTTTAAATCCCCATTATTCACCCCTATGAGAATCACCTGATGGAATGAGTTTTAAGTGGAGTATTCAAAATCATGAGAAATTGGTGACTTGAAATTAATACTCATGGATATGGGTCATAGATTAGTGACTTACTTTACACAATTGATCCTAAAAATGATATCTCATATGTTGCAATGCGAAAGCCCCTTGATGCTTAAATAAAATGAGTGAAGGGACATCTAACTGAATAGTTCATAAGGCACAATAATTTCTAAGGTTTTGAATGTGGGGTAGCAATCTAAGTGGCCTTCATTATGGAGAAATATCCATATTCAAGAATGCTTGAGCCACTTGGGAAGTCATAGTTACAAGGTGGAAGTCCCAGAGGTGGTAATTGATTCTACATGATTCATTTTTCTAGTTTCAATCCCACTTCTTCACCCATGTGAGCATCACCATATGCAATGAGTACTAAGTGGATCATTCAAAATCATGAGAAATTGGTCAGTTGTGACTAATACTCATGGATATGGGTCATATATTAGTGACTTAATCTATGCATTAGATCCCAAAAATGATATCTCATATGTTGAACTACAGAAGCCCTATGATGCTTAGATAAAAATATCAATGGGATATCTAACTGAATAACTGATAAGGCACAATACCTGCTAAGTTTTTTCATATGGGTTAGTAAGCTAAGTGGGATTGATTGTGGGAAAAAATAGACAGTTAATCATGCTTGAGAGAGAGGAATATTGGGATGGGTTACCACCTGGGAAGTCCTAGTTACCATTTGAAAGACACAAAGGTGATGATTGATGCTATGTGATTCATTTCTCTAGTTTGAATCCCACTTCTTCACAAATGTGAGCATCACTCGATGTAATGAGTGTTAACTAGATTATTTAAAATCATGATAAATTAGTTATTTGTGAATAACACTCATGGATATGGGTCATATATTAGTGATGTGCTCTATGCAGTTGATCCAAAAAATTATATCTCATATTTTGCACTACAAAATCCTCTATATGCTTAATATTGAGATATTTATATTGTAAAAAATAAAATCAATGTATTGTGTAGTTGATCCAAAGAGGATCCAGAGAAGGTTAAGACAACTTTGAATGCACAGAAGAAAATCAGAATGCTCAAAATGGCTTCAACATATAGCAAAAGGGAAAAAATTCAAATTCCTAAAACTGGGTGAAAAAGACATAATCGTGAAGAGTGGTTCACAATATTTCTAGCAGTCCAAACGACTCGTCCAACGGAGTTATGGATAAAACGTTATAAGCGGTCAAATTTTAGTCAAATTTGCTCAAAAAGGAAAAATTCAAAGTGACACATGGAACCACTACAAGGGTTACATTTGGAACAACTGAGTTGGCATGGGATGATGTGGCAAGGATGGTAGACACGTGGGAAATTTAGGTGATGACACGTGTCAATTTCATGGGAAAATCATATTGTGACAAGTGGCATTTTTTGTGGACAAGTTATATGGTGCCACGTGGAACCCCTCCAATGGTTTGTATTTGCAAATTTTTTATCACTCCACTAGATTCGAACTCATGACCTCTCACTAGCCCAAAGGCCCCACAAATCTGCACTACACCACACCTTGTTACTTGTTTATTATATGGTGCGCATATTTTTTATTAAAGGTTTGAATTACGGCGCCAAAGGGAGGGGCTCGACCTTCGTCCCAACCCTTTTTCACATGCTCTAGCATCATATGACCATACTATTCCTCCCACCTAGGGGATTAACCCAACTACTTCTATATTTAGCATACGCCTGGCAGTTATTACCATTCCTCCATTCTAGCCAACCTTCACCAGATTTAGCGCACACCCAGATTTGTTTTAATTATATGAAAAAAAAAAGGAGGCCCATGGGGTTTGAACCTGGGACCTCCACTAACTAATGGATTAACTTAGACACTATAACCACTCCCCCAAACACTGTAGTTATTACTTAACTGCCCGAGAATTGTATAAAAAGGGGCTTAGACAGTGCATTCAGAACACACAAGAGCATAGAGAAGGGGAGACTGAACGTGCCTGGATAGTAGGGATCTGTACTACCTTTTTTCACAATTTTCAATATTATGCATGTATTTCAATATTTTCTCAACATTTATTATAGGAGTAGCGGCACGAAAACCAAGGTAGGGGTGTCTTGGCGGCCTGGAAGTGTATGACTCGAATTGAGGCATGGAGAAAGTCATTTTTAGGTAAAATGATACCATGAACACAGTGGTGGTGTTAGTTTTCTAATATGAGAAAATATTTTGTGGATTAACTCTAGAATGAGGTATACTTATGTATTTTTCCCAATTCTTTTGTGGAGTTAATAAAAATACCTACTCATTTGTGAGAAGGACCCGGAGACATAGTCCACCAGGGATGAACTCCGTTATCAAGTTATTTGTGTTCATATTGCATGATTATGTCTCTTTCCTTTTGAGTTTTCCATTATTTATGGTGTGCTTTAGTTTATTCTCATTTAATACAGTTCTTTAATAAGTCACCTGATGAAAAGATCCTAGATCATGTTGTTATCATAGCGATTGTCTTTGACTTGAAATGTTGAGTATGAATGATTAATAGGGGCAATAATAAGTAGGGTGAAGTAACTCTTAAGACGTTCAATCACAAAGTTGGTCGTACATTCTGAAGGAAGAACATCGCAAAAGAAGATAAGCATGATGAACAGGAGAAAAACTTTCACATGGTCTTTTATCGCATGCCATACATGGTCGAGAAAATGTATGGAGATTACGAGAAGAGGATGAAGAAGAAAGAGAAGAAAAAGGAAGCACATGAATATAATGATGCTTCGGTAAAACAAGGGGATGGAGGAGACCCCCTTGAGCCTCTATCTTCGCCTTCAAGTTCTAGTTCTTCTTCCTCTAAAAATTCTCATCACTCTCATCATTCTAACCATAAAGCCTCTTTTAAGAAACCATTATTAAATATTGATGTAAATTTTTCTTTACCTATGTGTAATGGAGATGATAATCTTGAAAATTTAGACAATTGGATCCGACAAGTTGAAGTATATTGTCGTGTTCAGCATATTGACGAAGAGAAAGTTAAAGTCCAACTATCTTCTCTTCGGTTGGAAGGAACCACTCTCATATGGTGGGAGAGAAATCTACGGGACATAAGTAAGTGTGGTAATATTATTTACTCATGGTCGGATTTTAAAACAAAGATAAGGAAGTAGTTCTATCCATTAGGGTATTTACATAAATCAATGATGGAATGGCAATTTTTGAGACAGAGTAGAGGTCAAACTGTACAAATTTTCACAGAGGAATTTAAGAAGAATGGATTCAGCAAAAAGCAAAAGGGAAAATGTTCAAAGTTCCTAAAACTCAGTGAAAATGAAATAATTGTGAAGCGTGCATCGCAATCTTTCTAACGATGCAAACAAATCATCAAACAAAGTTACAGATCAAAAGTTATAAGCTGTCAAAGTTCAGTCAAACTTGGTCAAAAAGGAAAAAGTCAAAGTGACACATGGCACAACTAGAAGGGTGACACATGTCATAGCTGATTTGGCATGGGATGACATAGAAAGGATGGTAGAGATGTGGGCAAGTTAGGTGATGACACATGTCAATTTCATGGGCAAATCATATTGTGACAAGTGATAGTTTTTGTGGACAAGTGATATGGTGCCACGTGGACCAGTTGTGGGTTTCCACATGGCACCCCTCCAATGGATAGTATGTGCAAAATTGTTATCACTCCACCAGATTCAAACTCATGACCTCTCACTAGCACAAAGGCGACACAAATCTGCGCTACAACTACACCACAGCTTGTTACTTGGTTATTATATGGTGCGCATATGTTTTAAATTAAAGGTTTGAATTAAGGAACCAAAGGGAGGGGCCAGGCCTTTGGCCCAACACCTGTTCACATGCTCTAGTGCCATATGAAAATACTCTTCCACCCACCTAGGGGATTAACCCAACTACCACTATATTTAGCATATGCCCACCATTTATTACCATTCCCCCATTCTAGCCACCCTCTGCCAGATTTAGCTCATGCCCAGTTTTGTTTTAATTATATGAAAATAAAAGGGATGCCAGTGGGATTCGACCCCGGGACCTCCTCTAGCTAATGGCTTAATTTAGCCACTCTAACCACTCCCCCAACCACTGCAGTTATTGCTTAACTGCTCTGGAATTGTAGAAAAAGGGGCTTAGACAGTACATTTGGAACTCACAAGAGCACAGAGAAGGGGAGACTGAGCGCATTTGTACAATACAGATTTGTACGACCTTTTATCACATTTTTCAATATTCTGCACATATTTCGAGATTTTCTCATCATTTGTTGCAGGAGCAGTGGCACAAAAACCAAGGCAGGGGTGTCTTGCAGGCCTGAAAGTGTCTGACTCAGATTGAGGTGTGGAGAAAATGATTTGTATTTAAAACGACGCCATGAACGTAGTGGTGGTGTTATTTTTCTGATCTGAGTAAATCTTATGTGGCTTAACTCTAGAATTAGGTATACTTATGTATTTTTCCCAATTCTTTTTTGGAGTTAATAAAAAGACCTACCCATTTGAGAGAATGACCCGAAGACATAGTCCACCAAGGATGAACTCTGTTATCAAGTTCGTTGTGCTCATATTGCATGATTATGTCTCTTTCCTTTTCAGTTTTTCCTTCTTTATGGTGTACTTTAGTTTATGCTCTTTTAATACAGTTCTGCAATAAGTCACCTGACGAAAAGATCCAAGATCACTAGTATATAAGGGTTAAGGTGTATTTTTAATATGTTACAAAATAATATAGATAGTAAAGGGGGTTAGGATTAGGTATTAGTGATATAGTTTAATTTTTATGGAATGAGACACACTTACATGTTAAACCTAAAAGGAGAGAGGAATAACGATTTAATCAAGAAAGTAAATGACACAACAATCACACACAACACAGAGATTTTACCTTGGAAACCCAAATCAAGAAAACCAAGATTCCTTGAGTGTTTTTCTCCTTTTTTTCTTATTCATTCAGAATAAAAGGTTACATGTCTAACCATGGTCCACACCTAAGACACAATCAACATCATACCTTCTTGGTTATGCAATAACAAGCTTGTAGCCAATTCGACTTACATCTACATGACCAACAACCTGGATACAAATATTTCTCTAAAGATGTTTTATCTTATGATTGTAACGAACCCTCCATTACAACAACAAATAGTGAGTAAAAGAGATAAATATTTTTTTTCTTAAACAAATGTTAAGACAAGTGACATGCGTCACAACATATATTAATAACTACACAATCAATTTCATCACAATCAACTAAAAGAAACATCACTATTATTCAATCAACGATATCTCATAAATATAACATAAGGAAGCTACTCATTCAACCTATCTTGCATGGTTAGGACCTTTAGAAAACATAAACAACACTCAAGTCGAAAATTCAACTTATTGATTTTGACCATTTAAGGTCTTGGGACTGATGAATTCTTTGAGTAACAAGGAAGTATCTAAATCCCATTAATCTAATCATAAGACATAATTCAACTAGATTTATCAACCCTATTTAACCATCAAATCTTCATGGTGAAAATAGAATAAACTACTTTTCTTAATCAATCTTTCAAGCATTATTAAGTGCAAATTTCAGTAAGATAAAAATACTCAACGATTAATAAAAACCACAAAAGCATAATTATAATATTTGTAATAGATAGAGATCTATTTCTCATCATCATTAGTATCTTGTCAATGTCAAGTATCATTTATCAAGTGATTCAAACTTTTGTAATAAACAACCCATAAGTAGGTCAACTATGTATCTTAATAACATGATATATATTATTTAGAAACAAATAAGGAATTCAATACTAATTTACGTACCCATTTATCAAATCCCATAAGAAGATTAAAATCTTCCTTAACCAAAACATACAAATTCAATGCTAATTTATATATCCATTTATAGGGAACCCTAAGAAGATCAAAATCTTCCTTAATCAAAGGATAAATATTCAATACTAATTTGCAATCCAATTATAAGACCCCATAAAAGATCAAAATCTTCTTAAGCTTTACTTTAATAGTTCAATACTGCTTTAGGTATCTTTTTAAAACTATAAGAAGCCAATCATAATAAGCAAATAAATAAGAATTCAAGGTTCTTTTCATATTCATTTAAAAATAATTAGGGAAGGTCAAAACACATTAAGTAATGTATAAATACTTCACACCAACTTTCATGTCCATCTATAAAGACTATAATAGATCACATCATAACACATAATATGTAAAGATATCAAGATAATTTACATATTCATATACAAGGAATTTAAGAAGATCATATATAATGAATACATAAAGAATATATAATACATCTTACATATCCATTATAAGGACTATAGTAAGATTCAATCTCTCTATGTTATAATCTTTAAGTAGGTGAGAAAACCTTTGTTTACTTCAAGAAACATTTAAAGGTGGAATGATGTTCACAAGAGGGAACCTTAGCAATACATTTATACCAAAAGAACCACATAAGTCTCTTCAATACATTTAATTAAGAGTCATTAATTAGTCAATTAAGGATATATACTTAGGTGACAATATTAACACACAACTCTCCCAACCAACAAGGTTTTGGAATCTAGTGTACAACAAAATCTGACACATGTTCCATACTTGAATCCAGCGCACAACACAATCCAACATTCATTCCAAAACTTAATATGGAACACAACACATTATGACACCCATTTCAGACCTTAATACGACACACAACACAATCTTACACTCATTCCAGACCTTCATCCGGCACACAACACAATCAAACACTCGTTCTAAACCTTAATCCGACATTTAAATTTATAAATCCTTGATTTAATTTCAGCAGGAAATGAGATAAATATTTCGCTAATTGTTAATCCCTAAAGGAAATAGACATTAGATTAAAAAACAGGATGTCAATGATGTAGTATAAAAAATTTAATTCAACAAATGGTACAACAAAAATCAAAGGGGTAGTCGAATGGACATAAAAATATAAAGTAGTAAACAACAACAACTACATGGAATTACAGTTTCAGGATCTTCAATTTATTTTCCGAACACCCCACATAAACAATATATGGATCAAACATTTAACTCAACAAGAATCCACTCGACTCAACTGAATTTAAATAAAAGGAAAATTGAGAGTCCCCACGAATTCCCCTCCATAAATTAAACCAATTACTGAGAGAAAAAGCATAATTACAGATTTGTTGGGTAGCAAGTTCAACAAATGACATGACAATCACACAGTACATAGATATTTTACCTTGTAAACCCAAATCAAGAAAACCAACATTTCTTGAGTGCTCTGCTCATTTTTTTCTTATTCATTCAAAATACAAGTTTACATGTCTAACCTTGGTCCACACCTAAGACACAATCGACATTATACCTTCTTGCTTATGCATGAACAACCCTGTAGCCAATTCGACTTACATCTACATAACCAACAACCTACATCTAAATATTTCTCTAAAGATATTTTATCGTATGATTGTAACAAACCATCTGTTACGACAACAAATAGTGAGTACAAAGAGGTGAATATTTTTTTTTAAACAAATTTTAAGACAAGTCACATGCATCACTACATATATTAATAACTACATAATCAATTTCATCAATATCAACTAAAAGAAACATCACTATTATTAAATCAACTATATCTCATAAAGATAACATAAGGAATCTACCTGTCCACCCTATCCTGTATGGTTAGGATCTTTAAGACACATAAGAAACGCTCAAGTCCAAAATTCATCCAATTTATTTTGATCATTTAAGGTCTTGGGACCGACGACTTTTCTGAGGAACAAGGAGGTATCTAAATCCCATTAATCCAATCATAAGAAGAAATTCAACTAGATTTATCAATCATATTTAACCATCAAATATTCATGATGAAAATAGAATAAACTACTTTGATTAATCAATCTTTCAAGCATTATTAAGTGAAAAGTTGAGTAAGAGAAAAATACAGAAGGATTAATAAAAACCATAGGAGCATAATTATAATCTTTGTAAGAGATATAGATCTATTTATCATCATCATTAGTATCTTATCAATGTCAGGTTCATTCAATGTCAAGTATCATTTATCAAGCGATTCAAACTTCTATAATGAACAACCACTAAGTAGGTCAACTATGTATCCTAATAACATGATATATATTATTTAGAAATTAATAAGGAATTCAATAGTAATTTACGTACCCATTTATCAAATCCCATAAGAAGATTAAAATCTTCCTTAAGAAAAACATACAAATTCAATGCTAATTTATATATCCATTTATAGGGTACCATAAGAAGATCAAAATATTCCTTAAGAAAAGGATAAAGATTCAATACTAATTTACAATCCAATTATAGGACCCCTTAAAATATCAAAATCTTCTTAAGCTTCACTTTAATATTTCAATACTATTTTATGTATCTTTTTAAAACTATAAGAAAGCAATCATAATAAGCGAATAAATAAGAATTCAAGGTTCTTTGCATATTCATTTAAAAATAATTAGAGAAGGTCATAAAACATTAANCCATGAACACAGTGGTGGTGTTAGTTTTCTAATATGAGAAAATATTTTGTGGATTAACTCTAGAATGAGGTATACTTATGTATTTTTCCCAATTCTTTTGTGGAGTTAATAAAAATACCTACTCATTTGTGAGAAGGACCCGGAGACATAGTCCACCAGGGATGAACTCCGTTATCAAGTTATTTGTGTTCATATTGCATGATTATGTCTCTTTCCTTTTGAGTTTTCCATTATTTATGGTGTGCTTTAGTTTATTCTCATTTAATACAGTTCTTTAATAAGTCACCTGATGAAAAGATCCTAGATCATGTTGTTATCATAGCGATTGTCTTTGACTTGAAATGTTGAGTATGAATGATTAATAGGGGCAATAATAAGTAGGGTGAAGTAACTCTTAAGACGTTCAATCACAAAGTTGGTCGTACATTCTGAAGGAAGAACATCGCAAAAGAAGATAAGCATGATGAACAGGAGAAAAACTTTCACATGGTCTTTTATCGCATGCCATACATGGTCGAGAAAATGTATGGAGATTACGAGAAGAGGATGAAGAAGAAAGAGAAGAAAAAGGAAGCACATGAATATAATGATGCTTCGGTAAAACAAGGGGATGGAGGAGACCCCCTTGAGCCTCTATCTTCGCCTTCAAGTTCTAGTTCTTCTTCCTCTAAAAATTCTCATCACTCTCATCATTCTAACCATAAAGCCTCTTTTAAGAAACCATTATTAAATATTGATGTAAATTTTTCTTTACCTATGTGTAATGGAGATGATAATCTTGAAAATTTAGACAATTGGATCCGACAAGTTGAAGTATATTGTCGTGTTCAGCATATTGACGAAGAGAAAGTTAAAGTCCAACTATCTTCTCTTCGGTTGGAAGGAACCACTCTCATATGGTGGGAGAGAAATCTACGGGACATAAGTAAGTGTGGTAATATTATTTACTCATGGTCGGATTTTAAAACAAAGATAAGGAAGTAGTTCTATCCATTAGGGTATTTACATAAATCAATGATGGAATGGCAATTTTTGAGACAGAGTAGAGGTCAAACTGTACAAATTTTCACAGAGGAATTTAAGAAGAATGGATTCAGCAAAAAGCAAAAGGGAAAATGTTCAAAGTTCCTAAAACTCAGTGAAAATGAAATAATTGTGAAGCGTGCATCGCAATCTTTCTAACGATGCAAACAAATCATCAAACAAAGTTACAGATCAAAAGTTATAAGCTGTCAAAGTTCAGTCAAACTTGGTCAAAAAGGAAAAAGTCAAAGTGACACATGGCACAACTAGAAGGGTGACACATGTCATAGCTGATTTGGCATGGGATGACATAGAAAGGATGGTAGAGATGTGGGCAAGTTAGGTGATGACACATGTCAATTTCATGGGCAAATCATATTGTGACAAGTGATAGTTTTTGTGGACAAGTGATATGGTGCCACGTGGACCAGTTGTGGGTTTCCACATGGCACCCCTCCAATGGATAGTATGTGCAAAATTGTTATCACTCCACCAGATTCAAACTCATGACCTCTCACTAGCACAAAGGCGACACAAATCTGCGCTACAACTACACCACAGCTTGTTACTTGGTTATTATATGGTGCGCATATGTTTTAAATTAAAGGTTTGAATTAAGGAACCAAAGGGAGGGGCCAGGCCTTTGGCCCAACACCTGTTCACATGCTCTAGTGCCATATGAAAATACTCTTCCACCCACCTAGGGGATTAACCCAACTACCACTATATTTAGCATATGCCCACCATTTATTACCATTCCCCCATTCTAGCCACCCTCTGCCAGATTTAGCTCATGCCCAGTTTTGTTTTAATTATATGAAAATAAAAGGGATGCCAGTGGGATTCGACCCCGGGACCTCCTCTAGCTAATGGCTTAATTTAGCCACTCTAACCACTCCCCCAACCACTGCAGTTATTGCTTAACTGCTCTGGAATTGTAGAAAAAGGGGCTTAGACAGTACATTTGGAACTCACAAGAGCACAGAGAAGGGGAGACTGAGCGCATTTGTACAATACAGATTTGTACGACCTTTTATCACATTTTTCAATATTCTGCACATATTTCGAGATTTTCTCATCATTTGTTGCAGGAGCAGTGGCACAAAAACCAAGGCAGGGGTGTCTTGCAGGCCTGAAAGTGTCTGACTCAGATTGAGGTGTGGAGAAAATGATTTGTATTTAAAACGACGCCATGAACGTAGTGGTGGTGTTATTTTTCTGATCTGAGTAAATCTTATGTGGCTTAACTCTAGAATTAGGTATACTTATGTATTTTTCCCAATTCTTTTTTGGAGTTAATAAAAAGACCTACCCATTTGAGAGAATGACCCGAAGACATAGTCCACCAAGGATGAACTCTGTTATCAAGTTCGTTGTGCTCATATTGCATGATTATGTCTCTTTCCTTTTCAGTTTTTCCTTCTTTATGGTGTACTTTAGTTTATGCTCTTTTAATACAGTTCTGCAATAAGTCACCTGACGAAAAGATCCAAGATCACTAGTATATAAGGGTTAAGGTGTATTTTTAATATGTTACAAAATAATATAGATAGTAAAGGGGGTTAGGATTAGGTATTAGTGATATAGTTTAATTTTTATGGAATGAGACACACTTACATGTTAAACCTAAAAGGAGAGAGGAATAACGATTTAATCAAGAAAGTAAATGACACAACAATCACACACAACACAGAGATTTTACCTTGGAAACCCAAATCAAGAAAACCAAGATTCCTTGAGTGTTTTTCTCCTTTTTTTCTTATTCATTCAGAATAAAAGGTTACATGTCTAACCATGGTCCACACCTAAGACACAATCAACATCATACCTTCTTGGTTATGCAATAACAAGCTTGTAGCCAATTCGACTTACATCTACATGACCAACAACCTGGATACAAATATTTCTCTAAAGATGTTTTATCTTATGATTGTAACGAACCCTCCATTACAACAACAAATAGTGAGTAAAAGAGATAAATATTTTTTTTCTTAAACAAATGTTAAGACAAGTGACATGCGTCACAACATATATTAATAACTACACAATCAATTTCATCACAATCAACTAAAAGAAACATCACTATTATTCAATCAACGATATCTCATAAATATAACATAAGGAAGCTACTCATTCAACCTATCTTGCATGGTTAGGACCTTTAGAAAACATAAACAACACTCAAGTCGAAAATTCAACTTATTGATTTTGACCATTTAAGGTCTTGGGACTGATGAATTCTTTGAGTAACAAGGAAGTATCTAAATCCCATTAATCTAATCATAAGACATAATTCAACTAGATTTATCAACCCTATTTAACCATCAAATCTTCATGGTGAAAATAGAATAAACTACTTTTCTTAATCAATCTTTCAAGCATTATTAAGTGCAAATTTCAGTAAGATAAAAATACTCAACGATTAATAAAAACCACAAAAGCATAATTATAATATTTGTAATAGATAGAGATCTATTTCTCATCATCATTAGTATCTTGTCAATGTCAAGTATCATTTATCAAGTGATTCAAACTTTTGTAATAAACAACCCATAAGTAGGTCAACTATGTATCTTAATAACATGATATATATTATTTAGAAACAAATAAGGAATTCAATACTAATTTACGTACCCATTTATCAAATCCCATAAGAAGATTAAAATCTTCCTTAACCAAAACATACAAATTCAATGCTAATTTATATATCCATTTATAGGGAACCCTAAGAAGATCAAAATCTTCCTTAATCAAAGGATAAATATTCAATACTAATTTGCAATCCAATTATAAGACCCCATAAAAGATCAAAATCTTCTTAAGCTTTACTTTAATAGTTCAATACTGCTTTAGGTATCTTTTTAAAACTATAAGAAGCCAATCATAATAAGCAAATAAATAAGAATTCAAGGTTCTTTTCATATTCATTTAAAAATAATTAGGGAAGGTCAAAACACATTAAGTAATGTATAAATACTTCACACCAACTTTCATGTCCATCTATAAAGACTATAATAGATCACATCATAACACATAATATGTAAAGATATCAAGATAATTTACATATTCATATACAAGGAATTTAAGAAGATCATATATAATGAATACATAAAGAATATATAATACATCTTACATATCCATTATAAGGACTATAGTAAGATTCAATCTCTCTATGTTATAATCTTTAAGTAGGTGAGAAAACCTTTGTTTACTTCAAGAAACATTTAAAGGTGGAATGATGTTCACAAGAGGGAACCTTAGCAATACATTTATACCAAAAGAACCACATAAGTCTCTTCAATACATTTAATTAAGAGTCATTAATTAGTCAATTAAGGATATATACTTAGGTGACAATATTAACACACAACTCTCCCAACCAACAAGGTTTTGGAATCTAGTGTACAACAAAATCTGACACATGTTCCATACTTGAATCCAGCGCACAACACAATCCAACATTCATTCCAAAACTTAATATGGAACACAACACATTATGACACCCATTTCAGACCTTAATACGACACACAACACAATCTTACACTCATTCCAGACCTTCATCCGGCACACAACACAATCAAACACTCGTTCTAAACCTTAATCCGACATTTAAATTTATAAATCCTTGATTTAATTTCAGCAGGAAATGAAATAACAATTTCGCTAATTGTTAATACCTAAAGGAAATAGACATTAGATTAAAAAAGAGGATGTCAATGATGTAGTAGAAAAAATTTAATTCAACAAATGGTACAACAAAAATCAAAGGGGTAGTCGAATGGACATAAAAATCTAAAGTAGTAAACAACAACAACTACATGGAATTACCATTTCAGGATCTTCAATTTGTTTTCCGAACACCCCACATAAACAATATATGGATCAGACATTTAACTCAACAAGAATCCACCAGACTCAATTGAATTTAAATAAAAAGAAAATTGAGAGTCCCCACGAATTCCCTTGCATAAATTAAACCAATTACTGAGAGAAAAAGCGTAATTACAGATTTGTTGGGTAGCAGGTTCAACAAATGACACAACAATCACACAGTACATAGATATTTTACCTTGGAAACCCAAATCAAGAAAACCAACATTTCTTGAGTGCTCTACTCATTTTTTTCTTATTCATTCAAAATACAAGTTTACATGTCTAACCTTGGTCCACACCTAAGACACAATCGACATTATACCTTCTTTCTTACGCATGAACAACCCTGTAGCCAATTCGACTTATATCTACATAACCAACAACCTACATCTAAATATTTCTCTAAAGATATTTTATCGTATGATTGTAAAAAACCATATGTTATGACAACAAATAGTGAGTACAAAGAAGTGAATATTTTTTTTTAAACAAATGTTAAGACAAGTGACATGCATCACAACATATATTAATAACTGCATAATCAATTTCATCAATATCAACTAAAAGAAACATCACTATTATTCAATCAACTATATCTCATAAAGATAACATAAGGAATCTACCCGTCCACCCTATCCTGTATGGTTAGGATCTCTAAGACACATAAGAAACACTCAAGTCCAAAATTCATCCAATTGATTTTGAGCATTTAAGGTCTTAGGACCGACGAATTTTCTGAGGAACAAGGAGGTATCTAAATCCCATTAAACCAATCATAAGAAGAAATTCAACTAGATTTAGCAATCATATTTAACCATCAAATATTCATGGTGAAAATAGAATAAACTACTTTGATTAATCAATCTTTCAAGCATTATTAAGTGAAAAGTTGAGTAAGAGAAAAATACAGAAGGATTAATAAAAACCATAGGAGCATAATTATAATCTTTGTAAGAGATATAGATCTATTTATCATCATCATTAGTATCTTATCAATGTCAGGTTCATTCAATGTCAAGTATCATTTATCAAGCGATTCAAACTTCTATAATGAACAACCACTAAGTAGGTCAACTATGTATCCTAATAACATGATATATATTATTTAGAAATTAATAAGGAATTCAATAGTAATTTACGTACCCATTTATCAAATCCCATAAGAAGATTAAAATCTTCCTTAAGAAAAACATACAAATTCAATGCTAATTTATATATCCATTTATAGGGTACCATAAGAAGATCAAAATATTCCTTAAGAAAAGGATAAAGATTCAATACTAATTTACAATCCAATTATAGGACCCCTTAAAATATCAAAATCTTCTTAAGCTTCACTTTAATATTTCAATACTATTTTATGTATCTTTTTAAAACTATAAGAAAGCAATCATAATAAGCGAATAAATAAGAATTCAAGGTTCTTTGCATATTCATTTAAAAATAATTAGAGAAGGTCATAAAACATTAA
>JZKD02S1001158.1:152771-180179 GCA_000966675.3 Picea glauca
AGAAGACTAGGAGGTATAATTACAACTAATGGCCTAAAGCCGACATAAATAAAATAACATTACTAATCTAATATGCCCCAATTAAGGGTTAATGAGCCAATATTAGGGCTTAACATCATGTAATAATTTTAGACATAAAGATGTGAATTGTAGAGCTAACAACAGGAAGAATAACAACTTTGAGAGTCGTAGACAAAGGGGTTATTTAAGAAGGCCTAGTGAAACACAGAGAACAAGTTATGAAAGGTTTGAATCTTTGATAAATGAAGTGGAATGTTACAAATTTAATAATTTTGGACACGTGGCCAAAGAGTGCAGAATGACAATCCCTCCTAAAGAACCTCAACAGAATAACAATAGTCACAAACAGGAACCACAGAAAATGACATGGATAAGAAAGCAAGATCAGTATAGCAATGAAGAATGCACACTCTCTCTACAAGATAAGCAGAATAAACGTGGTTGGTATGTTGACAATAAGTGTTCAAAACATATGGCAGGTGATATAGACAAGTTTCTTACATTACGAAAGGAAAGAGATGGATTAGTCTCCTTCGGAAATGATGATTCAGCCAAGATCATTGGAAAAGGCACAATTTGAATTGGGAACAAGAATGAAAAAGCAGAAAATTTTCTACTAGTAGAAGATATGAAACATAATCTTCTAAGTGTGAGTCAAATGTGTGACCAAGTTCATAAAGTTACTTTTGATTCACAAAAGTGTGAGATAAGAAAAGAAGGCTCATGGAAATTGATTTCTACAGCTGCAAGAACTTCAAGAAACATATATGTGTTAAGTGAAATTGGAAATGAAAAGTGTTGTCTAGGAAAGGAAGATGAAAGTTGGCTATGGAATAGAAGAATGGGTCACATGCATTTTGATAACCTTGTCAAAGTCAACAAAATAGAAGAAGTCGGAGAAATGACGCAAATCACGAAACCAACCAATAATTTATGTAAGCCTTGTCAACAAGGAAAGAAAACAAAGACCAGGTTCAAATCAAAGGACTATTCAACGACAATACCACTCAAAATTGTACATACTAATCTAGTTGGACCAACTACAACAAAGGGCTTAAAAGGTGAGAAATACTTTATGTTATTAGTTGATGACTATAGAAGAATGACTGTAGTTTTCTTCTCAAGAATAAGTCAGAAGCTTTTGAAAACTTCAAGATCTACAAGGAAATGGTTGAAAATGAAATGGATTCAAAAATTAAATGCTTGAGATCTAATATTGGAGGAGAGTTCACNCACCTTCCACATTCCAAGGGTTGATGAATTCCATTTTCAAGCCCTTCCTTCAAAAATTTGTGTTAGTATTTTTTGATGATATACTAATATATAGAAAGTCTTGGGAGGATCATGTACGACATGTTGACAAGGTGCTACAAATACTAAAGGAGAAACAACTATATTCCAAACCATCCAAATTTCTTTTTGGGGTGAAGGAGGTAGAGTATTTTGTTCATATTGTATCTCATGAAGGTGTCAAGGTAGACCCTAACAAGATTAAGACCATGATGGACTCATTGATTCCCAAAACATTGAAGAATCTTAGAGGATTTTTTGGTTTGATAGGTTACTACCGCAAGTTGATTTAGAACTATGGAATAATAAAAACACCTTTAACAGAATTAACTAAGAAGGATGAATTTTCATGGACTCCAATGGAAACTCAATATTTTGAAAAACTTAAAGAGGTGACGTGCAAAGCTCTTGTCTTGACCACATCGGACTTCACAAAAACCTTTATTGTGGAATGCGATGCATCAGGAAATTGAATTGGTATTGTTCTAATGCAATAAGGAAGGCCCCTTTCTTTTGAAAGTCGACAAATCAAGGTAAAGGAATTACAAAAACCCATTTATGAAAATGAAATGATGGAAATACTACATGCATTGAAGAAATGGTGTTGTTACCTAATAGGTATTTGTTGATTAAGGTTGGTTGTAATTGATGTCAACCTTTGAAGAAAGCCCAGTAGCACAAAGGCTTGGGTAATGGACCCAAGTTTGTTTGATGTAAAGATGACTCATTATTGTCTTGTCATGGTTTATAAGAAGTACATATGGATGAACTCCAAAGTGGTCCCCTTATAGTGAAAGCCCTCACGGGAAGACACTTTGTAGATTGAGTTATCCTAGAAGTATGGTTATAGAACACATGCTTAATTGTGTAATAATGAGATGAAGGACAATGAATTTGTAACTGAACCTATCCTAGATGGATAGTTCTTGTCATTCCATTTCTGGTGGTATGTGGAATGTCACATAACTCCTCACGGTTAGAGAGTTATGGCCACATGAATTTGGAGAACCCTCGTGAGTCTTATAGAAGCCCCTAAGAGTCAAAGTGTTTGCAAAAGAAATTATTTTGAATCGAGAACTCCCTAAAATAAGGAAAGTGTAATGCTACATGAATATATAAATAAGAGGCAAATATCACTAATTAAAGACACACTTGTACATATTGTATATCTATTTTTTGTGTAAGGATTATTGTAAATAGTTATGGATACATCTGAAGTGGGGAACGTTTGAGGTAGCATGAAGGGTTCACATAAAAATTCTTGGAATTACAGCGAATACAAAAAACCCTATTTTCTGAGGTGTACATGCGTTGTCTGTGTATAGGGTGCATACAATACATGGGTTGTCTATGTATATGATTCCTATGTACGCGGGCTAGTTGTGTACAGGGTGAGTACATGTTGGTAAAGCCGTGGAAACTTGAGAAGATGAAGATGAAAAGGTTCTAGATTATGAGATCAAGCTCCCAGGAAGGTGTGAGGTACTCAGATACATCAGATCCATCCACTGGTTCAAAATATATGTCTTATTTCTATGAAAAGTTGGATTTTGATGTATGCATGAGGAATGACAATGGAAATTTGAGGATTCTTCCTAGAGAGACTAGTGGCTACATGGGATATTCTGCATAAGTCAGATCTACAAAAATATAGTGTTGGAATATTTATCATTCGTACTTCTTGTGACACACATCTTGTATTTATTGGCAGATGTCTAAGGATTTTTATGGCACATGGTTGAGAGCTTGTAATTGTGTAATGGCTGATGTATTGAGAAGTTGAATATTAGAAAGGGTTTGATGACTAAGATCATGTGAGGGATATTATACTTGTTCATGATTACACACACCTACATGGCACATGACTAGAGAGAGACATATTTTCTTTGAGTAACGGTTATGTATGAGGATGCATGTAAAGGGTATAGTTACAGTCTAGATACAGTGACAGGTTACATATGGTCATAAGTTTTAAAGAGAAAGGAAACCCTAGTTTTAGAAGGCATATGCAGGATGCATAACAGTTTGGTCACGTATAGACGTGGGTTGCATAACATATAGGTCATGTACATACGTTGGCTGGAACATTATAGGTCACGTACCTGTTGTATTTGTGTAGATACATTTTCAGTTCAGGTACAAATTGATTACATGACAATTGTACAGGTTGGATACAGTTCTATAGTATAGGTTGATACAGTTGTACAACAATATATCTCGCAGTGACAATGTTACAATGGTTCCATCATTCTACTTCTACTTCAGGGAAGTTGGACGGGGCAAGGACAGGTGGTTATAGCCACCTTCTAGTTGTAGCCGAAGAACATATGGGGTTGTAGCCACTTTCTGGTTATAGTCAGAGAATTGGGGAATTGGTGCTTCCATCGGGTTATAGCCTGATAAAGTAAGGGGTTGGAGATTCCTTCCAGTTGCAACTAGAAAACAAAGGAAGTTGGTTCTTCCAATGATTGTAATTCTTGAATACATATAAGAAAAAGCATTATGTGGTTTTATCTCTCTTTGGGTTTCCATGTAAAACATTGGTGTATTGTGTATGTGTGTGATTGTTCATTTCTTATTGCTCGTTATTGGATAATAATTCTACATTGATATAACACTTGGATTATTTGGTTAAAAAGGATTATAATTGTGCTATTATTGATTCACCCCGCCCTCTCAGTAATCCAACAATTGGTTTCAGAGCAGGTTCCTTCTGAAATCAGTTTAAGCACTGAAAGGTATATCATGGAGAGTACCAACTTGTATAAAAATGGAATACCGCAGTTTGATGGACAAAAGTATTTTTTTTTATCATAAGGATGAAGACATATATACAGTCAGAGGGATTTGAAATTTGACAATCAATTGTAGATGGATACACAGCACCAACAGTTCCACCAACAAATGACAAAGTAGTGAAACTCGGTCAGAATAATTCCAAAGACACAAATGCACTTTTGAATCGTCTCAGTGAAACGATATTCACCAAAGTTGCACATTGTAAATCCGCTAAAGAGATTTGGGACAAACTTCAAAATATTTATGAAGGAGATACAAAATTCAAAGAAACAAAACTTCAAACTTATAGAGGTCAGTTCGAACAACTAAAAATGAAGGAAGATGAGAAAATTGCATCCTGCTTCTTACGAGTCGATGAAGCAGTGAATGAAATCATAGGATTGGGAGAAGAAATCAAAGAATCTGTAATTATTCAAAAGGTACTAAGATCTCTTCCTATGAGATTTGACTCTAAGATATCATCACTAGAAGAAAGATAAAATCTAAACTCAATAAGCATGGACAAAATTCATGGAATCTTCACAACATATGAAATGAGAATTGAACAGGAAAATCCAGATGTAAAAGAAGCAACCTTCAAAGCATCCAAAATATCAAATCAAAAGAAAAAGCAACAAGAATAATATAGCAACAATAATGACCTCTCGAAATATGATGAAGAAGTGGCCAACTTTGTCAAAAGACTAAACAAGGGAACCGATGGTAGGTATACAGGTAAGCTTCCTTTAATTTATTTTAAATGTGATGGTACTGGTCATTTTTCTAGAAAATTTCCTCATAATAAAAAGAGAAACGATGAAGGTTACTCAAAAATAAAACAAGCATATAAATGCAAAAGAATTAAAAATAAAGTTTTCAAGAAAAGCTTATGCGCCAAAGAAGACATCTCATCATCAGATAAAGATGAATTCAGTGACAGTGAGACAGGAAGAGTTCTATTCATGGAAGAAGAAGACCCTGATAAAGAAGACTCTAAAGAAGAATATGAAGAAGCCAAAGAGGAATATGAAGAAATTGAAGAGGCAGAAGTTGACTTTCGAGAAGAATTAATGCATTCCATAGAATTTATCAGAAGAGAAAAGAAGAAAAAAAAGAAAATACAAGAAGAACTAGACAAGAAAGAAGACAATCAAGAACTAGAACAAATGATCACAAAATTTATGTTTCAAATAAAAGAAGATAAAATAATTGAATAAGAACTCAAAGAATAGCTAGAAGAAAAGAAGAGGATCATTGGAAACTTGGAAGCAAAAATTGTCACATTAAGAAAGGATATTCAAAAGAAAAATATGCAGAATAGCTCAAAAGTTTTCGATGACATTATTGGCAGTCAAAAATTTCATTTTGACAAGACTAGACTTGGATACAATCAGACAAAAAAGGGATCAAGCTCCAAAACAACAGATCAAGAAACATATCCAAAAAGCTATGTAGAAACAATCAAAAGGGATAGGAAGATATACAAGGAATATTACAGGGACACTCTCCACCAAGAAGATTCAGATTTCAAAATAAAAAATCAATCGATAGGCCTCAAGAAGAAGAAGGATTCCCAGGAGCACCTCCTTTCAAAAGATCCTCAACTCCGAGGTATCGAACTATATTCTTTGGTTTATGTTATGCATGTAATAATTTTAGACATAAAGATGTGAATTGCAGAGCTAACAACAGGAAGAATAACAACTTTGAGAGTCGTAGACAAAGGGGTTATTTAAGAAGGCCTAGTGAAACACAGAGAACAAGTTATGACAGGTTTGAATATTTGATAAATGAAGTGGAATGTTACAAATTTAATAATTTTGGACATGTGGCCAAAGAGTGCAGAATGACAATCCCTCCTAAAAAACCTCAACAGAATAACAATAGTCACAAACAGGAACCACAAAAAAAGACATGGATAAGAAAGCAAGATCAGTATAGCAATGAAGAATGCACACTCGCTCTACAAGATAAGAAGAATAAACATGGTTGGTATGTTGACAATGAGTGTTCAAAACACATGACAGGTGATATAGACAAGTTTCTTACATTACGAAAGGAAAGAGATGGATTAGTCTCCTTCGGAAATGATGATTCAACCAAAATCATTGGAAAAGGCACAATCTAAATTGGGAACAAGAATGAAAAAGAAAAAAAAATTCTACTAGTAGAAGATATGAAACATAATCTTCTAAGTGTGAGTCAAATGTGTGACCAAGGTCATAAAGTTACTTTTGATTCATAAAAGTGTGAGATAAGAAAAGAAGGTTCATGGAAATTGATCGCTACAGCTGCAAGAACTTCAAGAAACATATATGTGTTAAGTGAAATTGGAAATGAAAAGTGTTGTCTAGGAAAGGAAGATGAAAGTTGGCTATGGAACAGAAGAATGGATCACATGCATTTTGATAACCTTGTCAAAGTCAGCAAAATAGAAGCAGTCAGAGAAATTTCGCAAATCACGAAACCAACCAATAATTTATGTAAGCCTTGTCAACAAGGAAAGAAAAAAAAGACCAAGTTCAAATCAAAGGACTATTCAACGACAATACCACTCAAAATTGTACATACTAATCTAGTTGGACCAACTACAACAAAGGGCTTAAAATGTGAGAAATACTTTATGTTATTAGTTGATGACTATAGAAGAATGACTGTAGTTTTCTTTCTCAAGAATAAGTCAGAAGCTTTTGAAAACTTCAAGATCTACAAGGAAATGGTTGAAAATGAAATGGATTCAAAAATTAAATGCTTGAGATCTAATATTGGAGGAGAGTTCACCTCAAAGGAATTTATGGACTACTGCAGCAATCATGGAATAAAAAGGAAATTCTCCATTTTTAGAACACCTTAGTAGAATGGAGTTGTTGAAAGAAAGAACATGATAGTACAAGAAATGGATCGAACAATGCTAATGGATTCAAAATTGACAGATATGTTTTGGACACAGGCAATGCATACAACAATTCACATTCAAAACAGAGTAATGCTCAAAAACAACATCGACAAAACTCCTTACGAGCTATGGAAAGGAATACCAACAAATGTGAAGAACTTCAGATTTTTTAGAAGAAAATTTTATATCAAAAGAGAAGATGGCATAATGGGAAAGTTTGAATCTTGTGTGGACAAAGGAGTATTTGTTGGTTACTCAAGTACAAGGAAAGCATACAAGTGTTACAATCTAATATTGAACAAAGTTTTGGAAAGCATCAACGTGATAATTGATGAAACAGGCAGAACAAAAAAGAAGGAAGAAGAAAATGAATCAATGAAATAGCCCTTAGAAGAAGAAGCAGAAGATGAAACATAAGTAGAAGAGGAAGATGAAGAGAATTCGATAGAATAAGAAGAGAAATTCCAGCAAGTGTCTCCAAAGACACTCAGTAAATGAGTACAGAAGAATCATCCTTCAGAACATATTATCGGAAACAAAGATGCAGGAGTTGAGACTAGAAGAAGAATCCGTTCACCAGAACAAATACACCTAGCACTCTCATCTAGAATTGAACCAAACTATTTTGAAGAATCCAACAAGGATGAATTTTGAAAAAGGTCATGGATGAAGAATTGGATCAAATAGAGAAAAATGACACTTGGGAACTGGTTCCAAGACCAAAGAATAAGAATGTGATCAACACAAAGTGGGTCTTCAGGAATAAATTGAATGAAGATGGACAGGTTACAAGGGACAAATCTTGATTGGTATGTAAAAAATATGCACAGGATGAAGGAATCGACTTTGAAGAGATATTTGCCCCAGTTGCCAAAATGGAAGCAATTCATTTTCTTTTAGCTTATGCATGCTCCAAAAATATTAAAGTCTATCAGATGGATGTAAAATCATCTTTTATGAATGGGCAACTTGAAGAAGAATTCTACATTGAATAACCAGAAGGATTTCAGTTGTCAGAGAACGTTGATTATGTGTGTAAATTAAAAAAGGCCTTGTATGGTCTAAAAAAAGCTCCTAGAGCATGGTATTCTAGACTGGATAAGTATCTACAGCAGGAAGGGTTCATAAAAGGAAGTGAAGACAACAACCTCTACATCAAGGTAAGTCGAGGTAATATTTTATTAATTGAAGTTTATGTTGATGATATTATTTTTGGTAGTGATGATGACAGGTTAAGCCAAAAATTTGCAAAAGATATGAATAATAAATTTGAAATGTCGTTACTTGGAGAACTATCCTTCTTTCTGGGACTTCAGATACGTCAAATCAACCAAGCAATTTTTAATTCTCAAACCAAGTATATAAGAGAAATGCTAAAGAGGTTCGGAATGGAATATTGCAAACCAGTTATAACTCCCATGCAAACTGGTTCCAAGTTTAGCAATTATGATGATTCGATGTCTACATATTAGAGGAAATACAGGTCAGTGATTGGAAGCCTACTATATGTGACAACATCTAGACTAGATGTAATTCAGGCAATTGGACAGGTGGCACGATTTCAAGCAGCAACAAAGGAATCGCATGTATTAGAAGTGAAGAGGATTTTCAGATATCTCAAAGGAACAAAAGAGTTTGGATTATGGTATCCAAAAGGAAAGGATCTATCACTTATTTCCTACACATATGCATATTGGGTAGTTTGTATTGATGACCGATGAAGCACCAGTGGAGCAGCATTCTACTTGGGTGAGTGTTTATTATCATGGCTAAGGAAGAAACAATCATTAGTATCTTTCTCTATAGTTGAGGAAAAGTATATTTCACCAGCACAAAGATTCTTTGGATGAAACAAAATATGACAGATATATAGGTTGAGTATGATGATCCTGATGGGTGTTCTATATGCACTAAAAACACACTAAAAACCCTCAATTAATTTGTCAACCTGGGGTAAGTAAACTTAGAGTTGTAGAAAAATATATGCCAAGGTAGAAGGGTTGGTAGTAGTATAGTCTAACTAAGGAAGTGGATATCTAAAGGCTAATCTATTCAAGAAAAATTATCTAATGAGAAAACCCTACTAAAGAAACTTAAACTAGTTAACCTAGTTGCTTTTGGACCAAGGATCGATGGATAGTTCTAGGAAAGCAAATGAAAACCCTACTTGAAGAAAAACTAGTTCAATTATAACAATAAGCAAAAGAAACTATTTAAGCATAACAATAAACAAATAGCAACAACAAACTACTTTAGCTAGCCTACCTAAATTCAATAAACAACTATCGTGGGAAAGCAAGTAAATAAACAAGCAACTATAATATCAAAGCAAGAATAGCCAACTAAGCAATTAACCTATTAAAGCAAGTAAACAACTAACTAACCTAGGATAACTTCTACAGCAAGTAAACTAATAAAAACTACTCAATAAGAAATTAACTAAGCTAAGAGACAAGTGAACTCTATTTTTAATACAACTATTTCTAATTCATAAATTGAAATCTACTTAATTGAAAGAAATAAGAACTAACAACTAACCTTTAATCTATGATAAGTAAATTTCTCTTTAATCTACCAAAGCAAAAGACTATCTATCCTACAACAACAAGAAAATTATCCTTTGATCTACAAAAGAAAGAAACTATCTTTTATCCTATGAAAGCTCAAATATAGTCTTAATGATTGTGTGAATGTTTCTGGTGTTTTATAATATAACGATGGCACTTAACAATGAAATATAAGTCAATAGGGATAAAGTTGGCATTGACTTCAATAGCAAAGTGAAAAGTGTGAATTAGGCAATCCAATGAAAACTTAGCCATTACAGAAACAACATCAATTATCTCGCATATCCATGTGATTATGTAATCATGCGTTAACCATCAACAATATAATGAGATTATAAAATTCAATTGCACTCTATACAATGTAAGAAAACTCATAACTAAATTCAATCATTAACTAAAAATTGGAATTTCAACCTAAATCTAAGAAAGAAATTGCATAAAGTAAAACTAAGCTAGACCTATTTAACAATTCAAATTGCAAAAAGGAAAGTGCTTATAAACAGAAATTAAACATGATTCTAACATATAACAAGTAAACTAATGAGAAAATTAATTAACAACTAGTTAAGACAAATCTAAATAACAATTCAATAAGCAATCTACAAATAAAAACTAGAACTAATACTATCCATCCATCAAAGCCTTGTTAAAGAAAACATAAATTAAAATTATGTTCTAAAACTTTGTTTCAAACTTGATTTTAAAATCATAAAGAAACTTTAATCTACTATTTAATCACACATGGGGTTAGTGTTTAAGTTTACAAACTTGTTTCTACTAACTACAGAGTCAATGCATATTGACAAAATCCTTCATACTAACCTGCAAAAGGAAACTAAAACAGTTAAACTATAACAACAAATTATATAACAAAGAAACAAAATAACAATTCATGTACAGGAAATAAAGAAAAAGACATATAATCTATGGAATTCATAAATAAACTCATAGAACAGTTATGAGATTGCAGGTGGCCCCCCAGACAAGTCATGGTCACTTCTCAAATGCACACCATGAACTCAGCAAAGCAATTTCACCATTAAAACTCAAAAACACAGTCTTATATAGTTCTAGCAAATGAAAATGGAAAAACAAAGGAAAATCATATTTGTCTCTAACACACTACTTCTTCTCTTACTTAAATATTGTATGACCACCACAGTGGTATTTATAGGATTTACAAACCGGTCGACCATTGGAGGGTCAAACCTCTTCTAAAAACAATAAATTACATTAATGGTGCCCTTACTGCTGAAATGGAGTGAGTCAATAATGGCCCTGATTAATAGCCCAAACCAAGTTGTCTAGAGTTCAGTAGTTGGAGGGGGAAAGCATGAGCAAAACCCATGTTCCTGATTTTCCCATCACTGGCCGTCGATACCATAACCTCCAAATATACCATCGTTTTTGTGTAGGACAGAGTGCTAGACCAAGTTCTGGATTGAGTACTGGATGGAGTACCAGACTAAGTGCTGGAAGAAAAAACATGCTACGATTTTTCCCTGTGACACCAAAAAATGTGAATTAGATCTCTGGAAACATAAAATCATACCGAATCATACTCAAGATCATCATAAAAAATGAATTATGCATACCTGGTGTGAGTCATAGAGTTTTGGCACAAAATCCCTTCAAAAACTTCTCCAAAACATGAAAACTTATATATACATTTGGCAAAAGTATCTAATAAATGTCATAAAACTGATCATATCTCGGGCCCAACATCACCCCCACACTTACGATTTTGCAGGTCCCACTGCAAACAAAAATAAATTACCCCTCATAACTAAGGTTGCTGAGGAGGATGAGCTTTAGAAGCTTCTCCTTCTTGCTGTGAAGACTTTTCCTTATGCCTCTTGTGTTGCTTCAGTTGTGCTCTAAGGCTATGGTTGGATTTGCTCATCTCATCAACCAACCATTGAAGGGAGTTTACCTTTTCTTGGAGGAAGGCATTATCATGATGAAGGTGTGTGTATATTTTCTTCCTTTCTTCCAAATGTTGGATAAGATGAAAATTCTCTTTTTGCAGCTTCTCAATGGATGGGACAGAATCAGTGATCTCGGAGGAAGGCTTAGATACTTTGAGAGATGTGGAAAATCTATCATTCTTAGGATCTGGGGTAGGCATTGGTGAAGTAGGAGTAATAGGGTATTGATAGGGAGACATAGGCTCTGACTTTGTCTTTCCTTGTGGCTCTAATCCATCTGCAAAAACTTCCCTAAGTCTCTTTTGAGGGCTCTCAAGATTGGAGGAGACTTCGATAGGTTTTGAAGCAGGCAGGGGTTTTGCATAAGGTTTTTTTCTTGTGCTCTGGGTACTCTTTCGAAAGGGTCCTTCATTAAATCGATTGGATCCCCTCCTATTTGTGGGAACTAAAGGAAGGTCTTGTTGAATCACTTCTTTGAGATTTTTAGGTATAATATCAAGAGAGATTGAAGGCATTGGGGGGTTAACAATAAACTTCCTTTGATCTTTAATCTTGGTATTTTTACTCGATGAGGAAGCAGGGGTTTCAACAAGCTTCTTGTATTTTTCCGGTAAGGAAATGGTTTGTGCAAGGGGATTTGCAGTCATTGGAGAGAAGGGCTCAGATGGAGAGATAGTCCTTAGGCCAAGTGGCTTTTTGTTGATCTTAATTGTCAAGTAAGGGTTTGCGAATTGATAGATAAATGCATCTCAAGTTTTCCCCTGTTTCTCTAATTCGCTTAGAATAAGGATTTTGATTAATCCATGGTGAAAGAGGATTTTGTGGGGATTAGTTAAATTCATCCTCACTTGAGAGGAAATTTTTTCCAATCTCTTTAGAAATTAGAAGGGAAAATTCAAAGGTTTGTTGAACTGAAAATGACCTAGCAATCTAAAATGACAGGCTCTGAAAGTGGAATATCTACCTTCTCATGTGATAAACCTCATGATGATGATGAGAGGGTTGATTAATTCCTCCTATATCCATTCCATGGAATATCCTTTTTCTTCTGAAATGTTATGGAATTCAGGCTTAAAAACCCTGTTATAACTTGAGCGCAACAACTGGTGGTTTTTGAGCCATCTATCTCCCATTCTTGGAAGCTTTGTGGTTGCATAAATAGACTCTTATGAAACCTCAAAGGAAAGATACCCCACACATGTTTTCTTCTCATCGAAACTGAGGGAAAATTGCATGGAGAGGCCATCATCATGGCCCTACAAGTGAGATAAGAATGGGCCCCAGCCTGCACACAAAAACAACTCTATGCATTGTGCAAACTCAGGAATGGAAAAAAGATCTGGATAGGAAGAGGGTTCATACCTCTTGGCCATTGTGATGAGGTGAAAAAATATACAGAGGAAAAATTCACCAAGAGAGGGTGTGATCGGGACAAGCGATGCCATGAGTTGAGCGCGAGTCGAATGCGATTTGAACAGGGGAAGAAATGGTAGAGGCTTAGCACGAATACTTAACACAGGGAAAGGAAAATGGAAAGGGTGAATTGGGATAATAGGTTACCTAGCCCATATTTGAATGTGCCTATAATGAAATTGGTTGCACACATGTGCGCATGAGTTTCCAAGTGTGGGAAATTTTTAATTCAAAGGAACGTCTATTGGGCAAGTTTAATGATGCACAGTTAGATCAATGTCCAAGTATTTTGACTTGGACATTTGATCATGAACATATCTAAAGCATCCTCAATCAATTGCCTGCAACCAATTTAATTGAATTTCATTGATTCATGGTTACCTGGAATTGTGGACAGTTACTGGTGTGTAAATTCATATGGCACTTCATTCGACACCTCATACAACACTTCATACGACACCTCATACATCACTTCTGTGTTAAAACAATTTTTTTACCTCCTGTAGATAGACATGTTTTTGACAATCACAGTGGTTAAGAGCAGAGGAAGAATACTCCTTTGCTCACTCAGTCCTCTTGCATAGGACATAAAACCTAAAATGAACAGGTTATAGCAAGCACAAGATGTGTATTTTCAATCCTACAATATACATCTTGTAATGCGAAACAAGTATATGTTCAACAATTTATAGCACACAAGAGTTTAGCACTTCAAAAATAAAATGACTATTAATGTAATAACCTATATCATGGAAATAATACAAAAATTATTGCAATTATTTATTTATCTGGGCAATGATCATTTCTTAGCTCATGAACCCATCGCCCACACCTAAGTATTGTGACACCTGACAATCAAAAGTATAACAAACCAATCAGTTCCCCCAATAGCCAAAGATTTATAGTATGTCAAGTGTAAAGATAAATTTCAAATATTGGTCTGACGAGACAATTAGAAGATGTCCCCACCTATAGGATAATAGATCTTATACATAGATAAGAAGAGGTAGGCAAGAGAGTTTCAAGATAGTCTTAGAGTTAGTTCCCAATGGAAAGTTTATGGAGTTAATTAACCTTATCTTAACCATACATACTTCATGTCATCTTTTTATGCAAGTAATGTCATACATCAGGACAAGTTTAAATTTATTATTTATTTTTTGTCATATTACCATCCTCGCTAGGTAGAATGCCCCACTGCTAGCAAGCTTGTTCAGTACTCTGATGGGTTTAACTAGTCATACCACAAGTCGGTACCCACTGTGAATAGACCTGTTCAGTATCCCGACGGGTTAGCCTCTTACACCCTCAGAGATTGGCCCTCCATATTTTAAGATTTTAGAATAAAATTGCTTTGTGCAAGAAAATGGGGGGACAACTCTGAAAACAACTTTTTCTTTCTTTTTTTAATTGGGATGGTATTTATGTTAGAGGATGACTTTTTGTTATATTACATAGTGATTGTCCTGATGTATGTGGTACTTAAGCAGATGTGGTCTATCTAAAGATATGATATAATCAAGCTATTTAGTGTGTAGTGGATGGTACCATTGAGAAAGAATAAAAAGGTATCTCTAGGCTCAACTCACTTTCTTCTTTTGTAGTTATTGTGATGTTT
This sequence comes from Picea glauca, assembly GCA_000966675.3. Taxonomy (NCBI): domain Eukaryota; kingdom Viridiplantae; phylum Streptophyta; class Pinopsida; order Pinales; family Pinaceae; genus Picea; species Picea glauca. The sequence continues at coordinate 167,283 of JZKD02S1001158.1, forward strand.
CCATGACTAATCACTAATTATAACTCCTTGTTACTCTTTGATAAATACACTTTACTCACTTACTCAGGTTTCTTGGAAAAACTGTACGAGTGACCTCTAGGCCTAATAGTTATGCTATCGCTTACTTATACATTGGTGAAGAGATTTAAGAGAAACTGCTTTGAAATGCCTTAAGAAAATATTTTTTTTGCAAAAATATGGCTAATTACAGTAATTCAATATTCATTTGATGCTTAGCAGACAACAAAATTCAAGTGTAACAATGTTTTGAAGAAAAAATCCTTCTTTTATATTTCCTTGAAACTGCCTACTCCTGGTGAAATAAATACTTACAGAAATCTCTAGAATTTCCTTATTAACAAAATTCAAAAAAACTATTTACATATGTAAAATAGAAAATTCAGAAAACTTTTCAGGAACAAGGGGGGACTTCTCCATATACTAAGGTCAATTCCTTTTCTGTTGACATGACCTGTAGAAAATCATCTTTGGAAATGGCCTTATGATAAAAATTGAGTCGGTGTCCATTTACTACAAAGGAGACTTGTCCATCATCAATTTTTTTAATTTTTACAGCTCCATTGTTATGTATAGTGTCTACCTCATAAGGGACCAACCACCGGGTGATGAGTCTTCCTTTGAAGGTTTTGAATTGGGAATCAAACAACAAAGACCAATCACCAGGTTGGAAGTGTTTATTCTTAATAAACTTGTCATGCCACTTGTTCCTCTGGTTTTCGACTAATATTGTCCTTTGGATGGCATCTTACCTGATTTCATCAAAATCATTCAATTTTAGGGCTCGTTGCTTCTAAGCCTCATCTAAGTTCAATCCCAATTCTTTTGCAATATGAAAGGTCCTTACTTGGAATTATATTGGTAGAAGTACTTGTTTCCCATACACTATCTCCTAAGAGTTATGCCCAGTGGTGTTCCTCCAGGTGGTACAGTATGCCCACAAAGCCTCTGAAAGCCTATCATCCCAATATTGGTGATGTAATTGAATAGTCTTGGTCAAGATAGCTTCCAAGACTTTGTTTGTAGATTCTACCTGACCATTGGCTTGCGGGTGATATGAAGAAGATTTACAGTGTTTAATCCCATATTTCTCTATTAGCTCTCTCATCAGCTTGGAACTGAATTGATTTCCTTGGTCTTTAACAATTTCACGAGGGACACCGAAGTGGGTAAATATGTCTTCATAGATTAATTCGAGAACAAACTTCTTTATAGCCCTAAATAGGGCGTTTTCCTCTACCCACTTGGTGACATAGTCTGTACAAACCAAAGTATAGTTCTTTTTACGGGACATAGGTGAATTGGTCCTAAAACGTCAAGGGCCCATTTTTTGAAGGGTTCTATCATAACTTGGGAATGCAAAGGCATTTCGTTATCTGATGTAGGTCTTCTAATCCTTTGGTAACTATCACAACTTCTCACATACTTGGAAACATCTTTGAAAATTCTGGGCCAATAGTAACCTGAATGTAGTACCTTATATGTTGCATGTTTGTCAAAAAAATGGCCACCACATGGTCCATCATGACAACTTCGTAGTATTTCTGGTACCTCATCCTCTCGGGCACATCTACGAATAATCAAATCAGGACCTATGCGAAAAAGGTCATGAACAACCCAAGAGTAATTAGCACTCTTTGTAATAATTTTCTACTTTTCATGAGGTGAAAAATGAGATGGTAACTTCCTGGTAGCGAGATAATTTTCCATATATACAAACCATGGGGTATTGATACAAAGGGAAAAGAGGTGCTCATCTGGGAAACTATCATCTACAGGGATATCATCATCCTCATTTTTTATTTGGGAAAGAAAATCAGCTACCACATTATCCTTTCCAGGTCGGTCAAGCACAGTGATATTAAATTCTTGTAATAACAGGAGCCACCTAGTTACTCGGCCATTAGTTATGGGTTTATTCATGAGAAATATAATGGAAGAATGATATTTATGTACGAATACTTTGTAACTTGTAATGTAATGACAAAACTTTTTAATATCATGAACAACTACCAAGAATTCCTTCTCGGTAACTGTATAGTTTAAGTTAGCAGGGGACAAGTTCTTGCTCACAAAATAAATGGCATAGGACTATTGGTCCTCTTTCTTCCCTAATACTCCTCCTATTGCAGTGTCAGACGCATCAATGGATATATGAAATGGGAGATTCCAATTGGGCTCTCTAAGAACTGGTTCCATAGATAGCTTAGCTTTCTGGGTTTCAAAGGCAGTTTGACACTGATCAGTCCAGACAAAATCAACATCTATTATTAACAATCCAAACATAGGTGCAACAATCTTTGTAAACTTTTAAATAAACCGTTGGTAGTATCTGGCATGTTCAAGAAAGCTTCTCACCTCTTTACAAGTCTTTAGGGGTGGAAGTCTGACAATGGCCTCAATCTTTGCAAGATTGAATTTTATCCCTTCAGATGAAACATGATGTCCTAGAACCACTCCTTCAGTTAACTACATTTTACATTTTTCATGACTTAGAGATAGGTTCTTAATACATAATTCTTTGACTACCTTACTGTATATTGGAATGTCTTTAATGTTTTTAAGCAAGGGAATATTGACAGAAATATTCTTCAATTCATTCAAGATGTCAAATTCTGGTCGAGTGGTAGGTTTATCTATTACCAATCTATATGGATAAGGAGGGGACTCCGTGATTTGTGAAGGCTTAGTTTGGGGAAGCTTAGGTTCTTGGTTTTTCGGGATAATAACACCTTCCCACCTAGTGTCATTTGTGGGTTGTTTGGTGGTGTCTTATTCATCTTCTTCCTAGATGACTACTGAAGGTCTCTGTCTATTCATAACTTTTCCCGATCTTAGTTGGATTTCCTGTAATGGAACCGGAGTAATAACATATGTCGGGAAGGCCTACATCTCAACATTATGAAGATGTTGAGGGGAATTGTTATTAGGATTGTGCATTGGCTGTGTTGGTAATAATGTTGATCTTGGGGAGCTTGCATTGTGATATTGTAGTGGCTATTGTTGTGGAATAGAAGGTAAAGGTGGTGGAACAAAACTTGGCATAACCTACAGAATGTTCGGTGGAAACTGAGGATAAGAATGGACATAGGGATAGGTGGAGCTTGAGGGTTTCCTTGGTTATTCCTTCCTCTCCATCCTTGAGGCCAAGGATGTTGGTACTGAGTAGACCAGTTTTTCCAAATTGGTGAGTTCCACTGTTGTTTTTGTTATTAATAGGGTGGAACTTGAGATTATAAATTTGTGTACGTAGGTTGGTTCCTAGGATACCATGGCCTCCTAGGTGCATAAAAGGACTCCCTAGGATCTCCACTCCTATAGATGGATAGTAAACTAGGAAATGATGGACATTTCTTAGGTGATTGGTATTCCGTGCAAAATCCACAAACTGAAATGTTATCTAATGGACATTCCGTTGAGGAGTGCTTCCTTTTGCATCTTGGGCAATATATGCTCATTGCGAAATTTTCCTCCTCTTGTTTCTTTTTAATTTTGAGGGTGTCCAATTGGGAACCTATTGTTCTATATATATATTTCTTTAATTTTTCTAAAAGGTTCCCTATCTCTACTCTCGTGGTGCCACCTGAACTAATCGGTTTAAATATTTTATTATAAGGGTCTCGAACATTCTTTCCTATTTTGGTTCTACTCCTTGAGAAAGTTTTACACATTTCACATATTTTGGAAAATGGTTTATGCGAGATGTCACCTAATGCCATCAGTTAAGAATCTCTAGATATTCTTCTAAAATTCCCTTAAGGAAAAGATCCATAACTTCATCCTCTAGGAGGTCATGGTATTTTGAATTCTGGGTGATATAACCAAATTGTTCCATATAATCTTTGAGGGTCTCGTCTTCTAACTGTTGGATTTTAAATATTTCATTACGAGACTCCTTGGTCTTCCAATAGTCTTGGTACTTTTTAAGAAATATGTCTTTCATGGCTTCCCAAGATCTAATACTGGATTCTCCCAACCCTGTGAACCATCTTAGTGCAGAGTCTTTGAGGGTGGCAGGAAAGAGTTTTAGTTTTTGGGCATCTTGTACATAGTTGTGTCTCCTACAAAAGATGTTGAATTCAAATAGGAAGGTGTCTGGATATTCACTTTTTTTACCATAAAAGGTAGGCAGTGCTGAGTGAGGAATATTCTTCATGTTGACATTTGGGGTGGTGTCCAAAATTAGAAATCCGAAGGTAGTTCCAGTTTGGTTTCCAGTTTCTTCTTCCTCCCCGTGCCTTACATTGATATGATCTTCTTGATCATCTGTGTTGGTTTGATTTCCAAAAAGAGAGTACCTAGGTGGTTTTATCTTTGAAGAGAACAATGTTTATCTTTGATGGAAAGGTATCCCTACTAATTGGGTATCTAGGACTCTACTTGAGTCAGTTGACATTATTGGTACGAAAGTTTCTGTGTCAATTTGAGAGATAATTATGTTGGTTGAACAACCAAACAAAAGATTCACCTTTTCAGGTTCTATGATGTCCTCAAAGTTAGGATCTCTCAGTGGTGGTGTAAAAGCAAAGGTTGTATTGTTCGGTTCTGCGGAAGGCTTGAGTGATCTTGCCTCATGTACCAATATGATTGATGCTTCAATTTCATGTTCTATAGTGCTCCCCTTGTTAGTCTCTTTAGAGACTGCTTTAGCTCTTTGATTTGAGCTAGCTCATACGTTTTTCATATCGGTCTATGGAGCTTATGAGGGGAACGTTCCTTCCCCAAAAAAGATAAGAAGAAACCTTGGTTGAAAGGTCTTATTTAGATTTAATGTATCTACCTTTTGGATCTCTAGTTCTATTGATGAAAGAAAACAAAAACAAAAACAAAAAACTACCATTTGGTTGCTAGTTCTATACATGACAGTAAACAAAAACAAAAGGAAAAAACTACCATTGGGTTAGGGGGAGCCTGCAATACCTGATCCATAGGTTCTTACCTCTCGTCTTAAAGATCCCCCACCACCAATCTAAATATAAGGTTTAAAAATGATCTATTTCCTAACTATTTCTTACCTTGAGACAACTCCCCGAAAATGACGCCAAAAATGATGGGTGTTCTATATGCACTAAAAACACACTAGAAACCCTCAATTAAATTGTCAAACTAGGGTAAGTAAACTTAGATTTGTACAAAAATACATGCCAAGGTAGAAGGGTTGGTAGTAGTATAGTCTAACTAAGGAAGTGGCTATCTAAAGGCTAATATATTCAAGCAAAGTTATCTAATGAGCAAACCCTACCAAAGAAACTTAAACTAGGTAACCTAAGTAATTTTGGACCAAGGATCGATGGATAGTTCTAGGAAAGAAAATGAAAACCCTACTTGAAGAAAAACTAGCTCAATTATAACAATAAGCAAAAGAAACTATTTAAGCATAACAATAAACAAATAGCAACAACAAACTACTTTAGCTAGCCTACCTAAATTCAATAAACAACTATCCTGTGAAAGCAAGTAAATAAACAAGCAACTATAATATCAAAGCAAGAATAACCAAGTAAGAAATTAACCTATTAAAGAAAGTAAACAACTAACTAACCTAGGACAACTTCTACAACAAGTAAACTAATAAAAACTACTCAATAAGAAATTAACTAAGCTAAGAGACAAGTGAACTCTATTTTTAATACAACTATTTGTAATTCATAAATTGAAATGTACTTAATTGAAAGAAATAATAACTAACAACTAACCTTTAATCTATGATAAGTAAATTTCTCTTTAATCTACCAAAGCAAAAGACTATCTATCCTACAATAGAAAGAAAACTATCTTCTGATCTACAAAAGAAAGAAACTATATTTTAACCTATGAAAGCTCAAATATAGTGTTGATGATTGTGTGAATGTCTTCGGTGTCTTATAATATTACGATGACACTTAAGAATGAAATATAATTCAAGAGGGATAAACTCGACATTGACTTCAATAGCAAAGTGAAAAGTGTGAATTAGGCAATCCAGTGAAAACTTAGCCATTACAGAAACAACATCAATTATCCTGCATATCCATGTGATTATGTAATCATGCATTAACCATCAATAGTATAATGAGATTATAAAATTCAATTTCACTCTATACTATGTAAGAAAACTCATAACTAAATTCAATCATTAACTAAAAATTGGAATTACAACCTAAATCTAAGAAAGAAATTGCGTAAAGTAAAACTAAGGTAGACCTATTTAACAATTCAAATTGCAAAAAGGAAAGTGCTTATATATAGAAATTAAACATGATTCTAACATATAACAAGTAAACTAATGAGAACATTAATTAACAACTAGTTAAGAAAAATCTAAATAACAATTGAATAAGCAATCTACAAATAAAAACTATAACTAAGACTATCCATCCATCGAAGCCTTGTTAAAGAAAACATAAATTAATATTATGTTCTAAAACTATGTTTCAAAATTGATTTTATAAGCATAATGAAAATTTAATCTACTATTTAATCACACACGGGGTTATTGTTTAAGTTTGCAAACTTGTTCCTACTAACTACAGAGTCATTGCATATTGACAAAATCCTTCATACTAACCTGCAAAAGGAAACTAAAACAATTAAACTATAACAACAAATTATATAACAAAGAAACAAAATAACAACTCATGTACAGGAAATAAAATAAAAGACATCTAAGCTATGGAATTCATAAATAAACTCATAGAACAGTTACCAGACTGTTGGTGGGGCCCCCAGCAAGTCATGCTCACTTATGAAATGCACACCACGAACTCAGCAAATCAATTTCACCATTAAAAGTAAAAAATGCAATCTTATATAATTCTGGCAAATGAAAATGGCAAAACAGAGGAAAATCGTATTTGTCTCTAACACACTACTTCTTCTATTTATTAACTATTGTATGACCACCATGGTGGTATTTATAGTATTTATAGACTGAGAGGTCAACCATTGGAGGGTAGAATCTCTTCTAAAAACAATAAATTACATTAATGGTGCCCTAACTACCGAAATGGAGTGAGCCAATAATCACCCTACTTAACAACTGAAACTGAGTTGTCAAGAGTTCAGTAGTTGGAGGGGGCAAGCACGAGAAAAATCCATTTTCTTGATTCACCCATCACTGGTTTCCAATACCATAACCACTAAATCACCCATCATTTTTGTGAAGGACGAAGTGTCAGATAGAGTGTCAGACCAAGTACTGGATTGAGTGCCAGAAGCAAAAATGTGTTGTGATTTCGCACTATGACACCAAAAAATGTGAATTAGATCTCTGGAATCATAAAATCATATTGAATCATACTCAAGATCATAATAAAACATGAATTATGCATACCTGGTATGGATCATAGCGTTTTGACACAAAATCCCTTCAAAAACTTCTCCAAAACATGAAAATGCATATATACATTCGGCAAAAGTGTCTAATAAACATCATAAAACTAATCATATCTCGGGCCCAAAATAGCCCATTGCAATCTATTGTGATAATAGAAGAGCCATCAGTATCTCAAAGAACTCAGTGATGCACTTCAAGACGAAGCACATTCTAATCAAGTATCACTTTCTACGGGAGAAATTTGCAGAAAAGAACATCAGAGTTGAGTATGTGGGCACAAAAGAACAAGTGGCAGACATTTTTACAAAACCACTTCCACAAGAAGCCTTTGAATATCTTCAGCAGAGACTTGGAGTTATTTCTACTTCAAAATGAATTCTTTTTGAATTCTTATCTTATATGTCTTAGATGTACATGAGGAAGCACCATAAGAGGACAGATCAGCCAAGGGGAGAAGCCCCAGATGGAAAGATACATTTTCCATTGATGGCAAAGGGGAGAGATTTATTAGATGCAAAGGAAAGAGGCATGGTTCTAGGGGTGGCATATTTATCAGATGCAGAGGACAAAGGCATGGTTCTAGGGGGAGCATGAATGATATGATTTCAGTATTGCATCAAAGTGTTGCCATCAATTCCAAAGGGGAACATTGTTGATAAAGGTTTGTTTTCATTGATGTCAACCATTGAAGAAATCCTGGTAGCATAAAGGTTTGGTTAATGGACCCAAGTTTGTTTGATGTAAAGATGACTCATTATTGTCTTGTCATGGTTGATAAGAAGTATAGATGGATGAAATCCAAAGTGGTCCCCTTATGGTGAAATCCCTCACGAGAAGACACTTTGCGGATTGAGTTATCCTAGAAGTATGGTTAGAGAACCCATGCTTAATTGTGGAATAATGAGATGAAGGACAGTGAATTTGTCAGTGAAACTATCCTATATGGATAGTTCTTTTCATGCCATTTCTGGTGGTATGTGGAACGTCACATAACTCCTCACGGTTAGAGAGTTATGACCACATGATGTTGGAGAACCCTCTTGAGTCTTATAGAAGTCCCCAAGACTCAAAGTTTTGGTAAAAGAAATTAGTTTGAATGGAGAACTCCCTAAAATAAGGAAAGTGTAATGCTACATGAAGATATAAATAAGAGGCAAATCTCACTCATTAAAGACACACTTGTACATATTGTATATCTATTTTTTGTGTAAGGCTTATTGTAAATACTTGTGGATACATTTGAAGTGGTAAACATTTCAGGTAGCATGAAGGGTTGATGGAAAAATTATTAGAATTAAAGTGAATATAAAAACCCCTATTTTCTGAGGCGTAAGAGGGTTGTTTGTGTATAGAGTGTGTATAGTACACGGGTTGTCTATGTATAGGGTGCATACGTTCGTTGGCTAGATGTGTACAGGGTGAGTACATGTTGGTAAAGAAATGGAAACTTGAGAAGATGAAGATGCAGAGGTTCTATATTCTGAGATCAAGCTCCCAGGAAGGTCTAAAGTACTCAAATACATTAGATCCATCCATTGGTTCAAAATTTATGTCTTATTTCTATGAATAATGGTATTTTGATGTATGCATGAGGAATGGAAATGGAAATTTGAAGATTCTCCCTAGAAATAATAGTGTCTACATGTGATCTTTTGCATAAGTCAGATCTACACAAATATTGTTCTAGCATATTTATCATTCATACTTATTGTGAGTCACATCTTGTACTTCTTGGCATATTGATAAGGGTTTTTATGGCACATGGTTGAGATATTGTAATTGTGTAGTGGTTGATGTATTGAGAAGTTGAATATCAGAAATGGTTTGATGACTAAGATCATGTGAGGGATATTATACGTGTTCATGATTACACACACCTACATGACACATTAATAGAGAGAGACATATTTTCTTTGAGTAATGTTTATGTATGATGATGCATGCAAAGGGTACAACTACATTAGAGATACAATGACAGGTTACAGATGGTTAGAAGTTTTGAAGAGAAAGGAAAACCTAGTTTTAGAAGTCATACACAGGTTGCATAACAGTTTGGTCGTGTACATATGTGGGATGCATAACATATAGGGTGCATACATACATGGGTTGTAGAACTACAACTCGCGTACCTGTTGTATTTTTGTAGATACATGTTCAGTTTAGGTGCATATTGATTACATGACAGTTGTACAGGTTGGATACAGGTTAGTAGTATAGGTTGATACAACTGTACATCATTATATCTCACAGTGATAGTGTGACAATGGTTCCATCATTCTACTTCTACTTCAGGGTGGTTGGATGGGTCAAGGATGGGTAGTTGTAGCCACCTTCCGGTTGTAGCCGGAGAACATAGGGGGTTGTAGCCTCCTTTTGTTTGTAGCTAGAGAATTGGGGAGTTGGAGTTTCCCTTAGGTTGTAGCCTGAGAAACTAGGGAGTTGGAGCCTCCTCCCAGTTGTAGCTGGAAAACAAAGGAAGTTGGTGCTTCCAATGAAAATTAATTATTCAATAAATATAAGAAAAAACATTATGTGGTTTTCTCCTACTTTGGGTTTCCACATAAAACATTGGTGTATTGTGTATGTGTGTGATTGTTCATTTCTTATTGCTAATTATTGGATAATAATTCTACATTGATATAACACTTGGATTATTTGGTTAAAAAGTATTATAATTTAGCTATTACTGATTCACCCCCGTTCTCAGTAATCCAACAGTAGTAACTTCAAGGTCAAAACAGATCATGATAGTCTTAAATACTTTTTGGAATAAAGAAAATCTTCAGAAGAAAAAAAAAATAAGTGACCAAGATATTGGGTTATGATTTTGAAATCATCTATAAAAGAGGGAAGAAAAATGTTGTGGTAGATTCATTCTCAAGAAAGGATGAATATGTTGAGGCCTTTCTATGTGCTATCTCGATCATCCAACCCGATTGGATAATAGAAGCGAGGGGTGAATGGAAGAATGATGAAAATGTATGGACTCTCATTCAAAGGTTGTAGCAGGATTCCAGTGCATCAGATATATTTGCATGAAAAATGATTCACTATGGTACAAAGATCACTTATATCTATGTAATAACTCCCAGCTAAAACAAAAGGTACTATTCGAATTGCACAACTCTCTGGTAGAAGGGCACTCGGGATTTTTGAAAACCTACCATAGGGTCAAGAATGAAATTTTTTGGGGTGGCCTTAAAACTGATGTTCAAAGGTTTGTGGCAGAAAGTTTGGTTTGGAAAAAAAATAAGCTAGAAACAATTAATACCCTACGTATTTTACAACCATTAGCCATCCCAAGTCAACATTGGGAGGAGGTTTCCATGGATTTCATGACAGGGTTACTGAAGTTCGAAGGAAAGAGTTTCAACATGATGATTGTTGATAGACTGGCCAAGTACGCAAATGTTTTTGCACTCTCTCATCCCTTCAAATTCAGTACAGTGGCCATCGCATTGATGGAGATAGTTCAAAAGATGCATTGAAGACCAAATATTATTTTAAGTGAAAAAGGTCCCATCTTCATTGGACATTTTTGGACATAATTATTTTCTTTTTTGGGTACTCAATTGGCTCATAGCTCATCCTATCATCCTCGATCTAATGGAAAAACTGAGATAGTGAACAAATGTCTGGAAGGATACTTTCGTTGCTTTGTCTCTGATAAAAAAAAAAAATGGTTTAAATGGTTACCCTTGGCAGAATGGTGGTATACCACTTCCTTTCATAATGCAAAACAAATGATGCCATTTATGGCACTCTATGGATACCACCCTCCTTCCATCACTTTTTAAATAAAATAAAAATCTAAGGTTCAAGCAGTGGAATATCACATAGAGCATCAATAACAAGTTCTCCACATCTTAAAGGACAACCTGATCATGGCACAAAATCCCATGAAATAACAAGCATATCAACATCATAGTGAAAGAAGTTTTTAAGTAGGGGATTGTGTTTTTTTAAGACTAAAACCATACAAACATATGTACCTCAAGCAAGACAAGAAGGATAATAAACTATCACCAATGTACTATGGTTCTTATAAGGTGTTTAAAAATATTGGTACTATGGCATACAAATTGGACTTTCCTGCATCTTCACAAGTACACCCAGTTTTCCATACTTCATGCTTAAAGAAGGTTATAGGTGACAAGATACCATTTCCAACTATATTTCCAAAAATTGAAGAGGAAGGAAAAATCATATTGGAGCCTGAAGCTATCACTGACACAACAATTCACTAGTTGATGAATAGATCCATTTCAGATTATATGATTAAGTGGAGGAAACTACATGTTGAAGATTCCACTTGGGAAGATGAGTCCTTTATATAGAAGCATCCAAAATTATTCAAGAATTGAAAATAACACTTTTTTGAAGGGGAAGGGCATGTTAATACCTAAATAGTGGCACATTACCCCTTAATTATGGAATATTACATTATTAATGTTATTTTATTTGTCGTCTTCGGTACATTAGTTGTAATTGTACCTCTTAGTCTCCTATATATACAAACGAGACATTTTCATTTGGAATCATATTTTATTTGAAAATATATGTGGTGTATGAGGAGGTTTCCCCCTTGAAGAGGCTTATTATCTGAAATTCTCTCTTTCTCAAGGTGTTGAGTACTTATTCTGAGTTTTTTCTTTGCTATCTTCGTATTTGGTTCCTAACATAAGAAGTACCAAGAGGATCACTCAACACTTCATTAAAATTCAATTTATTCATATCAAGAGGGGGCTCAATGTTGAAGCATACCTTTGGGTAAAGTTGGCAAGGGAACTCCATCAAGGTTCCTTTAAAAAACAATAGGGTTCCAAGAAACCTACAAATTGCAAAAACAAATAATGGTGTGGGGTCCAAGTATCATTTCCTCAGAATTCACTTTGATGGGATGAAAGAATCACATGGTATTTTTCAACCTTAATACCATAAATGTTTATTTAAAATTGTATTTTTTTTGGGACAATATGTTAAGCAAGTCACTTGAAAAATTACCTATTGGTTTGGAATATCTATTAGAGGATAATATTATATGTATAGAAAATAGATCAGTCCGAGAGAATTTTTTAATTTTTATGTATGTGGTTGTTGTAGCTACAATGAAACCCATTTTTAATTATATAAAAATGTTGGGTGAGTGCATGAATATGGTGGATGATAAAGTGGCAACGTGGTGAGAAGGAATACACACTCGTGGGAACACGTGTCCATTTCTAGGAACACACATGTGTTCATGATGTGACAGGTTCAAAAAAACCCGAACCTTCACTCAAGAAGCCATGTAGGCAAGTTCCCAAGAACGTATAAACATTCTCAAGAATTCAAGCGCGTTCCAAAGAAACATGTGTAGAAGAATGCATATGATTTCCTAAAAAAATTTAAATAAAAATAATCCCCACTCTTTAGGAATGCACACATGTTCCTAAATCATGTGCACCTTATCAGGAACAAGAACACACACACATTACTGTTAACAAGAAATATATCTCTATCCCCTCTTCTCTCTCTCCCCCTTCCTCCCCCACCTCTCTCTATCTCTCCAACCACTCTCTCCC
>JZKD02S1001158.1:197798-231724 GCA_000966675.3 Picea glauca
ATAATAAGCCTCTTCGAGGGGGAAACCTCCTTTTACCCCACTTAAATGTTCAAGTACAAGATGATTAAAAATGAAAATGTCTCCTTGGTATATATAGGATACTAGGAGGTATAATTACAACTAATGGCCTAAAGTAGACATAAATAAAATAACATTACTAATATAATATGCCCCAATTAAGGGGTAATGAGCCAATATTAGGGCTTAACATATTGTCCTTTATGAGAATGGATAGATGTCAAGTGCAATCATAGTCATATGATGTCATGCATAGATGAATATAGATTGATGTGGTTCAATGAGTTGGCATTGATATGATACATATATGAAGATGAATCAATGAGTTGTCATTGATATGATGCATTGTTAGGTTAATGTAAAGATGAATCATTGTGGTTCATAAGATGCACCAATGGATGAACTCCAAAGTGGTCTCCTTATGGTGAATGCTCTCACGAGAAGATGATTTATGGTTGATTTGTCCTTGAAGTATGGTTGGAGAACCCATGTTGGATTGTGGCATAATGAGATGAAGATCAATGAATTTGTAAGTGAAACTATCCTATATGGATATTGCTCATCATGTCATTTCCGGTGGTATGTGGAATGTCACATAACTCCTCATGGTTTGAGATATATGGCCTTACGAATATGGAGGTCCCTCATATGTAGCCTTGAAGCCCCAAAAGGTCAAGAAGTCATAGAGCTTTCAAAGAAGAAATTATTATTTAAATGATAAAGTGAAGTGACATGGTCAAGGAGGATTATTTAAATAATAAAGTGACATGACAAAATCAAAGAAGATTATTTAAATGATAAAGTGAGGTGAAAAAATCAAGGAGGAATATTTAAATGATAAAGTAATGGAGAACTTTCTAATTATGGAAAGTGGTTAACCCTAAAATGAGGAAGTAATGGAGAAATTTCTAATTATCGAAATTAGTTAACCCTAAAATGAGGAAAATAGGTTAAGTGACCCAGAAATGGGTTAAGTGACCTATAAGATGAAGAGTACAAGTAAGAGGCTAGGGTCTCTTGTGAAAGGGAATCTCTTGTGTATCACTTGAGCATGTATTGAAGATCTATTTTGAGAGAGAGTGTGTATGGAGGATCTCATGGATGCATCAAAGTTTCAGCAAGTCTGAGATCTTAATGACGAATGTTCTGGAAGTTTAGAAACCCTAGTTTCTGAGTCGTACACAGGGCTAGTAGTGTATTAGGGTGCATACATATTGATTTATATGCAGGTTTTCAGTGTATTGAGGTGTGTACATATGTGGGATGTCATTGCATTAGGGTGCGTACATGTTGGTAAAACCATGGAAACTTGAAGAGATGAAGATGCATAGGTTCTAGATTCTAAGATCAAGCTCCTAGGAAGGTCTACAATGCTTAGATACATCAGATCTATCCATTGGTTCAAAAGGTATGGTCACATAGTTTTATTGATAGATACTCTTACTTATTGTATGGAAAATTCTTAAGGCATTCTTGGTATGGCTATTGTGATTTGGTTTGTATTGGTTGATGGAGTGAGAAACACTCTTATGATTTAGTGCTGATATGATTTCTATAGTATGTTGATTTATTATACATGATTGAGTAACATTCATATTGTATGGTTGAGGAGCATGAGTAGGTTGTTGGAGAGCTTGGATGTGTTGTGACTGGCTATGGGTCAGATTGAATAGAGAAATACATAAGAGAATGTGATTGTAGGTGGCAGAGGTTCTGAGTGTGTGATGAAAAGGAAAACCCTAGTTTCTCAGAAGTATACGCAGGTTGTAGTATAGGCTGGCCGCATACATACGTAGGTTGTACTATTGGTAGGCCATATACATATGCATGTTGCACTACTGAAAGGTCCCGTACTTGTGACAAATTGATATTTGTTGAGGATTTTTTCCTCATCTCAGTTGGTGCTGAGGGTGTAAGCCATGTCTTGCATTATAGAGATGGTGCTCTTGTAGAGTTGTAATCTATTCAATTGTTGCTGAAAAACCCCAAGGATTGTAGTCCGTAATAAAAACAAGACTATACATACATCTTGTTTTCTGTGTGTTTCTTATGGTGATAATTTGTTGATGATATATTGTTGATATATGTTGTTGATATGTGTTTTCATTTAACTAGTTATAAATGAAATCCATGAGTAATGGGTTAATGGTGAATGCTTACTAATGAATTTTTTGTAAGAGGAAAGTTTGGGAAAAGGATCCCTAAACTGTTCACCATCCCCTCTCAGTGTAGTCAGTGTGTCTAAAAATTGGTATTAGAGCAGGCCTTTACTATAATCCTTAATAAGCTTGAAGGAGATCCATAGACACAGAAATGGATGATGATGTTCCAATACTTGATGAGGAAAACTATTCTACTTGGAGAATATAAATGAGAGTGCACTTGAAAGAAATGGGAGTAGGTATTTGGAAGGCAGCCATTGGTGGATCAATTTCCTTGAAGAACAAGTCAAAGTTTACAGCTCAAACGAAAGGAGAGAAGAATGATGCATTTGCTCTTAAGACCATTCTTAGTGGACTCTCAAGCCTTATCAAAGAGAGCATGGGAAAATGCACTTCCACCAAGGATCTATGGCTAAATCTAGAGGATACATACCAAAGCAAGAAGAAAGACATTGAAGACAACTCCATCAAGACACATGAAGGTAAATAATCTCCAAAAACTCTTGGTTGCATTATTTATAAAAATGATGATGTTCTCAAAAAGGAAGATCTTGAAGACATTTCAAATGAAGGAAAAGAATCATGTGATGATGTTGAAAAAAGGAAATATCTTGAAGACATTTCAAATGAAGGTAAATTATCTACACAAACCCTTGATTGCAATAATTCAAAATATGATTATGTTGAATTTTTCTCTACAAGCGAAGAAGAAAATCTAGAAGTAGTTTGGATAAAATCAATTGATTTTTATCCCATGGAAGAATTAGAAGAAAAACTATTGGAGCTTAAAGAGAAGGTTGAAAGAGGTTTATATGAATATAGCAATTACCACTATTATATAGACTATAGCTATCTTTCGGATAACACTAAAAAGTTTCTCAAGAAGAGTCAAAGGCACATCTTGAAGTTAAAAGAAATATTTAAAGAAATAGAAGAAAGTAGTAAGAAATGTTTAAAGAAATATAAGAAAGTAGTAAGACTCAATTAGAAGAAAAGGAAGAAGAGATTAGAAGACTAAAGAATGAAAAAGAAGATAAGAAAGTAGATAATGATATTAGTAATATTTTTGAAACCATTTTTCATCTCAAGACCCAAATTGAAGAAGCCAAAAGGGTAGAGGAGCTATTGAGGAATCAAATAAATGAAAAGGAAGAGTCATGTCATGAGTTAGAAGCTAAATTTGTTAATCTTAGAAAGAAAGTAGATAAGTCAAACAAATTATTGAATAGCTCACAAATATTGAATGAGATCTTATAAAGTCAAAGATCACCAAATAATAAATCAGGTCTTGGATACAAGGGAGAACCTACACATGTTGAAGAAAGCACCTCAAAGAAGCATGAGGTAAGTCCCTTACTTTCAAAGGGTGAATACAATGTTGCAATTCAACCATCTACACAAGGCAATGAAAATTTCAAAAGAATAAATCAAGGAAGACATCAAGAAACCATATTTACTCCTCAAAGAAGATGGACACCAAAGAAAAGGTATGAAAGTGTTTTTCATGGTCAGTTTTATTCATGTAATGAATATGGTCACAAAGCTTTGGAATGTAGATATTATGCAAGGAGAAATAATGGAAGATTTCATAACACCATAAGGTGTTGGAGATGTGATCAAGTAGGACACATTGTTGTTCACTATCACACCATGAGATGCTACAATTGTAGTGGATTTGGCCACAAATCTCAAGATTGATGGAACACAATAAGAAAGTCCATGATGAGGACTTCATATATCATGACTAGAAGAAGGAATGAAGTAAGGAAGGGAGGCATCCTTGAAAAGATGGAAGGTTAGAGCTCAAGTTCTAAGAAGAACGGATACCTTCAGATGTGGGTAAAGAATACTGAACAACCAAAGAAGAATGTAAGTCTTAATGGAACCTCAAGTGTGTCATCTACTAAAGCAGACGTGGGTGAAAGTGGTAACAGTTGTGTACATACGAAGGCTGACATTGAATAGGTCGCATACATACACGAGCTATATGTGTAGCAGGTCGTGTATATGTGGTGAAGCCTAGGAAAAAGTGTTATGCAAAGGGGTTGCAACTTGATGTGATGGTATAACTTTGTGATGCGGGGTCTGGCATAGTTTATTGCAGGTTTTGACACTATTTGCTACAGTTTTTTCATGATTCCATATTGGATTATGTAAAGTGATGAAAAAATAAAAGATAATGAAAGGCCATATTGGATGCATGTCACTAACCCATGAGTATGGATTGAGGCATTTTATGTTGAAGAACAATGTTAGTTATGATAGTGAAGTTATGGCACCTTGGTTATGTGATATATCTTGATGATGATAGATAGAGATTTCATTGATCTATTGAAGCACACTACTAGTACATGTATTGTTGGATGCTTAGTTTTTGTTGTAGTGAATGGAGGATTGAGGTTGATCTATTGGGGTAAATAGCTAGTACATATTTGAGTTTCATCGATATATCTTGTAATTAGAAGCATATTTGTTGGATATATTGGTGCATGCATTTGGCATATGGTTGGACTACATATTGGGAAATGTATTTGGTGAGTTGCTGAGGTGATCATGTTGTACATCATTTTATGAGTCTGATCTATAGTTGATGCATGATTGGCACAATTATAGTACATTGGTAGAGAAACCTACTAGCAGTTTGATTGACACATGTTTTGTGGTGGATTTGGCATACATATATGGGGATTCATTTTCTTGTGGTATTGGTGCTTGGTTGATGTACTTGCTTGGTACAAGTAGTGATACATGTTGATGTACATATTTGGTACAATCATAGATGGTATATGTTTGGATGATATTACTTGGCTAAAAGTACACCATTGGTATTACTTGATTAGCATACACATTGGTACATGATACATTGGATGATCTAGTTGAGACACTTGATTGATTGAGAAACATGGTTGTGGCACTTGGTTCATGGTAAAGGTATATCATTTGTGATATGACACTTGTTTTGAAGCACATGGTTGACATGTTGGTAGAGGCATATAGTTGATACATACCATGGATGATATCTTATGGAACATTGCATGGTGTTGATGTACATGAGTGTTGTGCATGGTGGGCACACAATTTGGTACTTGATGGACATGGTTGATGGGTGTTGTGCATTTTGAGAACACATTTTGGTACATCATGTACTTTTTTTGATACTTTGTTCATGATTATTTATTTCATTGTTAACATATATTTTGCTTCATGATGTTTGGTATGGAATGAGTTTGATGCATGGACAGGTCCAAGGATCATCATAGAAAGAGAAGTTGATCTATGATCTGGTTGAGCAGTAGCATTTTCAATAGAAGAATTTGTTCATACTGTAAAGAATAAAGGGGGATACATACCCATAGGGGGATTCATTCTTCTTCCTATGATTCTAGGAGGAAATATTTGTATACTTGGAGAAAGAGAACAAACACATAGTTACAGTGGGAGAAATGGTCACAGGGGGAGTACGAGAGATGTATCTTGAACATTACATCAGAGTGATATCCATTGTTCAAAAGGGAGAGATTATTCAGAGGAAGATCAAATGCATTTAGACAGGGGGAATATCCCCATGGAGATTTCAAGTAAGGGGAGCAGCCCCAAGAGGAGAATGACCCTTTTCCATTGATGTCAAAGGGGGAGAGATAGTCACATTGATGTGATTGATGTTTATTGATGGGGAGAGATAGTCACATGAATATGATTGATGACTACTAATGTAGAGCATGCCTTGTTTACATGTTGACATCAATGATTGGTGTTGACATCAATGTTGGTATTTCCATCAATGCCAAAGGGGGATATTTTTGGATCATGTTGTCATTGATGCCACTGGTTTGATTGATTTATGTCAAGTGATTGATTGATACCAAAGGATTGATTGATTGATGTAAAATATAATATGTATTGTCCTTTATGATAATGGATAGATGTCAAGTGAAATCATAGTCATATGGTGTCATGCATAGATGAATATAGATTGATGTGGTTCAATGAGTTTTCATTTATATGATACATAGATGAAGATGAATCAATGAGTTGTCATTGATATGATGTATTGTTGGGTTAATGTAAAGATGAATCATTATGGATGATAATATGCACAAATGGATGAGATCCAAATTGGTCTCCTTATGGTGATATCCCTCACTGGAAGATTCTTTACGATTGAGTTATTCTTAAAGTATGGTTGGAGAACCCATGCTTGATTGTGGCATAATGAGATGAAGATCAGTTTATTTGTAAGTGAAACTATCCTAGATGGATAGTTCTTGTCATGCCATTTCTGGTGGTATGTGGAATGTCACATAAATCCTCATGGTTTGAGAGTTATGGCCTTACAAAGATGGAGGACCCTCATATATAGGCTTGAAGCCCCAAAAGGTCAAGAAGTCAAAGAGATTGCAAAGAAGAAATTATTATTTAAATCATAAAGTGAAGTGACGAGGTCAAGGAGGATTATTTAAATAATAAAGGGAAGTGAAAAAATCAAAGAATATTATTTAAATGATAAAGTGAGGTGACAAAATCAAGGTGGAATATTTAAATGATAAAGCAATGGAGAACTTTCTAATTATGGAAAGTGGTTAACCCTAAAATGAGGAAAATAGGTTAAGTGACCTAGAAATGGGTTAAGTGACCTAGAAGATGAAGAGTATAAATAAGAGGATAGGGTCTCTTGTGAAAGGGAATCTCTTGTGTATCTCTTGAGCATGTATTGAAGATCTATTCTGAGAGAGAGAGAGAGAGAGAGTATGGAGGATCTCATGGACGGATCAAAGTTTTGACAAGTCTGAGATCTTGACAACGAATGTTTCGAAACTTCATAAACCCTTATTTTTGAGGCCTACGTGGGATAACAATGTATTAGGGTGCATACATACTGAGTTATACGTTTGTTTTTAGTGTATTAGGGTGCATACGTACGTCGGATGGTGGTGTATTAGGGTGCATACATGTTGGTAAAACCATGGAAACTTGAAGAGATGAATATGCAAGGGTTGTAGATTCTGAGATGAATCTCCTGGGAAGGTCTAGAATGCTTAGATACATCAAATCTATCCATTGTATCAAAATGTATGGTCACATAGTTGTCTTGATGGATACTCTTGCTTATTGTATGGCAAATGCTTAAGGCATTCTTGGTATGGCTGTTGTGATTTGGTTTGTGTTGGTTGATGGAGTGAGACACACTCTTATGATTCATTGATGATATGATTTCTATAGTATATACATGATTGAGTAGAATTCATATTGTATGGTTGAGGAGCATGAGTAGGTTGTTGGAGAGCTTGGATGTGTTGTGACTGCTTATGGGTCAGATTGGACAGTGAAAGAAAAAAGAGAATGTGATTGTGTTCGGTATGTGTTATATTCTTTGCATGTGCAGTGTCTGATCTTATGCTTTGGGCGTGTAGGGGTTCAGGGGAAATGCCCCCAAACAACAAATATCTGCATCGGGACCACATTTTTGGGACTGCATTATATTTAGGTGGTTTTTCGGCGCATGGTTTATTTTCTGATGGTTTTTTATTTTTGGTTAAGGAATTAGGGTTTTTGACTAATCCAGGTCATTGGGTTAGGGTTTTGGATGTCGTTGGCTCCTATATGTATTTTTTATTGTAAACATTGTAACATGATGAATAATATAGAATATGTTGGTTTTCCCGGTTTGGGTTTCCAGGGGAAAAATCTCTGTGTAATGTTTGTATTTGCCATTGTATCTTTTATGTTCTTTTTTATGAATATCTGTTTGCAGTAGATATTTTACAAGGTTAGAGTTTACATTTGGTATCAAATCTTTATTGTCTTCAGGGGGATGGCTTTGTGGTCAAGGGTTTGTATCGTGACTGTGATAAGCCTTGTTACAGTGGGAGATCTGCGGTATTATTTTTTCAGGTGAAAAGAAATGGCAAGCAATTCGAAGATGGAGATTGAGAAGTTTAATGGGAAATTTTTTGAGCTCTGGAAGCTCAATATGGAAGATCTATTGGTGGAAAAATGTCAGTCGATCACGGTAGATCCAGGTAGTGCACCTACAGGAACTTTTGCAGATAACTGGAAAAAGTTGGATCGGAAGGAAAAGAGCACAATCTGACTGTGCCTTTCTAAATCAGTATTACTGAATGTGTCAGAGGAAGCTATAGGCAAGGATTTATGGGAAAATTTGGGGAATTTGTATTATTCTAAGTCCCTGGTAAATAAACTATTCCTATGAAATAAGTTGTATAACCTGAGGATGAGAGATGGAGACTCAGTGGCAGAGCATTTGAACACCTTCAATACTGTGGTAAGTCAGTCAGTATCTGTTGATATTAAAATTTTAGATGAAGATAAATGTATCAGTTTGTTGTGTTCTTTACCAGACTCATGGGATAGTCTGGTTGTGGCCGTAGGTAGTAATACAACTTCCTTGAAGTTTGAAGAAGTGGTCCCATCCTTGTTGTCTGAGGAGATGAGAAGGAAGAATATGGAAGGACGTATCACATACGCATTATTTTCAAGAGGATGTTCCCAGGAAATAAATAGATCTAATTTCTCAAGTCAGAGATTTAAGTCTAAGGGTAGATCTAAATCTCCCAGAAAGTTTGTAAGGGTATGTTGGAGATGTGGAAATCACGGGCACTAGAAGAAGTAGTGTAGATCGAAAGTTGAGAAAAAGAAGGGATCTGAAGAATCTTCTTCTACATAAGAAAATACCTCCAAGGAAGAAGGAGGGGATGTGTACTTGGCCTCTTCAAGCACATCCAGATCATGAGTCATGGTTGGTTGAATCTGGTGCATCCTTTCATATGACTCCCCACAGGGAGTGTTTTTTCGAATATGAAAGGTGTGATGGAGGTAATGTTTTCTTAGGTAATGATTCGACAACCAAAATCATAGGAAGAGGAAGGGTCAAGTTGAGGATCATAGATGGAAGGATTAGAAAACTACCTATTGTTCTACACATCCCAGGTTTGGCCAAAAATTTGATATCTGTAAGAAAAATGGGCGATGGAGGGGTAAAAAAACTATTTGAAAAGGAAACCTGCAGGATGGTTCGAGGAGCAATGGTGTTGCTGAGGGAATTTTGGTTTGGAACACTGTATAAGATGTAAGGAATCACTATTAGTGATGGGTGTAATAGTTCCATTGTTCCTGATATTGGAGTTGAACAAGAAATAAATCGTACAATCTTTGGAGAAAAGGTTATGCAGTGGCATCAAAGACTGGGGCATATTAGAGAGAAGGGTATTTGACTACTACATGGTAAAGGTATGGTTGAAGGTATGTCTAACTTATCTATGGATTTTAATTTCAATGAACATTGTCTATATGGGAACCAGAATCGGGTAAGATACCCTTCTGGTGCAACGAGGGTAGAAGGAATTTTACAGCTAGTTCACAGTGATGTTTTTGGACCTATGTCAGTCCCATCATTGGGAAAATCTATGTACTACGTCTCATTTATAGATGACTTCTTGAGGACTACTTGGATATATTTCCTCAGGAAGAAATCTGAAGTCTTTGATAGGTTTAAATATTTTAAGGCTCTTGTTGAGAATCAAATAGAGAGAATAATTAAGGTGTTGAGGAGAGATAATGGTAGAGAGTTCTGCAGAAATGAATTTGAAGAATTTTGTAAGAAGTGTGGTATAGAAAGGAAGAAAACTACTCCATATACACCTCAACATAATGGATTTTCAGAAAGGATGAACAAGAGACTGATGGAAAAAGCAAGGTGCATGCTCAGTGGTGTCGTCTTAGGGAAATAATTATGGGCAGAGGCAGTGGGTACTGCATGTTACCTGGTCAACAAATCACTCTCATCAATGTTGGACGACAAGAATATACAAGAGGTATGGAATGGTAAGGAACGTTCTCTCACACATATCAAGGTTTTTGGCTGCGATGAATATGTTCATGTTCCAAAGGAAAACATGAGTAAGCTGGTTAAGAAGGATGAAAAGTGTATGTTTATTGGATATAAAGATGGTCTCAAAGGTTATAATATTTGGAACCCATAAACTAAGAAGGTAGTGTATAGCCGAGATGTGGTATTTAGAGAAATGAAGGATGTTGTTAAATAGGAAACCCTACCAAGTAAGAAAGAACCAGAGAAGATAGAGTTTGATTTAAACGATGATGAATAAGACTCTATAGAAGAACATGAATAAGAATAAGAAGATTTGCATACTCTAGTATTGAGGAGATCAGATCGAGAAAGAAG
The DNA here is from genome assembly GCA_000966675.3 of Picea glauca. Lineage (NCBI taxonomy): Eukaryota > Viridiplantae > Streptophyta > Pinopsida > Pinales > Pinaceae > Picea > Picea glauca. The sequence goes on from JZKD02S1001158.1 coordinate 208,182, forward strand.
GCTACTAGAAAGGTATAGTCCATTTGATTTATGTTCAAATTTTTACTTTTCTATTACTGATGATGATCCTAGAACTATCAGGGAGACAGTGGATTCAAAGGATGGAAATCTCTGGAAAAGTGCCATGGAAGAAGAAATGGCATCTTTTTATAAGAATGAATCTTGGGATCTAGTGGAGTTTCCAATTGGAAGAAAGACCATTGAAAGAAAATGAGTATTTAAAAATAAGTTGATACAAATCTCGGTTAGTGGCAAAGGGTTATTCCCAGGTTGAGGGAATTAATTTTGGTGAGAGTTTTTCTCCTGTTTCCAAGTTAACGTCCATAATATTTTTGTTATCTATTTCTACTTCATTTGATTTTGAAATAGAACAAACGGATGTGAAGACAACATTCCTACATGGGTATCTGGAAGAATAAATCTATATGAAGAAAAAAAAAGGTTATGCTATGAAGGGAAAGAAGGAGCTGGTATGCAAGCTAAAAAATTCCAAGTATGGTTTAAAACAATCACCAAGAATTTGGTATAAAAAATTTGATACTTATATGTTGGGACTTGGATTCACAAGATGCAAAGAAGATCACTGTGTGAATTTTAAATTAAATGGTGATCATTTGATTTATTTGTTCTTATATGTGAATGACATGTTGCTTATAGGAAACAACAAGGAGATTATCCAAGATGTGGAAAATTAGTTGTCCTCTACATTTGACATGAAGGATATCGGTGCTTCAAATTTCATTTTGGGCATGGAAATTAAAAGATATTGAAAAAGGAGGAAACTCTGGTTAAATTAGAGAAAATATGTCGAGACAATATTGCATAGGTTTAATATGAAGGAATGTAAATTGGTCAATGTTCCTATTCCTATTGGTGTAAAGTTATTTGCGGATTAGTGTCCCAATAAACATGAAGAAGAGGAGGACATTTCTCATGTTCCATATAAAAGTGCAGTTGGTAGTTTGATGTATGAAATGGTCTATACTAGACCAGACATTTTACATGCAGTGGAAGTTTTAAGAAGGTATATGTCAAAACCAGGGAAGGAGCATTGGAGAACAGTGAAAAGGGTTTTCAGGTATTTTCATGGAACTGCTAGCTATGGATTGTTCTATGAAGGAAGATTAGGATTGGACAGAGTGGTGGATATACATGGCTTTGTGGATGCAGACTGGGATCGAGATTTGGATCGTAGGAAATCTACAAGCGGGTATGTGTTTAACCTGTTTTGAGGAGCAATAAGTTGGATGAGGAAAAGACAAGATGTAGTGGCACTTTCAACTACAGAATCTGAATACATGGCAGTCACTCATGAAATTAAGGAAGCAGTATGGTTACAAAGATTGTGTTTAGGTATTGGGTTGGTACAACAAGCTATAAGGATAGAGTGTGACAGTAAAAGTGTAATTTTTCTAGTGAAGAACCCTGCTTATCATTCAAAGACAAAGCACATTGATGTTCAATATCACTTTGTGAGAGACATGATTGAAGAAAATAAAGTATCATTGATTAAGGTGGACACTTTGAATAATGTTGTAGAATCATTAGCAAAATATGTGAGCACTGAGAAGTTTTCTTGGCGTAGAGGATCCATGGGCATTGTTGACTATGCAACCATGTAAGCCCCTATATGAAAATAAAAAAATAAGTGGGAGAATGTTGGGTATGTGTTATATTCTTGGCACAAGGGGGGTCTTTTAGGGGGGCAGAGCTTCCAAAAAAAAAAAATCTGCATTGGGACCGCATTTTTTGGGACCGCATTATATTTAGGTGTTTTTTCGGCACATGGTTTCTTTGCCGATGGTTTTCTATTTCTAGTTAAGGAATTAGGGTTTTGGACTAATACAGGTCACTGGGTTATGGTTTTGGAATGCACTAGATCCTATATTTATTTTGTATTATAAACATTGTAACATGATGAATAATATAGAATATGTTGGTTTTCTAGGTTTGGGTTTCCAAGGGAAAAATATCTGTGTAATGTTTGTATTTTCCATTGTTTCTTTTCTTTTCTTTTTTCTGAATATCTATTTGCAGTACATATTGTACAAAGATAGAATTTATATATTGCAGGTGGTAGAGGTTCTGAGTGTGTGATGAAAAGGAAAACCCTAGTTGCTCAAAAGTATACACAGGTTGTAGTATATACTAGTCGCGTACATACGCGGGTTGTACTACTGGTAGGATGTGTACATACACATGTTGCACTACTGACAGGTCACATACTTGTGACAGATTGATATTTTTTGAGTATTGTTGCCTCATCTCAGTTGGTGTTAAGGGTGTAAGTTGAGTCTTGCATTATAGAGTTTATGCTCTTGTAGACTCTATTTAGTTGTTGCTGAAAACCCCCAAGGATTGCAGTCCATAATAAAAAGAAAATTGTAGATATATCTTGTGTTCTTTTTTTTCCTTGTGGTGATGATTTGTTGATGATACATTGTTGATATATGTTGTTTATATGTTTTAACATTTAATTGGTTATAAAAGACAACAATGAGTAATGAGTTAATGGTGATTGCTTACTAATGAATTTTTTGTAAGAGGAAAGTTTGGGAAAAGTAGCCCTACACTGTTCACCACCCTCTCTCAGTGTCGTCGGTGTGTCTAATAGTAATGCATAAATACTTCAAACCAAATTTCATGTCCATCTATTAAGAATATAAGAGATCACATCATAACAAATAATATATAAATATATCAAGCTAATTTACATATCCATATATAAGGAATTTAAAAAGATCATATATAAGAAATATATAAATACTATATAAGTCATCGTACATATACATTATAAGAACAATAAGAATATTCAATCTATCTATGTTATAATATTTAAGTAGATGAGGAAACCTTTGTTTATCTCAAGCAATGTTTAAAGGTGGAATGATATTCCTAAGAGGGCACCTTAACAATACATTTAGACCAAAGGAACCACATAAATCTCTTGAATAAATTTCAGTGAGAGTCATTAATTAGTCAAGTAAGGATCAGAACCTAGGTTACAAGGTTAAAAAACAACTCTCCGAACCAACAGGGTTCTAAAATCTATTCCAGCCCTTAATCTGGCATACAAAAAAATTTGACACATGTTCCATACCTTAATCTGGCACACAACATAGTGCGACATTCATTCTAGACCTTAATCGGGCACATAGCATAGTCTAAAAATCATTTCAGACCTTAATACGACACACAACACAATCTCACACTCATTCCATACCTTCATTTGACACACAACACAATACGACACTCCTTCCAGACCTTAATCTGACATTTAAATTTCCAAATCATTGATTTAATTTTAACAGGAAACGAAATAAATATGTTTCTAATTGTTAATCCCTAAAGGAAATAAACAATAGATAATAACAGAGGCTATCAATGATGTAGCAAAAAATAGGTAATTTAACAAATGGTACAACAAAAATCAAAGGGGTAGGCGAATGGACATAAAAATATAGAGCAATAGACAACAATAACTACATGGAATTACAGTTCCGAGTTTTCAATTTGTTTTGCAAACACACCACGAAAATAATATATGGATCGAAGATTTAACTCAACAGGAGTCCACCAGACTCAATTGAATTTAAATAAAAAGAAAATTGAGAGTCCCCACGAATTCCCCTCTAGAAATTAAACCAATTACTAAGAGAAAAAATGTAATTACAGATTTGTTGGGCATCAGGTTAAACAAGATAATAAAACTTTAAAATTTGATATGCCAAATCAAACAACGACCAAGAAGAAATTCACAATTCTGAGTATGTCTGTTAGTATCAATTTGAATCATTCAACATTTAAAAATTCAATATACAGGAAATCTCCCATGACTGCCATTATCCTCATTATCTTGGGAGGGTATTCACAAATATAGCTAGGATGAAAAATTAGTCCTTACACCATGAATCAATCTAAATAAAAATCACAACAAAAATTCAATCACTAGCGAAAGAAGGTCAAGGGAGATTTAAAATTTAATAAGCAAACCAAGGCAACAATAAAGAAATTGTACTCTTCCTATACATATATAAACTAGAAACCATTCTTCATTTTGAGAAGTTTAAAGGACAAAAATTACCAAAATTCACTTTCTAGATGTCTCACACTAACAAGGAACTTGTTAATTCAAACTTAGAATTATGACATAGTTTATGGTGGATTTCTAAAACTCTTATTGTACAATTAAAATCTTAATGAAATTACAAATCTCAAAATAAAATACTGTAACAGACCACAAAGAAATCAAAGATTTTCTTTAGCAAATGTCGCCACTTCCTTCCTCTCTCTTGCTAATCACATATATTTCACCTGTACCTCCTAGCCAATGCTAGGGGTACTCTTCTTCCCCCTTATCCCCCCGACCCACAAAGGGGACAAACATACAAACCAAAATTATTATAGCTCCAAGTTTTCCTCGTAAGGAAGAGCTACCACTCTATCCTCAAACTTGGTCTCCCAACTCTCACAAGTGAAACATAGTCCCAAAATGAATTTGGAAGCATAATTTTATCAATAATCAGTGTGATCCTTTACCCAACTACACCATTTGTTTTATAGGAATTTCCTCACTAACACATGTTCACATGCACAATTAATTAATTTTTTAATTAAATAAATTAGGATTATTCACCCTCATACTTGTCACACTCTCCCCAATTTGCACAAGTAATTACAAGTTCTATTTTAATTAAAAATTCAAATTCCATCACATCCTCCCATGTGTTCCTATTTTCTCTCTTAGTTGTCCCTTTATTCCCTAGATTATCATTTAATGATTGTATCCTAACTAGATCTTAGTTAGAGTTTGATTAGGAGTCTTCTTCTAGTTACACTGGTGGTAGCTAGACTTTAGATACCATCCTATGTGTACACCTATTCTCTAATATTTTATTTCTTTCTTATTTTAAATTCCTTTTATTAATTTTATGCACACATGTTGATTTTATCTCATCGTTAGATTTTCTCACTATTTTTTTTCTTAATTTGATTTATGTCATTTAATTTAATTTAATTAATAAATTTAATTTAGTCCCCTAACTAAACTTAGACTTAGGCTTAGTCTTTGAATTATGATTTGAAGTTTATTGGGATTTATAATTAATAGATTCACTCCCGATTTAATTATTTTAATTCGACAAGGTATAAACAATTCAATGTTTTCTAGGCCACCTAGATTTATTGAATCTAGTTTTTAATTACACGATGTGCCCTTCAAGGTCCACCTTCGAGATCCAAGGGTGACACTTACCTTTGACTGGATTTGGTATTTTTTCCAACACTTGGAGTCGACACTCCACTACGTCCAACTTGTGAGAGACTAAGGGCTTATAAAGAATAAGGAATCTACCTTATTGTCTGGCCCTTAGAAATCTTCATGAGTGACTGTCTCAATCCACCCTCACGACATCGTGGACCTCTCAAACTAGGTAATCATTAACCTACCATTCTAGACATGACATGAGTTCTATTAGGTTGTGACAGGGATGTTGCCACACCTCTCCCTCAATATCATGTTTATATGCATGGCCCCTTTACTCCATTATGTGAGTCAGATTAGAAAGCATCGTCATCCTGCATCCATTTGAAAAAACAATGTCATTGATCCATATACATAATCATACTAAATTAATCATATGACACATATGCGTAAAGTGAAATACTCAAACAAAACATAATCAACTCCTTGACACAACCTAGAGTCTAATGAGGTCCATCGATGCCATCAACATCCATAATTTGTCACGTGTTCTGCACACTCAGGTAAACTCGTCAATAGAATATGTCAATACATATATAAAAAAAAATAAGTCACATCATATCATCGTCCTTATGTATAATCCATAATCAAAACAAAATCACCATGTACCATAACCGAATCACTTTCACGCAAGTGTTCTCAAAGAATAAGTCTATAAAATGTGCTCAATAGAGAGGGATGTTACATACACCCCCTCTTGTTTTAAGCTCCATCTTGAAGTTGTACAGTATATAAATGCAAGTAAACAAAAGTATCTAACAAAGATCTATATGTCTAATATATCAAACAAGTAAGGTAACTGCTGACCCATATCATATGCATCCTCCCAGGTAGTTGAGTGTGGAATAAAATTCTCCCACTAGACCTTGACCTGATCAACTATTCAACGTAGTAGTTGTTGAATGCGATGGTCCAGAATGAGTATTAGCTCCATTGTGAGGGCACCCTCATATGAAACCTACAAAGAACTCATGTCAATCACATGTGTAGGATCACTAATATAATGTCTCAAAATAGATACATGAAATACATCATTCATACGCCTCAAATAACTAGGAAAATCTATTCTATAAGACACAGGTCCTTTCTTTTCCACAACCTCGAAAGTTTGGACAAAACTAGGAGATATTTTATCATCCTTTCCAAACTTGATCGAACTCTTGTGTGCTTTGACCCGCAAGAAAACTCGGTCACCAACTTCATAATTGTGGTCAATGCAATGTTCATCGACATAACTCTTATGTCGATATTATGCTTCTTTAATCCTTTGTCTTATCGATTTCATTTGTTCTTCCATTTCTTGTATCACTTTTGGTCCTACATAGACCCTATCCTCAAGTCGATACCAACTCAACAATGTTCGACATGGTCGCATGTAAAGAAACTCAAACGATGCCATCTTAATGGTACTTTGATAACTGTTGTTATATGAAAACTCTACTAGTGGTAAGATATCTTCCCAATAGTTTTGTTGGTCCATTACATAAGTACGCAACATATCATCCAAAATTTGGTTCATTCTTTATGTTTTCTCGTCTATCTCAAGGTGATATATGCTATACTAAAGTTTAGTTGTGTTCACAAATCCTCTTGGAAACTAGTCAAAAATCATCCTGTAAACATCGATCCTCGATCGGATATGATACTTCCTGGTACACCATGTAATATCACAGTCTCGTTGACAAAGACTCTAGCTATGTATGGCACCTCATACATCGTACATACAAGAATAAAGTCTGCACTCTTTATCAGAGTGTCAACTACCACGAAAATGAAATCTTGTCTCCTTGTCGTTAGTGGCAATCAAACAATAAAGTCCATCGAAATGAACTTTGAGACAAACAAATTTTTCTCACACAAAAATTATCCAAAATACTTGGAATATAACATAATAATCCATGTAGGAATAATGTATAAAATATGAATAGATAAGATGATTACAATTGAGAATGAGGGCTTGTTTATATACCCACATAGGAGTTCACTTAACCAATAGTCATGTCATTTGAGACATGTTCTTTTATTATTAATAATTATTATTTATTAATTAATTATTATGTTATGAATATCTATTTTATATGTGTATTTATGTTCATAACATTGCCTTTCCCTTAAAAATGCTTTTTCCTCAAAGCATATGTTATGGAAGACTTATCTCTTGCTCTAGCTTGTAATTATTGTCCCATGCTTATTCATTATTGAGTTAGTAATCATTGAGGACCTGAGACGATAGGATATTCTAATCACTGAGAAGAACGTTTGAATTGTAAAGGAGTCTGCCCATCCTAATTCGATCTTCTATGAAATGGGGAGTTTATAGGGTTCTTGGAATAAACTTGATGTATTTTGACTACCGTGATAACTTCTACTTTGATCATCACTTGTAGTGGAAGTAATATTCTTCGTCATATTGGTCATTTGCTTCTGTTGATAAAATGATTGGCTAAATTATTGATTTTTGTGATTAGGATGTCGATAAGGGATCCTTGCAACTCAATCCTTACTTTGTATACTTGTATCTTTTTGTTGATTAACTTTTGGAATTGAATTTTCTTCATGGCCCTGGATTTTTTCTTCTTTGACATTTCAAGACTTCTTTACATCAGTTGGATTCACATCCTTTTGAGTTGTAAGGTCGATTGGTTCTATATTAATTCCTTTATCTAGAATTGAGACTTTTACATCTAAAGACTTCTTTAGTTCCATAGGTTCAGTCATTGTCTCTTTATCGACTATTGATGTTTTGTGATCTAGTTCTTCTTGTAAAGACTTCTTATCATGCTTAAGCCTTTTAATTTGAATTAGTAAATCCAGATTATGTTGTTTTAATCGTAAAATTTATTCTTTATCTTCTGACTTGTCATCTTTATTTTTTGATTCTAGATTCTCCCTTCTTTCATGCTTTAAGATTTTAATTTTTTCTAGTAACTTTTGATTAAGGTTCCTTAGGAAGGAGATTTCTTCCTCCTTTTGAGTTGATTTCTCCTTGAGACCTTGATTTTCTTGTTCTAAATTTGTATTCCCTTGCTTCTTGTATTTTAACTTTCTTATTTTAACTAGTAAATTTTGATTATGTTTTTTTAATTGTAATATTTCTTAATCTTGTTCTAGTAAGTCTTGTTCCATTTTGATGCAGGAGCATCACCAAAAACAAGCGAGTATGGGGAAAGCGCCAACGCATTTTGGCACATGATCAATTGTTTGAAATGTTTTGGTGTTCAATATGCCAAACGTAAATGAAACAATTAAGGAAGGGTGTACTTCCATATTGTAAACAGACCTTGAGCGTCCCGCTCTTGTCTGAAAGACTAAGAAGCATTTATGTTAGTTAATGTAAGTAGATAGACTTAAATTCTTAGATTAGACATTTTTAGGAAATGGAGGGAAAATGGATATAAACACCCTCACTTGTATAATTGTAACATTAGCAGCATAATCAATCAAGAGAGGATAGGAGATCTATGTAGAAAAACCCATGTACATAGGTTCTGGATTAATACAAAGATCTTTAGTTCAGATTCATGGTGTTAAACTGCTTTCTGTGTTTGCACATGCTAATTCATATATGCTTGTTTACTCTTTGTTATGCATTTGATTTGTTGCGTGAATGTATGATTTCATGTTGAATGTATGAAATATGAAGAGAGGGAGAGTAAGGAATGAGTTTCAATTGTTTCACTGTCTAAGCAAGAGTTTTCCTGGAAGGAGTACAGTGAAATTGTCCGCAAGGTGTGTGTTGATAGAAGTTAGAGTTCATCTCTGGAAGCTCAGGAGAGATAGAATTTGTTTTCATTCTCACAGAAGTGCAAGTTAAGAACAAAAGCCATGCAAAGTGTGCGCAGGCTGAGTGAAGTCTCAGGGTTACAACCTCAGTGAAATTGTTGAAAGACTGTTGTCATAGGGAGTGCACAGAGTCGAAGGGGTTCAAATACTTGGAAGTATTTTAATAATTTCCGCAAGGAAGGCGCATAGGAATTTTCTCCAAAAGGACTTGAGGATTTTTCAATCAAAGCTCAGGAGGGATAGGATCTTCGAAACTGTCGAAGAAAATCTCTAGAGGGCTAGGGCCTTGAAGTGTCGGAAGGAGGCACAACGACATTGTTTGTTGGTGGATAAATTTCGCGAAGAGATACCGTGTTCATATCGCAAAAATCATCAAGGATGAATTTGACAGTCAAAATTCTCCATGGAGAATTCGCGAAGTCCCGATGGCCGTCAGATCTTGTAGAGGAGAAGGGAAGCTACGGTAAGCATTTTTCGAAGTGCAATCTCAGGAGAATTGGACTGTAGAATATGAACCAACAAGGGTCATTGGATCACCCATGTAAATCTCATTTCGGGGTTTCATGAGTCGAAAGGTTGAAACCTTTGCATCAAGACTCGCGAGGTTGTGAGGTGAAAAGTCCCGAAATAGCGAGAGAATATGAGCCATCTGATTGAAAGGGAACATGTCACGAGATCACTCGTATCATGGATTCAGACATCGAAGGTCAGAACGAGAAGTCCTTCAACTTCACAAGGAGCGAAGCTGCTAAGAGGATCAGGACCATCCATTTGAGAGTGGACAGGTGGCATACTCACCAACACAGAGGTCAGATTTCCATTGACTAATTTGGGGTTTCGGGGGTTGAAGATCCGAGAGCACAGCATCCGAATTTTCAAAGTCGCGAAGTCCGAGAACTCCAAAAAGGTAGGAAGTTCCATTGTGGGACCCGCATTGACGACATGTCATAAATTCACCATTTCAGCATTTCGAGATATTGGAGGATAAGAGGTCGAGACTTTTGTCTCGAAAGTCCCAAAGTCGCGAGTGGAAAAACCGCAAGAGCATCGCAATCATCTGTTAGGAGGAGGACAGGTGGCATAGATCAGGAGATCTCATGGACTCAGAGGTGCGCAAGGTGAGAGTCCAGAACTTGGGTGTTCCAAGTCGTGAGTGGAGAACTCGCGAGGAGAGAGGATAGCCATTGGATCCAGAGAACAGGAGGACTATTGGATCATGAACTCCATCACATTTTGTGCATTCGAGGGTTCAGAGGTTGAAAGGAGTTGTTTCCTAAATCAGAAGTTACGAAGTGTCGAAATCCGAGGCACGGGTCAACATTTTGTTGACTCTCGCATATCGGGAATTCGTGAAGTAAGAGTATGTGATCTTGATAGTGAAACTCATGAAGGTGTGAGAGGAAAGAGGAGCTAAAGTTAAGTCTAGTTGGCGGTCGTGCAAGGAAGGAGCTAACAGAGAAGGAGCCGTAACCATTTCATGATCTCGGGTATTGTGGATTTGAGAAGGAAGAGTCAGCAGTCATGACTCGCGAACTCGCGAGATTGTGAGTTGCGAAAAGGACCTGTGGATCGATAAATTTCAGGTTTCAGTAGGAAATCAAAAGGAGCCACTTCGGCTCAGAGGAGATGAAGAATGATCCTGTGAGTGGATATCGGCCCGAGGACCGATAGGTCTATGTCAGTGTGGTATCAGAGCTTGACTCTATTTGTATATTTCAGACAGGGAAAGTGAGAAATAAAATCTCAGCCATGTTGTTGAGAAGAAGAGATAGACAAACACCTGATCTGCCAGAGGAAAGGGAAATGCCAAGAGGAAGGGGTAGGTAAGTGCCAAATCTAGACATGGAAAGAGAGATGCGTGACATATGCACCAAACTTGAGGACATGGAGATAGATCAGAGATGCACAGTTGGTGTTGGAGATGTGAGTGAATTCGAAAGTGAAAATGAAGCTGGACATGAAGGAGAAGAAGTTGCAGCAAATGAATGCCTGATTAGGGTTGTTGCAAGAATCGGTGCTAGGGAAAAAATGGACATTATAGTATATGTGGGAAACCTGGATGTTGAAGAGCTTCTAGACTGGTTTAGAGCTCTAGACACATATTTTGACTATGAAGATGTCGAGGAGGACAAAAACATCAAGCATGTTGTCACAAGATTAAAAGGACATGCAACATTATCGAAAGGCAAGAAGAAAATCAAGAGTTGGGATAGGATGATCGCGAAGATGAAGGAAAAATTCATTCCCAGGGATTACCAAATTACTCTGTTTCGGAGAATGCAAAATTTGAGACAAAAGTTGATGATAGTAAAGGAGTACATTGAATAATTCTACAGGCTAAACATCAGTGCAGGTCATCATGAAAGTGATGATGAAAAGGTTGCTAGATACATGAATGGTTTGAGATACGACATTCAGGATGAGATGAACATGATGACCATCTTAATAGTGGAAGATGCTTATCAGATGGCTCTAAAAGTTGAACAGAAGTTGAGACGAAAACAAGGTCAAAGAGGCCGAGGCAGAAGTCAGCCCAGAGGCAAATCAGTTGCCCAGGATAGGAACCAAAAACCAAAAGAAGAGGGGAAGAAACCTCAAACTCAAACTGAGAGAGGTGGAAGCTCACAGAGAGGGAAGTATACCAAACAGAGAGGTCAATATGCTGATGGAAACATTTTTCCTCGTACTAGAGGTAGAGGATGAGGAAGAGGTGGAGTGGTGAAATGATTCACATGTGGAAAGAATGGACAGAAGTCTTATGAATGTCCAGATAAAAAGAAAGAAGGTGGTGAAACTCACATTGTTGAAGAACAGGGGCGGAATGTTGAGGCAGAAGATGTTGAAGGTGGAAGATCGTTGATGATGTGAAAAGTTCTTTTAACGCTAGAGAAGGAGGTGGAGAGTTCGATCCAAAGGAACAGACTTTTTTTGGACTAATTACAAGACCAAGGATAGGGTATGCAAAGTCATCGTGGATAGTGGTAGAACAGACAATCTCGTTTCTATAGAGATGGTAGAAAAGATGGAGTTGGAGACTATTGAACATCCAAGCCCATACAGAGTTTCATGACTACAAAAAGGACATCAGGTAAATGTCACTAAACAATGTTTAGTTGAATTTAAAATAGGAGGGTATAAAGATGAAATAATCTGTGATGTTATTCCCATGGATGTTTGTCATCTATTGTTGGGTAGACCGTGGAAATACGACATAAATGTTATTCATGATGAAAGGAAGAACACAAACACCCTAGATAAGAATGGGAGAATTCACATGTTGCTTCCAATCAAAGATAAAGAGGTGAAACCTGAAGTAAGAAACACTGTACTTATCATGAGTGGGAAGGAACTTCTTACAGAGGTTAAGAAGAAGGAGGAACCACAATTCATTGTGGTCAAGAAGCCAAAAATTGTTTTAACCAGTACAAGGGTAGATGATTTACCGAAAGAGGTTCAGAAACTGTTGGAAGAGTTTGCTGACATAGTAGTAGATGAACTAACTAGTTCGTTGCCACCGATCAGAAGTGTGAGTCATCATATTGATCTCATACCTAGAGCTAGTTTACCAAACAAAGAAGAATACAGATTAGCACTATAGGAGAATGAAAAATTCAAAAGATAGGTCCAGGACATAATGGACAAGGGGTTGGTTAGAGAAAGCTTGAGTCCGTGTGTTGTTTCGATAGTACTCAGTCCAAATAAAGTTGGAGGCCAGAGGATGTGTACTGACTCAAGAGAAATTAATAAGATAACCATCAGGTACAGATTCCCATTGCCAAGAATGGATGATTTGATGGATTGCTTGAGTGGGGCCACATTTGTTTCGAAGATTGATTTGAAAAGTGGATATCACCAGATTTGTATGAGAGAAGGTGATGAATGGAAGACAACCTTCAATACTAACGAAGGGTTGTATGAATGGCTTGTTATGCCATTTGTCTTAACAAATGTGCTGAGTACTTTCATGATATTGATGAATGAAGTACTGAAGGATTTCATTAGAAAATTGTTCATTGTGTATCTGGATGACATACTGATTTTCAGTAAAACAGAGGCAGAGCATATGAAACATTTGGCTACAGTGATGCAGAGGCTACAGCAAGAGAAGTTGTTGATAAACATGAATAAATCCTCGTTCATGAAGACAGATCTCATTTATTTGGGATTTTTTATTTCTTCAAATAAGTTGAGGATGGATCCAGATAAAGTGGAGGTGATTAAGAATTGGCCATCACCAAAGAGTATATTTGAGGTGAGAAGTTTTCATGGATTGGCTAGTTTCTACAGGAAGTTCATCAAGAATTTCAGTGGAATTAGTGCACTAATGATGGACACAGTCAAGAAGAGACGTAAGTCTTTTCACTGGACAGAAGAGGCTGAGAAAAGTTTTAATTTGTTAAAAAGGAAAATCACGGAACAACCAATTTTGGTGTTGCCAGATTTCAAAAAGACATTTCAAGTAAAATTTAATGCAAGTGGATTTTCAATAGGGGTAGTTTGAGTCAAGAAGACATTCCGATAGCATACTTCAGCGAGAAGTTGAATGAAGCGAAATTGAAATACTCCACGTATGACAAGGAGTTCTATGCTATTATTCAGGAATTGAAGAAATGGAGACACTACTTGATTCCTAAGGAGTTTTTCTTATACAGTGAAAATCATGCTTTGCAATTTGTGACTCAATAAGAGAAGTTGAATCAAAGACATGTAAAATGGGTTGAATACATGCAAAACTTTACTTTTTCAATTAAGCATATTTCTGAAACTGCTAACAAAATTGTTGATGATTTGAGCAGGAAAATATTTGTTGTTGCAGGAGTTCAGAGTCAAAACACTAGGTTTTGCTGATCTCAGGGACATGTACAGAGATGATCCAGATTTTAAGGAGGTGTATGAAGCAGCTAAGAATCCAATTCTCAGGGACAGAGGTCAATGGACAAAATACATGATCTAGGAAGGATTACTGTTTAAGGGTAATCAACTTTGTATTCCAAAATGATCCATGAGGGAGAATTTGCTAAAGGAGAAACACAGTGGAGGATTGGCCAAGCATTTAGGTCATGACAAGAAGTTCTCAAAGTTAAACGAGTCATATTTTTGGCCAGGAATGATAGAAAACGTCAAAATATTTGTGGACAGATGTAGAATTTGTCAGCATTGAAAAGGAAAGAGGCAGAATGCATGCTTTTATCAACCATTACCCATACCTAACAGGCCATGGGATGCAGTCAACATGGACTTCATATTAGGGCTATCGAGAACACAAAGAGGGTTTGATTAGATCTTCGTAGTGGTAGACACATTTTCTAATATGCCACACTTCATACCGTGTCAGAAAACCAATGATGCAACTGACATTGCAAATCAGTTTTTCAAAGAAGTCATTCAACTTCACGACTTACCAAGGAGCATAGTTTCGGATCGAGACACCAAGTTCGTGGGACACTTCTGGACGACCTTATGGAAAAAGATAGGAATGAAGTTATCATTCAGTTCAACTTATCATCCTCAGAAGGATGGACAGACATAAGTTGTGAACATAAGTTTGGGAGACTTGCTGAGGAGTTTGGTGACAGAACACCATAGTTAGTGGGACAATATTCTGCCATAGGAAGAATTTTCTTATAACTATTCACTAAACATAAGCATAGGGAAGAATCCATTCCAAATTGTTTATGGGATGCAGCCAAGAGGAGTGTTGGAATTGAGAGATTTAGAACAAAATGCAACTAGGAGTGCTAGTGTAGAGGATTTTTCTAAAGCAATGAAGGAACTTCACAGCCAAGTGAAGGAGCGATTGAAAAACATGAGCCAAGAGTATAAGTGCAGAACAGATCAACACAGAAGACAACTTCAATTTGAGGTTGGTGATTTGATTCTAGCACATGTGAGAAAGGAAAGGTTCCTTAAGGGGACATATAACAAACTGAAGATGAAGAAGATCAGACCATGTAAGGTGTTGAAGAAATTTGGGGCAAATGCTTATGAGATTGAATTATCCGATGGGATTAGAATTTCTCCAATATTCAATGTCTCAGATTTGTACCCATACAAAGTTGAGGAAGTAGGAACAAGTGATGAACAACTAGAGGTTCAGTGGACTAAACAGATGCTATTTGCAGAGAATCCACAGATGGAAAGCATACTGGACAAAAGAGTTAGCAAGAGGATGAGACGAAGGGAATACTTTGAATACTTGGTCAAGTGGAAGGGACATTTAGTTGAAGATGCCAGTTGGGAAAATGAAGCAGATATGTAGAAGCATGGACAGACCATGCGAGATATCATGGATAGGAGCCCATGAAAATTTTCAAGCGAGGGAGTATGATGCAGGGGCATCGCCAACCACAAGCGAGCGTGGGGAAAGCGCCAATGCATTTTGGCACGTGATGAATTGTTTGAAATGTTTTGGAGTTCGATATGCCAAATGTAAATGAAACAATTAAGGAAGGGTGTACTTCCATATTGTAAACAGACCTTGAGCATCTCGCTCTCGTCTGAAGGACTAAGATGCATTTATGTTAGTTAATGTAAGTAGATAGACTTAAATTCTTAGATTAGACAGTTTTAGGAACCGGAGGGAAAACATATATAGACACCGTCACTTGTATCATTGTAACATTAGCAACATAATCAATCAAGAGAGGATAGGAGAGCTGAAGCAGAGAGCTGTGTAGAAAAACCCATGTACAGAGGTTCTGGATTAATACAAAGATCTTTAGTTCAGATTCATGGTGTTAAACTGCTTTCTGTGTTTGCACATGCTGATTGATATATGCTTGTTTGCTCTCTGTTGAGAATTTTATTTGCTACATGAATGTATGATTTCATGTTGAATGTCTGAAATCTGAAGAGAGGGAGAGTAAGGAATGAGTTTCAATTGTTTTTCTGTCTGAGCAAGAGTTTTCCTATAAGGAGTGCAGTGAAATTGTCCGCAAGGTGTGTGTTGATAGAAGTTAGAGTTTGTCTCTGGAAGCTCAGGAGAGGTAGCATTTGTTCTCATTCTCGTAGAAGTGCAAGTTAAGCACATGAGCTATGCAAAGTGTGCACAGGCCAAGTGATGTCTCAGATTTACAACCTCAGCGAAATTGTTGAAAGACTGTTGTCGCAGGGAGTCTGCAGAGTCAAAAGGGTTCAAATACTTGGAAGTATTTGCAGAATTGCCGCAAGGAATGCGCGCATGAATTTTCCCCAAAAGGACTTGAGGATTTTTCAATAAAAGCTCAAGAGGGATAGGATCTTCGACGCTGTCAAATAAAATCTCTAGAGTTCTAGGGCCTTGAAGTGTCGGAAGGAGGTGCAACGACATTGTTTGCTGGTGGATAAATTTCGCAAACAGATATCGTGTTCATCTCGCAGAAATCATCACAGAGGAATTTCACAGTCAGAATTCTCAATGGAGAATTCGTGAAGTCCCGAGGGCCGTCAAATATTGCAAAGGTGTAGGGAAGTTACGATAAGAATTTTTCGAAGTGCAATCTCAGGAGAATTGGACTGTAGGATCTGAACCAACAAGGGCCATTGGATCACCCATGCAAATCTCATTTTGGGGTTTCGTGAGTCGAAAGGTCGAAACCTTTGCATCAAGACTCGCGAGGTCACGAGGTGCGAAGTCCCGAAATAGTGAGAGAATCTAAGCCATCTGATTGGAAGGGCACGTGTCATGAGATCACCCATATCGGGGATTCAGACATCAGAGGTCAGAACAGGAAGTGCTTTAACTTCGCGAGGAGCGAAGCTGCGAAGATGATCAGGAGTGTCCATCTGAGAGTGGACAGGTGGCATACTTGCCAACATGGAGGTCAGACCTCCATTGACCAATTTGGGGTTTCAGGGGTTGAAGATCCGAGAGAACAACATCTGGATTTGTGAAGTCCGAGAACTCCAAAGAGGTAGGAAGTTCCATTGTGGGACCCGCATTGACGACGTGTTGGAAATTCAACATTTTGTCATTTTGGCATATCGGAGGATAAGAGGTCGAGACTTTTGTCCCGAAAGTACCAAAGTTGTGAGTGGTGAAACCATGAGACAATCGCAGCCATCTGTTAGGAGGACGACAGGTGGCAGAGATCAAGAGATCTCGCAGACTCGGAGGTTCGCAAAGTGAGAGTCCAGAACTTGGGTGTTCCAAGTTGCGAGTGGCGAACTCATGAGGAGAGAGGATAGTCGTCGGATACAGAGAACAAGAGGACTGTTGGATCAGGAACCCCATTGCATTTCACGCATTCAGGGGTTCAGAGGTTGAAAGGAATTGTTTTCGACATTAGAAGTTGTGAAGTGCTGAAAGCTAAGGCACGAAGGAAACACGTGTCAGAACCACGAAGTGGGCCCGAGAAGTAAGCCAGTGGACACACGTCACCTAGTGGAAGGGGTCAACATTTCATTGACTCTTGCATATCAGGAATTCGTGATGTAAGAGTACGTGATCTCGACAGCGAAACTCGTGAAGGTGCGAGAGGTGAGAGGAGCTAACATTAAGTCTAGTCGATGGTCACGTGAGGAAGGCACTGACAGAGAAGGAGATGTAACCATTTCATGATCTCAGGTATCGTGGATTTGAGAAGGAAGAGTCGGGAGTCATGACTTGTGAACTCATGAGATTGCGAGTTGCAAAAAGGACCTGTGGATCGATAAATTTCAGGTTTCAGTAGGAAATCGAAAGGAGCCGCTTTGGCTCAGAGGAGATAAAGAACGATCCTGTGAGAAGATCTCGGCTCGAGGGCCAATAGGTCTACATCACATTTTTTGTCTTTCGATCTTTAGTTATTCATTTTGTGTAGTGATTTCCAGAACATGCTCTTTGAAGTAACGATTATCTTTCTGTGTTAACCCATTAAAATATTTTTCCTTCTCAATTTCAAACTGTAATTTTTTATTGCTTTGTTTATAATGTCCTAGTTCTCCTTCCAATATTCATGATTGTATTTATGAATTACCTTCATATTACTCCATAACAAATGATTTTTAAATGTTTCTTCAATCCTTTTTAGAAAAATTCATTTTCCTTATACTCCTTTTATATAAATTGAGATCGTTTTAAAATTTGTTTTTCTTTTAACTATCTTTCACTTTTAAAAATATAATAATCCTTTTAACATTTATGCACCACAACTAAATATAACTTTTTATTTCCACTTGATGCAACTCTTTATTCTTCCTTTTAAACTTGAATTGGGATTTGGGGCTCCTTTTATAAAAAATAAACGTTCAAATTGTTTTTATTTTATTTTAAAATAACCTTATATGTTACTTTAATGCCCCTCCTTGATAACTTTTATCCTTTAATAAAAGTAATTTAATATTACCTTTTCCTTGGGACTTGTAATACAAGTTAACATTTTTCACATGTATGATTTTATCAATAAAATTTTTATATTCTCACTCTCTTTAATTATGTCACATTATTTTTATCTAATGTATTAATTCTCTTGTATAAATTTGTTTGTTCAAATCTATTTGTTCATTCTTCTCTTAATTTGGTTACGAAAATGGAAATTAACTTCAACTCCAATACTATTAAACTGGCGCAATTTATACAAAACCGCCATGACTCGGTTTATCACTCCAAGTTAATATAACTTAATTCCTATTTGACCCCTCTGGCTTAGATTTTAGATGGCGGTTTTTTAGATGAAAATGATCTAGAACCTTCAATTTGGAACACAGTGTGAGACTTTTTCATTAATTATATCGGTGGTTTTACTCAAATATTTTAATTTTTATTTTTATTTCTAAAACCTTAACTTTAATCTGTATTGACCATAAATAATGTGCGACCATGGTGACTAGCCATGACTTATGAGCCGCATTTCACAGTTAAATGTTTGAAACTTTTGGGTTTTATATTCTCCCCTACTCTGCCCTGACTAACAATAAATTTTTCATATGCCCTCGACGACAGTGAAGGGATGCTTCTACAATGGACTTATGTTATCCTCGACAATAATATTTTTCCTCAAATCTCTCATGGCATTGAAAAATCCCTTCAATTTAATTACGGTTTATTTCTTTTTCTTCATCGGTCCTAGACGTACAACAGTTTGCTTAGATTGTGTTGTGTATTATTTTATTTTATTTTTATTTTATTTTTTTAATTTCTGGCTTAACCTTCCTTAAGAATTTCTTTGCAGCGGAAAAATTATTTCTTCTTTTTCACTGATTTCTTTGCAACATAATGGTTTAGTTCTTCTCCCTTTTTTGGTTCTATTTTTTTGTCTCTCCAATTTTCTTTGCAGTGGAGTAATTCTTTCTCCAATAGAATTTTGAATTTTTAATAGCAAAAGGCTTGATTTTGGTCAAAGACCAGAGTTCAGAGAATTCTGAATAATGGGGTGGGGCCAAAGGCCGAATTTTTGTTCAAAGACCTTGAAAAACCAGTTAAACTCTGAAAATGTGGGCTGGTAAAAAACCAAATTAGAAAAATTTTGAATGGAGAGTGGCCAACAACAAGGATCAAACTTGCTCTGATACCAAATGAGACAAACAAAGTTCACTCACACAAGAATTATCCAAAATACTTGGAATATAACATAATAATCCATGTAGGAATAATGTATAAAGTATGAATAGATAAGGTGATTACAATTGAGAATGGGGGCTCATATATATACCCACACAGGGGTGCCCTTAACCAATAGTCATGTCCTTTGAGACATGTTATTTTATTATTAATAATTATTATTTATTAATTAATTATTATGTTATGAATACCTATTTTATCTGTATATTTATGTTCATAACAACCTCCCATTCCAATTATGAAATAATGTGTGGTTATAATAATCATGTCAAATGTATATGTTCAACTTTCACTAGCTTGCATTCTAGACAACTCGTCACATAACTAACAATGTTTGCTTTCATTCCCTTCCATAAGAATAAAGGCTTAAGGTCTGTCATCATCTTTGTGACTCTCATATGAGCCATGTATACTTCTTGACGTGCTTCACTTAAGATCAAACTTATTAATTCATCATTAGGCGGTATGTAAATTCTATTTTTTTACCTCAACAATCCATCATTGTCCAATGTATAACCTTCAAACTTCGGTACCATCATGGTATCTTGTTCAATATTATCCTTAACTTCCTTGTACCAATCATGATTTATCTATAAGGATATAATATTTTCTCTAAGATTCGTCTTAAGATGTAATACTGAGAATATGCATGGTCTCCGACTCAATGCATCTGCCACTCTATTCACCATTGTTTAATGTAATTAATCTCAAAATAGTATTCCCAAAGTAATTATGACCAATGCCTTTGTCGCATGTTCAAGTCACTCTATGTAAATATATGTTGCAATCCACAGTGATTTTTATTTAATTCAAATTTTCTTCCAATCAGATATTGTCTCCAAACTATCAAGGCATATACAATTGCCAGTAAATCCAAGTCTTTCTTTTCATAGTTCTCCTCATGCTTTCTCAATTTCCTTGAAATGTAAGCGATCATTAGACTGTCTTGCATCAAAACACCACCTAAACATTCTTTGGATGTGTCTGTGCATACCAATAATTATTTTCCCTGTCGGGGACTTTCAGTATCAATGTTGTCCTCAAAAACTCTTAAAGTTTTTGAAATGATTTTGTGCATTTATCTGTCCAAACAAACTTCTTCTTTTTCTTTTTCAATTTCATGGTCGGATTTCTATCTTCTAAAAAAATTAGACAAATCGTTGGTAATATCTCGTTAAACCCACAAAGTTGCATACTTCCTGTACTTTTTTCGGTGTAGAGCATTCCATAATAGCCTCAAGTTTTGTTGTATCCACAGTGATACCTTCACTAGATATGATATGTCCCAAGTAATGAATCTTCAATTGGTAAAAAGAACATTTCGATAGCTTCCCGTACAATTATTTTTCTCGTAGAAACTGTAGTACCAATATTAAATGTTCATCATATTCCTCTTTGACCCGAGAATAAATCAATATGTCATCAATAAAAACTTGAACAAATTTTTCCAAGCATTCATTGAACTGTTACGAGGAAAATCACTCTATGGCATGGGGTAAACCACAACATACAGAAATGACTACAAAAACCGACTCTAATATTAAGTATGATATATAAACAAACATGCTAAAAAGACAAGATATAGAGCCTACCTCATCTAGATGTTCAATGAAGTCCATCATTGAGCACTTGACTTAGAGCTATACACCTGCATCTTGTCCTCAAAAACCAATATACACAAGCATATGGTGATAATATATAAATTTAGCACATATAATAGCATAATCCATCAATATTCATAACAAATACACCCTTGGAATAATAATTCAAATATTTTCAAGACACTAATTGGATGAGACAAGAGTATCTCTATTAAAATGTAATCAACAAAAGTGTATGAATGAAAAACATCTATTTCGGCACGTTCGGAACCGAGAAACTAAGTCACTTCCAGTTGGACCACCAACACTTCAATCCCCCACCAAAGGAAATCTCATATAAGAGAGACAATGAGGTTCTCCATCAAATAGGGAAGATCTTGGGGGATGAACAATGTGTTCATACTTAAAAGGAAAAAGGGATGAAGAATCAATATGAAGTGAATAATTTATCCATATTAATTTTTATCTCAAAGTTGAATTCTTCTCCTCTTTCGACCGCTTGTATATGGCCCATTTATAGCCATCAAATGGAACTTAATGGCTAATTCAGAATGTTTCCAGTATATGGAGGGTCAAAGATCATGGATCTCGTGACGTGACATGGAAACCCAACACCATTTTTAATTTTGGGCACAAAACCCGATGTACATGGGATGTAATGGTGAAACCTATGTATACACATGTTGTATAGCATTTAGGGTGTGTGTATGTTGAAAAATATGTTTTTTAGCTCTAGGAATTGCAAAACGGGACTTCAAGTCTACATAGGGAAATGGAAGAGGCCTTCTGATAAAGTTGCATGGGGTAAGGAAAATCTTGTTATAACATATGCCCCCTAATGTGCGAAGTCATAGGAGTATATGTGATGGTTGAAATACATTATAATTCCCAGAAGTGTAGTAATGGAGATCCATCTAGATGAGCTAGTTGTTCATAAGAATATTACAATCCATAATGACTTTGTACACATGGCTTCCAATTTGAATTAAACTGTAAATCCATGTGGAAATATACCAAACAATTTTCCATGGCCATGAATAAGAAATACAAAGGTAGATACATTCCATAGACTGGCATAGTCACGAACAAGGCCTAGTAAAAAAAAGTCTCAAAATTCAATATGAATATATCTATATACAATGGGGTATAATATGATCTCTCATGATCACTGAAGTCATATAGGTACTGGTTCAATGAATGATAGAAACAACTCAAGAAATTTGTGGCTATGAACTGATGTCTTCAATTCTTCTACATGATCCGTCAAAGTTGCAAGTCTACATCATGTGAATAAAGGAGTTGAGGTTGAACACAATGAGATTTCATTTTATTACCGGTCATTAAGGTATACCATTCACAAACATGAGACAACTTACCGATAATGAAAGTAGGTATCAAGGCACCAATTACATTCTTACAAGTGTGAATAAAGGAGTTGAGATCAAACACTTGAAGAATCCATCGATCAAGAGACATTGAAGTATTCCCAACTGTCGATGGTGAGAGAAATTTCCCTTGATGGTTGGATACCTCTAGGTACTCATAAGACTCCAGGTCTTGTTTCCAGAATAAATGAGTTGAAGTTGATGGAAGGAGACCTACTGAAAGGAGATAATTAAGGCATCTCTCATTAGTCGACACGAGGTACAAAGCAATAGTTTGATGATTTGGAGCAACTTAGAAAAAAGAATATGTTCACAAAACAATGACCCTATGCATCTTTTGCATGCACCAGATGCAAGGAGTGCATGAAAAAAACCCTATGAATAGCAGCCAATAATGAAAACTGTCGACAAAGTAGAGGAAACCACCAATAAGGATAATGGAATCTAAGACACTACATGAATCCCAATGTCCAAATAAATTTATTTTCATCGATCACAAGGGAAGCCCCTCAGTCAATGACCAATGAAGAGATGTGAACTATTGGGTTCAAGGTTACCTACCCATAAGAAAAGTAGTGTTAGAAAAACAAGACCGTGGAGCAATAAAATAAAACAAATGCAGAAACAAAACACATAAGACACACAATACAAGAGAGACGCAAATTTATGTGGTTCACCCAGTGTGGGCTACGTTCACAAGAGAAATTGTTAGGTCCTTCCTTTATTATTATCCAGCAAATGAAGGGATACAACCTACAGCAAAACCCACTGTAACTTCCTCTTCTTTCTCCCACAGTCTCCTCTCTCATAATACAATATTCACCATCAACCATAGCCACAATACATTTCCCTCATAAGAGAGGGTTTCCTTCTAGGGAAAAAAATCCTAACATAATCTTTGTCGTTAGATCTGCGACCTTATATGAACGGTCCAAATTTACAATGAAATTACAATATACTTTTACAAGGCAATTTTTTCTTCGGGGGCTTCG
>JZKD02S1001158.1:249290-263179 GCA_000966675.3 Picea glauca
GAATGCTTAGGGAATTCTTGGTATGGCTTCTATGATGTGGTTCAGTTTGGTTGATTTGGTTGATGGAGTGAGGAACACTCTTGTGATTTAGTAGTGACATGATTGCTATGGTATACTAGTTATTTGTACATGATTGTGATAGCATTCATATTGATTTGTTGTGGAGCATAATAAAACTATTTTAGTGCTTGGATATGTTGTGAATCGCTGTGGGTTATTTTGGACAGTGGAATACATAAGAGAAAGTGATTTCAGGTTGCAAAGGATATGAGCATGTGAAGAAAAGAAAAACCCTAGTTTCTCAAAAGCATACGCTTGTTTCATTATACACTGGTTGCGTGCACACGTGGGTTGTAGTGAGTCAGGGCGCATGCACACGCGAGCTGCACTACTGATAGGTCAAGTACCTATTGACAGATTGACCCGTGTTGAGGATTGTTGCCTCATCTCATTTAATGCTGAGGGTGTAAGCTGAGTCTTGCATTATAGAGAAGGTGCTCTTACAGAGTTGTACTCTATTCAGTTTTTGCTGATAAACCTCAAGGATTGTAGTCCGTAATAAAAAGAAAATTTTAAATACATCTTGTGTTCTTTGTGTTCATTATGGTGATGAATTTTTGATGATATATTGTTGATATATGTTGCTAATATGTGCTCACTTTTAACTGGTCATAAATGACATCAATGGGTAATGAATAAATGTTGATTGCTAATTGATGAGTTTTTGTGCAAGAGGGAAGTTTTGGAAAAAAGAGCTCCACACTCATTCACCCCCCATCTAAGTGTTGTAGGTGTGTCCAACAATTGGTATTAGATCAGGCCTTCACTACAAGACTTAACAATCTTAAAGGAGATCCATAGACACACAAATGGATGATGAAGTTCCAATCCTTGATGAGGAAAAATATTCTACTTGGAGAATAAAGATGAGAGTGTATTTGAAGACAATGGGAGTATCTATTTGGAAGTAAACCATCGATGGATATGTTCCATGGAAGAACAAGTCAAATTTGGAAGCTCAAAGGGAAGGAAAGAATAATGATGCATTGGCTCTCAAGACTATTCCTAGTGGACTCTGAAGCCCTATCAAAGAGAGCATGGGACAATGCACTTCTGCCAAGGATCTATGGCTAAAGCTAGAGGAGACATATCAAAGCAAGAAGGAGAAGGAAGAAATTGATGAACACTCCATCAAGATCATCAAAGGTAAAGAATCATCAAAAACTCTTGAATGCATTATTTCTAAATGTGATTTTGAAAACATTTCAAGTAAAGATAAAGAATCACGTGATAATAGCACAAAGGAAGATCTTGAAGATGAAGGCAAATAATTATGTGTTGATGTTGGCAAAAAGGAAGAATCAGAATATACTTCAAATGAAGGTAAATAACCCTCAAAATCCCTTGATTGCAATGATGATGATGAATTTTTCTCTACAAGTGAAGAAGAAGATGTAGAAATAGTTTTTGTAAAGTTTGATGGCATTAATCCCATGAAAACAATAGAAGGAAATCTATTAAAACTTCAAAAGGAAATTGAAGAGGGTTTATATAGATATAGAATTGATCATTATTATATAGACTATAACTATCTTTAAGATAACACTAAGAAGTTTCTTAGGAGAATTCTAAGGCACATATTGAAGTTAAAAGAAATGATCAAGGAACAAGAAGAGAGCAATAATACTCAATTGGAAGAAAAGGAAGAAGAGATCACAAGACTAAAAGATGGAAAATAATATATGAATGTAGAAGAAGAGATTAGTAAAAGTTTTGAAACTATTGTCCATCTCAAGACCCAAATTGAACAAGCCAAAAGAATAGAGGAACTATTGAAGATTCAAATAAATGAAAAGGAAGATTCATGTTGCAAATTAGAAGCTGAAATTGTTGACCCTAGAAAGAAGGTGGAAAAGCCAAACAAATTCTTGAATAGCTCAAGAATATTGGATGATATCTTGGAATGGAAAAGACAATCATGTGATAAATCAAGTCTTGGATACAAAGGAGAAGATAAACATGCTGAAGCAAGCACCTCAAAGAAGCATGAGGTAAGTCAATCAAAGAAGGAAGACAATGTTGCAAAAGAACCATCTACACAAGGCAATGAAAATTTCAAAAGAACAAAGAAAGGAATACATCAGGAAGACATTCTTGGGATACCAAAGCAAAGGTATGAAAGTGTTTTTCATGGGCACTTTTATTCATGTAATGGATATGGTCACAAATTTTTTGAGTGTAGATATTATGAAAGAAGATATAATGGAAGAATATATAACACCATGAGGTGTTGGAGATGTGATCAAGTAGGACACATTGATGTTCATTGTAACTCCATGACATGCTACAGTTGTAGTGGATTTGGCCACAAATCCCAGGAGTTCTGGAACACAAGAAGAAATTCCATGATGAGGACTTCACATAGCATGGCTAGAAGAGGGAATGAAGTAAGAAAGGGAGACATCTTTGAAAAGATGGATACTTAGAGCTCAAGTTTTGAAGAGAAGGGTCATCTACAGAAGTGGGTGAAGAAGACAGAGCAGCTAGATCAGAATGAAAGATTGAAGGGAAGCTTAAAAGTGTCATTCACTAAGGCACACGTAGGTAATAGTGGTGATAGTCGTGTGTACATGCGTGCTGACCTTGAATAGGTCACGTACACAGACACACTCAGTTGTGCATCAAGCCACATGTATGTTGAAAAGCCTTGGGAAAAAGGCAATGCACATGGCTTGGAGTTTGATGTCATGGTATAACTCTGTATTCCAGGGTCTGACATTATTTATTGTAGGTTCTGACACTATTTGCTGTAGGTTTTCATGGTGAGATCACATAATGGTATAATATAAATATATATTGGGTGCATGGCACTAAACCAAGAGTATGTATTGATGTTGATCTGTTGGGATTAATCATTTTGTGATGATGGTGGTCTACATGGCTGGTATATCTTATGATGTATTATATGAAGCATATGTTGATATCATGGTGCATGCATTTTTCATATGGATTAGGATACATGTTGAGACATATGGTTGGATGATTGGCACATGTTTTATGGAGGACTTGACATACATGTATGGCACTCATCATTTTGTGGTATTGGTGCATAGTAGTACACTCATATATGGTATTACTTGATTTTCACAACATTGGTATTTGTTTGTTACATGATTGTGGCACTTGGTTCATGATGGAGATGTATCATGAGTGATATGATACATTGTTTGGCATGTTGGTAGATGCACATGGTTGGCATATTGGTGGATGCACATGATTGGCATAATTGGTAGATGCACATGTTGGCATATTGGTATATGCACATGTTGGCATATGGTGGATACATTTCATGGATGATATCTTTTGGCACATGGTTGATGTACATGGTTGATGTACATGGGTGTTGTGCATGGTGGGAACATTTTGGTACATGATGCACTTTGTGGATATATTGTTCATGATTCTCTATTTCATTGTTGACATGTATTTTGTTTCATGATGAATGGTATAACACAAGTTTGATGCATGAACAGGTCCAATGATCGTCATATGGTAGCATATTGTTCATATTACAGAGAATATAGGGGGATACATACCCTTAGGGGAGTCATTATTATTCCCATGATTCTAGGAGGAGATATTTATTAGACACATACCTAGAAAAGAGACCTATATTTGAAGAAAGAGAACAGAGGCATAATTCCAGAGGGAATGATGGTCACAGGGGGAGTATGTTCGATGTATTTTTATACCTTGTTCAAAAAGGGGAGAGATTATTCAATGGCAACAAGACAGGGGGAGCAGCCCCAAGAGGAGAATGGACCTTTTCCATTGATGTCAAAGTGGGAGAGATAATCACATTGATGTGATTAATGTCTATTGATGGGAGAGATTGATGTGGAGAGATAGTCACATTGACTATTAATGAAGAGCATGCCTTGTCTACATGTTGACATCAATAATTGGTAATTGGAGTTGACATCAATGTTGGTATTTCCATCAATGCCAAAGGGGGAGATTGTTGGATCATGTTTTCATTGATGCCAATCGTTTGATTATGTGGGATATTGTTGGATCATATTTCATTGATGTAAATGGTTTGGCTTGATTGATGTCAAGTAATTGATTGATTGATGATTGATGAACAATGTATGTATATGCATTGATGAGAATGATAGATGTCCAAGTGGAAACCAATTGATAAAGATGTATCATTGATATGATGCATTGATGAAGATGGATCAATGAGTTGTCATTGATACATGATACATAGTTGATATATATGATGCAGTCGTGAATTGATGCAAAGATGAAACATTATTGTCTTATCATGGTTGATAAGGTGCACAAATCGATGAACTCCAAAGTGGTCCCCTTATGGTGAAAGCCCTCACAAGAAGATGCTTTACAAATTGAGTTATCCTAGAAGAATAGTTGGAGGACCCATGATTGCATATCGATTAATGAGATGAAGATCAATGAAGTTTTTGGTGAAACTATCCTATATGGATAGTGCTTGACATGCCATTTCCGGTGGTATGTGGAATATCACATAACTACTCACGGTTTGAGAGTTATGGCTCTATGAAGTTGAAAGTACCCCCATATGATGGCTTGAAGCCGCAAAAGGTCAAAGAAGTTAAAGTGCTTTAAAATAATAAATCATCATTTAAATTATAAAGTAAAGTGACAAAATCAAGAAGGAATATTTAAATGATAAAGTATTGGAGAACTTTCTATCCATGGAAAGTGGTTATCCCTAAAATAAGGAAAATAGGTTAAGTGACCTAGAAATGGGTTAAGTAACCTAAAATGGGTTAAGTGACCTAGAAGATGAAAGTATAAATAAGAAGCTAGGATCTCTTGTAAAATGTACATTTAGTAAGAATCCATTTTGTGCATCAATGGAGAGATTCTTGTGGATATCTTTTGCAGTATTGATGGAGAGATTCTTGTGAGAGAATATTATTGGTGTGGATCTCTTGAGCATGATTGAATATCTATTCCAAGGAAGAGAGTGAGAGGAGGATCTCGTGGACACATCAAAGTTTCGTCAATGTCGAAGACCTTGACGGGAAAATCCTCGGATTCACAGAAAACCCTATTTTATGATGCCCACGTGGGTTGTCTGTGTATAGGGTGTGTCCATGCGGGATGGTTGTCTTCACATCCTCCCATGTGTTCCTATTTTCTCTCTTATTTGTCCCTTTATTCCCTAGATTCTCATTTAATGAGTGTCTCCTAACTAGATCTTAGTTAGGGATTGATTAGGAGTCTTCTTCTAGTTACACTAGTGGTAGCTAGAATCTACATAACATCCCATGTTTGCACCTATTCTCTCATATTTTATTTATTTCTTATTTTAAATTATCTCTTATTAATTTTATGCACACATGTTCATTTTATCTCATCTTTAGATTTTCTCACTATTTTATTTCTTAATTTGATTTATATCATTTCTTTTAATTTAATTAATAAATTTAATCTACCCCCCTAAATAAAATTAGCCTTAGTATTAGTCTTTGAATTAGTCTTTGAATTTTATTGGGATTTATAATTAATATATTCACTCCTTAATTAATTATTTTAATCCGACAAGGTCTAAAAAATTCAATGTTTTCTAGACCACCTAGATTTATTGACTCACATTTTTAATTACGTGATGTTCCCTTCAACACACACCTCCTTGATCCAAGGGTTCCACTCACCATTGAATGGTTTTGGTATTTTTTCCAACCCTTGCAGTTGACACTCCACTCGCTTGACCTTGTGAGAGACTAAGGAATTCTAAGGAATAAGGACTCTTCCTTATTTCACTCCCCTTATAATTTTTTGTGAGCGACTATCTCATTCCACCTTAACGACATCGTGGACCTCTCGAACTAGGTAATCATTAACCTACCATTTGAGCCATGGAGAGAATACTAGTAGGTTGAGACAAGGATGTCGCCACACCTCTCCCTCAATATATGGTTTCTGTGCATGGACCCTTTACTCCTTATGTGAGTCATATTAGAAAGCATCATCGTCCTGCATCCATTTGACAAAACATTGTCACTGATCCATATACATAATCATACTAAATCAATCATATGACACATATGCATAAAATGAAATACTCAAACAAAACACAATTCACTACCTGACTCAATCTAAAGTCTAAGGAGGTCCATTGATTCCATCAGCATCCATAATTTGTCATGTGTCCTTCCCACTCAGGTAAACTCATGAATATATTCTATCAATACATATATCAAAAATAATAAGTCACACCATATCAGCTTCATCATGTATAATCCATAATCGAAAAAAAATCACCATGTACCATAACCGGATCACTTGCATACAAGTTTCCTCAAAGAATAAGTTGATAAAATGTGATCAGTAGAGCATGATGTTACAATTATTATCTTTTACAACATTAAAACATGCCTCTTTATAGGCTTTACAGTATGAAAAACCCTAAATAAATGGTTCCCAAAAATGGTTACAGATCCATGTAGATCATTGGATATAAATGCCATGAATCTCAATATTCTATTATTGTCGACTACCAAGTTGGATTACCATCGAATATCAGTTGGCCTTCATTCGGTCTTAATTTGATCACCACATGCCTTCCTGTCGACATCTTGTCAGTTGACCTCTTCAACTTGTTTTCTATACCTTTACCATGTCGATCTGCCTCGACCTTTGAAATTCGACTATACCTGGTTGACTAACCTCTACCTTCGAATCATTGTCAATCCACCTGGATTTCGTATTTACCCAGTCGAACCACCTCAACCTTTGAATTCGATTTCTAGTCGATCCACATCAACTTTCACTGCAAATAATATAACAAACCAACAATCTCCCACTTGTTGTCTTCTTTGCTAAAACTGAGATACCTTTTAAGTTTTGTTCACAAACCCAAGGAAAAAATTCTCATTTCCTCTCTACACCAAGAGAACTTCACAACACTCACAAACTTGGTGAACGAGTCTATTATGTTTTCAAACATGTCTATTTTCTCTAGCAACGACTTGTTTCTTTCCACCATGTCTCTCACAAAATGGTATTGTAAATAAATGTTCTTATTATTCAAATGATAGAGAGATGGTTTATTTGCCAAAAATATTGTGCTTTGACTATGGTAACCTATCTTTATAGGTCTCTCCTCAAACTTGATTCCTAAATATAGCCTTTGCATCCATACTACTTCTTTTCTTCCATGAGTGGTTTCCATGTATTCATCATATTTTGTTGACAAGGCTACGACCCCCTTTCACTTAATCATCCCGTTTATTGCTCCACTGAAAATTTTGAACACACATTCATTGGTCAACCTCTGTCGATCCATATCTCCAACTCAGTTGGCATCGGAAAATCCATATACAATTAATTCATTGTCACCTCTAGGTTTTCCTTCGTAGAATATAGCATAATACTTTGTGCCACACAAATACCTGAATACTCTCTTGGGAGTTTTCCATTTCTCCTTCCCAGGTTTTGACATGTATCTACTCAACACTCCCACTGCATGGGAAATGTCTGGTTGAGTGCATACCATCACATACATAATACTACAAAAAATACTTGCATAGGGAATAGGTGCCATGTCCTCTATTTTTTCTTGTGTATTTGGACACTATTCAATAGTTATCCTTACTCCCACAGGAATTGGCACCTTCACCAGTTTGCAATCCTACATGTTGAAACATTTCAAAATTGTTTCAATATACTTCATCTGATTCGACCAAATATTTCTCGCTTCTCAATCTCCAATAATATCCATTCCTATAATGAATTTAGTTTCACATAGATATTTCATGTCAAACTTGGAGAATAGATTATTCTTCACCTCCATTATTGTGTCCATGTTGTTTCCAATTAACAACATGTCATTGACATACAAAGCTACAAATATGAAACACCCACCTTCTTCTTTGGAATATATGTAATGATCAACTTTGCTTCTTACAAATCGTAAACTAAGCATGTATATGTCAAACTTTTGGTACCACATATTTAGTGATTTCTTTAGACCATAAAGGGATCTTTTCATTTTACACACCAAATCTTTCTTTCTCTTTACTACAAATCCTTTAGGTTGTTTCATGTAGACTTCCTCTTCTAGGTCCCCATGTAGAAGCATTGTCTTCACGTGTATCTATTATATTTCTATATCAAATGTTTCAGCCATATAAATGAGTGCTCTAATTGAATTTAATTTTACAATAGGGAAAAATATCACTGAAGTCAACTCCTTCAACATGGGAATATCTTTTTTCTACCAGTTGATATTTGAATTTGTCGACTTGACCTTCTACATTAATCTTCTTATTGAATACCATTTTTCTACCAACATGATTTCTTCCACTAGGAAACTTGACTAAGTCTCATGTCTCATTTTTATGCAAGGCTTCCATCTCTTTGACCATAGAATCCTTCTAGATTTTTCCCTTTGTCGAGTAAATTTCATCCCCAACCGACTTGGTTTCATCGTCAGTGGCACTTAAAATGAATGCAAAACAAAATTCGAGTGTAATATACCTTTCAACTAGTTTTATTACTCTTTATGACCTCATGACAACTAGAGTCAATTGTTCCATCTCTTCCTCTTATTCAGTTGACTCATCTGAATCATTTTCTTTGTTCCTCAGTTCAAACCACACCGTCTTAGGATTATTCTCATTTTGAACAATTTCCTTAGGCTCGGAATAAATTCTGACTTCTATGAAGACCACATCTTGACTGTACACTATTTTCCTTGATGCACTATCCAATAGCTTATGTCCTTTCATTCACTTTTTATATCCAATGAAAATACATTTGAATTCCTTGTTGTCCAACTTGCTCATGTTTTCCTTCGGAACATGCACAAATGAAGCACAACCAAATACTTTGAGATGTGAAACTGAAGGCTTCTTACTGAACATATCTCATTTGGATTTATGTCGACTAATGTTGACAAAGGAGATATATTCAATAGATATTTTGCAGTTTCGAATACCTCCACCCAAAATTCTTGTGTGACTCCAACACCATTGAGCATGCTCCTTGCCTTATCCATAAACATTCTGTTGATTCTCTCAGAAACTGCATTTTGTTGTGGGGTATATGGTGTGGTAGTTTGGCATTCTATTACACACTCCTTGTAGAATTGATCAAATTATTTTCCATAGAATTCACCAACATTGTCAATTCTCAATACCTTAATATTGTTATCTGTATGGTTTTCTACAAGAAATTTTAACTCTTTGATTTTCTCGAAAACCTCTAATTTCTTCCTAAGGAAATATATCCATGTATTTTTGGAAAAATAATTTATGGAGACATAATATAGGGATCCACAAAGTGAAGGCACTATAATAGGGCCAAACAAATCACTATGAACCAAATCTAGAATCTCATTTTCCCTTGTCGCTCTATATGGGAACCTTACCTGACATTTTTTCCATAGATACACTGTTCAAAAAAGTCAACTTCTAAATTACAGTCAGGAAAATATTTTACCATAACTTTATTGTACATAGCTCGAAGTCCTTTTTCTCTAATGTTTCCCATCCTCTCATGTCATAGCATGGTTGGGTGGAATTTATGATGACTTGTCGAGTCATTTTGAATCAAATCAGCCTGAGTTGAGTTAAGTCAAGTAGAAATTGAGTCGACTTTAGGAACAATGACGTTGTTTCATCCAATCGATTCAACACTCCCTAGAAACTTATATATGGTTCCAATCTGAAATAATTTCATTAAGACCATCGCATCTCAAACCATATTGAAAAAATCCTTCTAAATTAGAGTGTGCACTCCAACATCACTGATATTGCTAACATATATCAGGTTTCTAGCAAAACCTAGAATGTGTAGCACACCCAGAAGGGTTCTTTTCCTCCCATCCTATAGTATCAGTCAAACTCTTCCCCCAAGAACACTTCACGTCCATCATATTGTTCATACTCGCAAAACCATTCTCTATGTGGTGTCATATGATATGATTCTCCTGAGTCGATCAACCAAACATATTGATCCATATGTGTACTGGTCGACACCAAGTACACATGAAATCCATTATCTAGAGCCTTCTTCCTCTTAGTCAATTGTTTCTCATTATATCCTTTACTGACTTCCATCGCCCTCAACTTGTAGTCCTTTTTGTAATTCCCAAATTCATTAAATTTCCATCATCTTCTTATCATCTGAACCAGGTATTTATATATACCCTTTGACGTATACTTTCTACGAGATAATTTTCCTTTATCTCTCTTAATTGTTCGACGTCTCACCACTAAAGAATCTTTTCTTGATCCTTCCATGTTATTCCTTCTCATTTCTTCTAACAATAGAGATGAAACCACATCTTCTATCACTAATGTGGTTGCATTACTCCCTGTATCCAAGACTAAACTATCTGAGGAGTCTGGAAAAGAACATAATAGGATAATACACTTCTCCTCCTCAATGATATTAATATCCACAAAAGATAACTCACTTATAATGGTATTAAAAAAATTTAAATGCTCATTCACTGAACTGCCATCACTAATTCTTATAAGAAACAATTTCTTTATGAGAAACAACTTGTTTACGAGGGATTTCAACTAGTACAAGCTTCCCAACTTGTGCCACAGTTTCTTGGCCAAATATTCACTTGATACATTCAGCAACATCAAATCTACAAAACAAAGTCAAATCGTACTCCTTACTCTTCTCTTGAGTTTCTTCCATTCTTTCGTAGACATACCTGTTGGCACAGTACCTAGACAGACTATTGTCCACTGTTCTTGATCTACAAGGAGATATTCAATTTTAAGCTTCCAAAGCTCAAAATTCCACCTCTACCTTTGGCTTTGATTATCATTCGATACATCTCAACTTTCACTACAAATAATATAACAAACTAACATGGATTAGGTGTTGGGGGTCAATTAGGTTAAATTAAATAAGGAAAGATTAAAAGGTAGTCTATTCGCTTTCATAATCCTCATTCAAGGCTTATAAGAGTTGTGTCTCATCACCATAACAGGGGTATAAACATAAATATTTATTAAAATGTTATAAAAACTACATATATACAAATTCTATTGAAACTAGGGGTATTTTAAATGGGAAAATTGTAACCTAAGGGTATTTAACAAAATAAATTTGCAAAGTATTCCTTAATATCTAGTGAAGTTGAGACTATTGTTTAAAAGTACACAAACACAAATGATATGTTAGAAGTTCTCTAAGTGAATTGATGCAGGAGCATCGAAGCCTTCCAAATTATGATTTAAAATTGAAGTCTCTCGAAGACTTGAGTCATGGCTAGAGGGTGTGGTTTCTCCTGCATTCAATGCAAATTCTACTTGTGAAAATTTCTCAAAACTAGATTGATTATCCTAGTTGTTGTGTAATTGTTATTTTAAGCATATGGTTAAATATTTAGAGAGATATGAGAGATATAGTAAGACATGCTATTGTTAGTGGTAATTGCAAGATTTAGGAAGTTTTTAGATGCGTTGTAAACTCAATTTTTGGTTATATATTGTAATCCTACAAATATGTGAAGCCAACCAATTGAAGGAAGATCGTGCCAACTGAGGTGCCATGAGTGTTTAATAGAAGAATAATTGAATGAAAATAGGTTTTTGATTTATGTTTCTATGTATTCCTGTGTGTGCGAGCATGGTTAAATTAATGAAAGTTCATTGTGGAATATTTTGTTATTCAATGGTTGTACTAGTGAATGGATTCATTTAATTTTTATGCAAAGAAATTGTTGTTGTTAGTGTCATCACATGGTATGATACCTTGTTGATTTAATAAGACACGAATGTTTGTTCATTTCCATTACAGAGAGGAAACAATTGCCATTATAAATGAATTCACATGATGTGGAAAAATCACCTGGTTGACATCAATGAGGATCAAATAACCTAATTACATCAATGATGAACTTGAGAAAGTTGTAGCGTAAGCTTGGACTTTCGATCAATGATGGATCGAAAATGGAGACTAGTTCATATTTAATTCCTAGATCATCAAGTCATAGTCGAGAACGCAATGTTGAGTCTTATGTGCTTTTAAGGTGGGGTATGAATTAATAATATCACAATATGAATTTATTTCTTTTATGTCTCTTGCATTTGTTTGTTGTCTCCATATTTACAAAGAAATGGGCATCTACTAATGTGGCTTACTTGGGATTGAGTGGATTTCTAGAACTTATACCAAGCAGTCTCTTGAGTATATGATTTACTTTCAGAGGGAATTCTCCTTCAAATAATCAATGTAGGATTCTACTATGTAGGTGGATGTATTCCAAAAGTTTCCTTTTTCTACAACTTCCTTAGTCCTACCTATCTCTAATGGTTATTTTCATCTCGTTCAAACTACTCCTTCTCTTTATATCAATGTCTTAGTTGAGACCAATTTTTTAATAGGACAAACAAATAATATTTATAGATAATTTTACTGACACTAATGCACTACATACAAATGATAAATCACATTTTATCATCTAAAAAATTTAATTGGTGTTTTCATAATGAGTGTCAACATATTTTACTCAATAAATAAATTTAACATGGTGTAAACACTTTTGGAGTAATTAAAAATAATAACACTCCCTCTTTACACAAAAAATGTTTTTACCAACAACTATTGACTCCATGTACAACTCAAACAAACATAAAACCTACAAATATATACCTATTGCAGTCGCATGATATACCCCTATCTACCAAACATCACTCTCAATTAAGAAATGAAACCTCTACTCCTCAAGATAATTGGAAGTCTCATGGATGTAGGAAACTAATGCAACATTAGTAGCATGTCTCCTAGGTGGAATTGAAACATCCCGATCTGGCGCACTGAGAACACTTATTATTTGAGGACACTTGCTCGCAAGTGATCTGGACCCTTTTTGACATTAGACCTATTATATTTGATTATGATGCGATTGACAGATGACATGATGTGTTACTATTTGATTTGACGGGTGCTATTGACTCAGTTTGATTGAGTGTGTAGGGTTTTTGACCTTGAGGATGCAGAGGGATCAGTAGAACCCCCCTTGGACTCCAGACTGAGTCAGGGAGTGTGCTTTTGGGTTGATATGTTTATTGTGATGTTTCATATTGATTGATGATTTGATGTTGACATTTATGACATGATTATTGGTGATGCACGCTGACGATAGCTTGCCGACTTGACTCACATATGGAGTAAAGGGGCCACACACAATTGCAGAGAGGTTGAGGGAGAGGGGTGGACAGCAACCCTGCCACCGCCTTCTAGCACTCCCGCCGTGGCTCGAACTGCAGGTTAACGATTACCTAGTTCGAGAGGACCCACGATGCCGTGAGGGCCGACTGCAACAGTCGCTCACGATGATTCTAAGGGGTGCGCAATAAGGCGGGGGCCTTATTCCTTAGAGCCCTTACTCTCCTACAAGTTCACCTGGCGGAGTATTGACTCCAGGGGTTATAGAGGTCTACCAATCAGTTCAGTCGGCGAGTGGCACCCTTGGAGCACGTGGTGCATCCTGAAGGGCACGTCGCACAATGAAATTCCAGAGGCGAGTGGCACCCTTGGAGCACGTGGTGCATCCTGAAGGGCACGTCACACAACGAAATTCCAGAGGTGAGTGGCACCCTTGGCGCACGTGGTGCGACCTGAAGGGCACGTCGCGATAAAGGTGGTTGATGGAGTCAGCCTAATTAGCCCTAAGTGTTTAGCACCTGAATCAAACCTTAAGCATTACCCTAAACCAATCGTCGCCTAGCTCAGAATCTAAACCCTAAGCCTAAGACCTTCTAGAATCCGGGGGGAAATTTCAGTATGGCCTTAACTATTGAAAATTCAAAAAAAAAACAAAAAAACAAAAAACAAAAAAAACAAAAACTCAGACCATCACC
>JZKD02S1001158.1:276587-288771 GCA_000966675.3 Picea glauca
TAATATAAATCGAGTCAATTTTTATGGAAAAAAAAGGTATTAATTCCAGTAGTATTGTTAATAAATAATAGTTGCTTTAAATTTTTCTCTTGGGCTTACTTGGACATTCCCAGGGTTGTATCATGTTAGGTACTTTATCCTAAAATTGAAAAAAATTCTATATATCAACATCTTGAGTATGCCGTAGTCTTAGGTTTAAAATCATCCATTAAAACAGGTGGGTATTAACATCAGATGACATAACGGATGCGTGGTTATTTATGGGATATTAAACCTGGTTCCTCTAAGGACATATAATATATGTATATGTTGTTACATTAAAATTTAGTTCAACGAATTGCTCTCATTTTAATTAATGCAGGTTGGTAGTCATAAAAAGGAATAGTCATGATTCCCTTTTGATAAAACTTGGATTCTTTACATGGGCTATGGAATGTAATGTAATGTGATGGACATGGTAATAACTCTAGTCATGAAGAATAAGAAAAAGGGTTGATGAATTAAGGTGGGGTTGACCACTAATTATCATCAGTAGCGGATTATATAAGGGCCTAAACTAAGCGCATTGAGTTTTATGATATGGTAAACGTGGAGGCACAATTATTGAAGATTGCGTGAGTAATGGAAATGCATGTGATTGGATTGCCATTAAACAAATTACCTTATGTTTTCCTTGATTTTAATTTATTAGGTTAGTCGTCGATTACTCTATACGCATTGTCATGGTAATGATTGTTCATCTTGGGTTTTAAGTACAATGCTAATTTATTTAAGGAATAAGAGTTCCAGCCGATTGAAGGATGAGTTGCAATAAGAAAAAACTTAAAAATCCAATTGCCTTATGTTTCCCATTGATCTTGAATTTGACAAGTTAATCGTGATTATTTTATTTGAAGATGTAAGGGAAAGAAATCTTTAGTTCCTTTTACAATGCGGGTATAAGGGTAATTACAGGGTCTTTCATGTTTAGGTTTGGGTAGATCCGCTGTTGAAATACCCACCATAAGGTAAAGTCACCCTTATCTTACGTGAAATATATCGCGACATGGAAGAAGATGATAGGGATGTTGGGTGATGTTAGAGTAACTTCTTTACGATCTCACTTGTAGACGTAGGGTCCCTAATTCTAAGTACGTTCAATGATTTTGGTTTAGTAATCGGGGTTTGGCAGTTATTCAATTATGCCTTCTATGAGGCAGGGTTGGTAACGCGTCGTCTCATAGAAGTCATTGGAGTATTTGGTTTACCTGTAGTGTCGATGAGTCTCTCTAGTGGTTGGTCGTCGTCGGAGTCCTTCTATCTGGCGTCTCCCGTAGAGGTCATGATTATCCCTGATCTTGTAGTACTTGGTGGTATTGCATTGCGTGGTTGCTTGTGTTGGGAGGGATGTAGACACTATCAATAGCCTTAGTATTTATGTCTGTGTGTTTCCCTGCGTCTAGAACCCAGTGCCGTATTAAGAGTCTCGGGCCCTTTAAAGGCATGGTTTCCACTCTTGCGACACACCTTAGGAGATTACTAGTCTCGGCCTGAGCAGTCGGCCAAGAGCTTATTTGACCTCCTCTCTCTCCGGAGCAGAGGAATAATATTAATACCCTTCTTCCCCATGCATAAATAGTAAACTACTACCCTATATTCTACCTTCTGCGTTCGTATGGTACCTAACCCAGTATGTCGTTATTGTTGAAGTTGTGGTGGGGCGCCTTGTCTTGGGCGTTTTGCTTGCAGTTCTTGTTGTGCATCTTGCGTATTCTTGTTGTGATATTCGTGGTTGAGTATTGTCAGTTGTCGGGTGGCAACGTAGAGTCAAGTGAGTCTGTTACCTCTACACGCGCACCCACACTCTTAAAACAAAATAAAAAATAAAAAAAATCTTGCTCTATTTACTAGAGTTGGGTCGTCGTAACGAGGAGGTCGTTACAGGAATACTCATTCTCACTATAATTTTGAGCTCTCCTAAATGCTCTTCTTCCTCTTGTCATGTCTAATGAATCCATCTCAACTTCTATTCTTTCATTGCTTTCACCTTCTTCCTCATGTCTCAAGCCTGATCCATCCTTTGCTTACCTTTCCAACTAATTGAGGATTGGAATCATCTAAGATTTTATTTTTTTTCTTCTATCGTTCTCTCATTATATTCTCATTGTCAACTCTATAACTCTATGCTTCCATTCTCATACTTCTCATAGTCTCTACCAATTCTATTGGTTGCACTCTACTCCTAT
Source organism: Picea glauca (assembly GCA_000966675.3). Classification (NCBI taxonomy): domain Eukaryota; kingdom Viridiplantae; phylum Streptophyta; class Pinopsida; order Pinales; family Pinaceae; genus Picea; species Picea glauca. The sequence goes on from JZKD02S1001158.1 coordinate 278,813, forward strand.
GTCCATTAGATTTTGTTTCAACATTATCCACACTGATATTTTGGCCTTTGGCTTATCCCTCATGAATGAAGGCTCCATGTGCATCCTCCATGACTCTCATATGAAATATTGTGCTTTAATTTATCTTATTATACCTGTAATTAAAAAAAAATGTGCAAACAACCATTTTTGTTAGAATTATATATATTATATATTTTTTCTCAATTAATGTTGCAAGTCCTTTTTCTTCTCATTTCATCAAGAATTATATAAAGTTTCTTCAAATTATAATAATTCCAAGTTATTATCCTTTGCATCATCCTTCCAATTACTATTCTTATTCCCCAATTGGATATTTGAACGCAAAGTTATGGCTTCCTGAAAAATCCATTTTCACTGCATTAGTACAGTTTTTCACTGGTGCAATTTTACTGGAAGGACAACTTCTGTCAACTGTAGATTAAAATACATAAATAAACAAGAAAAATTATATACATGACAATGATAATGATCATTATGGTTAACACACAACAACATTCATATTCTCCATCAATTTCTCTAATAATAATCTACAACAATATGGAATTTGCAACTTTGTTCTTTTCACAATTTTTCCAGACTTAAAATTTTTAGCCAAACTCATTATCTCAATCTAGGAACTTATGGAAAAACGTCATTAAACCAAACTTGTATATCTTAACGAGTTTCTAAAATCTTCAGTAAATTTTGTTTTCTAGTTTTGTGATGTGGGATCACTTTTCCTCTAAAAAATCCCAAAAATCCCCAAAAAGTGTCCTGGAATAGTGGATTATGTCCTATCAGCATCCCCTTTACAAATCCATTAGACTTTCTCCAATTATTTTAGTAGGTATTTTCATGCCTTCTTTTTGGACTATCTCCAAAAAACCCGCTTAATCTAGATGTCAGTCACTGAATTGGACCCACATATTTAAGAACCATTGTTTTGAACTTTCTGGAAAATTTATGTAGAAATGGCCAGTGACCCTCTTTAGCACTTTTGTAGAAATATTGACTCCTGAGAAAAGGCAAAAACATTTATCTCCATCTGATTTATTTTTCTAAAGTTATGTATAAAATAGGATTTTTTATTTATTTTCTATTATTGAAACATAGGAAACTGTTTGCATATGTGGCATCCGCTAACATGGATGTTGATGTGGCACCACATGTCCACATGGAAATGTGAGGGGATGCCATGTCACCCCTCTTACCATCAGGCGTGCCTTGTTATCCTCCCCATCTATTTATTCTTTTTTACCTCTATCTTCCTACTTTACCTCTCTCTTTAATACATATAAATAAAATAAATGTATAATAGATACGGGACCCACCCATATCGACTTCCACATGGCACCACTGCAGTGGCCCATGTCAGTGGTAGGCTCCAAATCCAAACCTTACCTCTAGTCCACAACCCATCCCCGCCCTATATATACCGATGGGTATTAGGGGATGATCAAAGGTCCACAACGATTTCACATTACCAAATTGCTCGAGGGTTAATTGATCTAGGTGGATATTGTTGGCCAGTCGCCTATTCCAGCCAACTGCTCTTGATAATTTTAGATCAACACATTCTTATGTACTTATTTGTAATTGTGGGTTGTACACTTATGTGGATTTTTTAATCCCTACACATCTTCTAGGTGGATATTGGTAGTCGCCCACCTACTCCAACTGGCTTATTTTGGAAATTTTCAGGTTAGTACATCTTTATGTACTTCCAGGGTTGATTTGGGGCCCTAAAAAGTGCTTTTTTGGATTTCCACAGTCAAAATATAGATAGAGTTAGATTTTTATGAAATAATGCTTAGTTCTCAAAAATGTCTTTCCAACGTGATATCATGCACCTAAAATGGAGGTCGTATGCAAAATTTACAACCCCAGGGAGTTGAGGTACCAACTTACCCATCGGGGCCCACATAACTTTTGGCATGTCATCTCCTAGGATTAGGTTTTGGATGTATAGGGTTTTGGAATTCATGAGTAATGTTAAAAAGGAATCTAGAGCCTCATTGTAATCATTATGCTCAGAAGAATGCGTATGGCAACCATTCGAGCGAGTTGCTTCAGTTCTGTAGATTTACAGTTTCAACCTATTTAATTTATTCAATAGAACTTATTGTTCACTGGATACCTGTAGTTGCTCTACATATCTCTGTGTTATTTTATTCAGTATGTTATTCATTTCATTCTTCTCATAAATCTGGGTCAGTGGTATCAGAGTGATCTTCTCTTCATTTATTTGTCTTCATGCATGTCTCAGACAAGATCTAGGTACAAGAAGTTGGGACTCGAACTAGTCGAGCATTTTCTATATCGGTTACATCGATCCTGGAAAAAAACCCATTGAGGATGAAAAAAAATATGATGTAGCAAGAGATCCTTTTAAAATGTTGCTTGAGGAATCCCTTTCATGACAAAGGAACTAAATGATGGACAAATTTACACACATCCTTCAGTGGATACCCACAAGAGACACATCTTCATCAAGCGGCCATGCAACCCATTTCAAGGTACAGGTAAATTTTTATAGTCCATTATTTGAAGGACTAATAGATGCAAATGTTGTAGATAAATGGTTGAATCTTCTCGAAGGTTATTTTTTGGTACACAATTTTTTCAATAGGGAATATATTACTTTTTCACTCCTCAAGCTCATTCCCCATGTTAAGAATTGGTGGGATACTTACTTTGAGCAAAGGGCCATAGAGAAATATGCAATATTTGTGGTTTCCCTCATTTGGGATTCCTTCAGGAATGCCATTAAAGAGAAATATTATCATGTTGGAAGCTATGAGGATGAGTACACAATATGGACCACCCTGTGTTAGGAAAGGGACTAGACAGTACCACATTTCACCAATATTTTCCATACCCTATGCACCAGATTGGGTATCAAAGAATATGAACAAAATTTGGTGCTCAAACATTGCAGTTTTCTGCATAGATACATTCAAATAGAAATGGAGTTTTTGAACATCACATCATTGGGTATGACTTATAGATATGTTGTCAATATCGAGCATAAATTTAAGCAGAAAATGAGAGAGATTGGATCTACAAACTCCTCACAACTGAAGTAGGGAAAAGGTGGCTCCAACCCACAAAATAAGGGATAGAGAAAATATGGCCACTCTCAGGACAAACAGTCCAAGCTGTAATACAATAATGGTAATGAGAAGTCGAAGAAGGATACAGGAAAATGGTGTGAATACCATAAAATCCCTTGGCATAACACCAAATAATGTCGCTCCAAGAAGTCACTGGCAACCGAGCTAAAATATTCTTAGCCAAAGGTATATTCTGACTCCGAATCAAATCCAGAAGGAGGGAAGTGAATTATCCATGACGTACTCAGTGACACAATCACTACCACCAAAGTACAGACAAGTGAACTAGAAGAACCAGAGGAAGGGGAACACCTCTTTCACTCACAGATGTGGGTAAAGCTGGCACAAATTCATTTCATTGTCGATAGTGATAGTCAGAAAAACTTGATCTCATAAGAGGTTTTCAAGCAGCTAGACATGCCAATAACATCGCACCTGCAACCCTATACCATGGATTGTCTTCACTGGGGAAGATATCGTCGCATCAACCAATAGTGTCATCTTCCCTATGACATCAATCCCTTCAAAGACAAGGTATTGTGTGATATTTCTCCCCTTGAATATTTTTATGTTCTTTTAGGACAACCATATTTGTGGAAGCGACATGTTTTGTATGAGTCTAGAACCTGCAATGTTATTATTACTTTGGGTAGACAATTGTATAGGATACTAGATGTAGTGCCACCTACCGTTATTTATTTAATCTCTGTTAAGAAATGTTGTAAGGTCATTTCATAGACCGAGAATTCCATCTTCTTTGTGATTCATGCTCACAGTAAGTAGAAGGTCGTTGCCACATATGTGGCCTCTACACAGAGCCTCTCTTTACAACAGAATCAAGTGGAAAGGATCACAAAAGATTACATATACATCTTCTCCTCACTCATCGAGGTATCAATACACTGCCAAGTCAAGCATCCAATTGATATAACCCTTGGTGCACTTATCCTAATGGACCAGTATATCGCCACTCACTGATGGAAAATGAAAAAATAAAGCATTAGATCCAAGAGATGCTTCAAAAAGGGCACATCAAACCCAACTCCTCTCTTTGCAGAAGATCAATTGTACTAGTGCAAAATAAATATAGGACCTGGAGAATCTGCATTGATTACAAAGAATTAAACAAATTCACAGTTAGGAACCAGTACCGAATTGCCTAAATTGATGACCTTCTTGAACAAATCAAGGGGAAAAACTTCTTCAACAAGATTGACCTAAAGTCTGGCTACCACCAGGTTCCCATCAAACCAACTGATGTATGGAAGACAAATTTCGAATTTAAAGAAGGTCTCTTCGAACGGTTGGTCATGCCCTTTGGATTAACAAATGCACCAGCTACTTTCATGAGGTTGATGGATGATGTATTGAGGCCCTTCACCAAATATTTTTTGGTGGTATATTTGGATGGAATCCTCATATTCGACTAAAATTGGGAGGAACACATGCAACATATTCAATGGGTTTTGAGCACTCTATGGGAGCACAAGCTATATCCCAACTTGGAAAAATGTTCCTTTGGAATGAACAAGGTCCAATAGTTGGGCTACATTGTTGATGAGAATGGGGTACATGTGGATCCAACTAATATCCAATTCATTCGTGAGTCGCCATCCCCAACCACACTAATTGAGCTTCGAAGCTTCTTGGGACTTGCCAACTTCTACTGATGGTTCATGTTGGGATTCTCTCATATTGCATGGGCACTCGGCCAAGTGACCAAGGGAAGTGGTAGGGAAAATTTCTCGTGGGGGAAGGCACAACAATGAAAATTTGATGATATGAAGCATCTCTTGTGCTCATCTCCAATACTCTCCTTGACGGATCTGCAACAACCATCCAATATTGATACTCATGCATCCAACTATGTTGTAGGCACATTTATCACTCAACATAATCATCTAGTACCATACCATACTGAGAAACTCTCAAATACTGTCCGAAAACACCCCACCTATGACAAGGAAATGTATTCCATTGTACAAGCCTATTTTCAATGGAAACAATACATTTTTGGAAAGGAGATAATCATCCACACTGATTATAAGCCTCTGCAACTCATACAAACACAGGGGAAGTTGCAGAAACACTTCCATCAAAAGTGGTCCACCTACCTACAACAGTTCCATCTCAACATCAATTATAATACAGGGAGCAGAAATTTTGTCACTAACTACCTCAACCGACCTCCCATGGTGACACTCACCACCATGATTCATTCCTATTGGAATGAGGCATCTAAGTGGCCCCAAATTTATCAAAAAGATCCATACCTCATCACCACCTATCATATCTTGGGTACAAGTGTGAATGTGACTAATTCCCACATTTAATATGGACTATTATGCCATATGGGTCATCTCTTTGTTCCTGCAAGAGAGCGTGCAATGATGATTTGGGAGGCTCACTATAGTCATATGGAAGGACATTTTGGCATGGAGAAAACTATGGTCATTCTACAGAAACATTTTTATTGGCCAAAACTTGAATAGGATGTCAACAAGTATATCAAATATTTCACTACATGTGCCATTATCAAGCTATCCATCAAGAAAAAAGGATTATACACTCCTTTTCCTACTCCCGAGAGGCCTTTAGAATCCATGTTGATGGATTACATTTCTGGTCTTACATCCACCAAGCAAGGAAATGATTTCATATTTTTGGTGGTTGATTGGTTTTCAAAGATTGTCATTCTCACAGCCTAGAAGAAGAGCATCATAGTGGTAGATACTGCCAATCTCTTCTTTTAATGGGTGTGGGTACATTTTGGGATACCACTAACCATCGCCTCAGATCCATATAGCTAGTTCCTCAACACATTTTGGTCGAGTATTTGGTCACTGTTGGACACCAGTCTCACTAAATCCACTTCTTTCCACCCCCAAACCGATGGCGATATACATGCATTTAATCAGATGATTATGCACATCCAACACATGTACAAATATAAGCATCCATTTACATGGGATGTGAGTCTTCCCAATGTTCATAAAAGCTAAAAAAAGGATCTCCATAGCTTCATTGGACATAGCCCATTTCAGGTGGGGCTGAGATGCCAACCCTTGGGTCCCATTAATGTTTGACTACCTCTTTCAATGACACAGGAAGAATAATCCCATGTTCATTCTGCGGCTGACAAAGCCACCAGATTCATTGAGTGGATTCATCACATCTGCCAACAGGTCCATCAAATTTTGGAGAAATCCAATGCTAAGTACAAGCAGCGCGATGATAAACATCGAGTATCGCACCAGTTTGAGGTGGGAGACAAGGTATGGTTAAATTTGTAGAAAGAGTGCCTTATAGGGCCCCATCGAAAGCTCTGCCCACTTCTCTATGGGACTTACACTATCACCGAGGTTGTGGGTAGAAATTCTTTTGAGCTCAACACTCCACACTTCCTTGGATTGCACCCTGTTAGTCTCTAATTTTTTCTTTTGATTTTGTGAGAAACCTTAATCCCAAAACCTTCCTACTCGCACTTCATTATCTTCTTCCAGTTGATTTTTGATCATTTTTTTTAGTGTCTTATGGTTTTCATTTCAGTTTTTGAATAATTTATTTAAGTTTGGAGTTGTAAGACATGGTTTTAAATGATCTGTCACTTTATATGCCCGTTTGAACTTTACAAATTCAAATTATGCTAAGTCATTAATAGCGCTATGGGAATAGCCTTATTCCCGTAATGCAAAGATAATCATGCCTTGATATGCGCCTGTCACCCTGATTTCATTATGATGAAACAGATCATGGTTTGAGAGTTCGCATGTGTCCCACAATAGCTTTGGACTCATTTCATGATTCAAACCGCTACATGATTGGATTTATCTGTACCCGCAAAGGACTCATTTCAAATCATCCAATTCTCAATGATCATTATATTGAACCTGTCATTCTATGTCTGATTTTGCTGAATTTTATGCGTAGGTATTTGCTTAGAAGAACAGTTATATACTAACAAATTGCAGGTGGAAAATTCAGAATCCGAATCATGCTAAGTTATAGCATTATGTTTTGAATGGAACCTAAGAGGCACGGATAGGTATTAAGATTATAAACCGAGGGTGTTGAACTCCTCGAAGTTTATCCTCAGATTTCTCAAAGGTTCAGAGATGCCGGGTGGTTTGAATTCCTTACCACTTTTCAAGGTTACGATGAGCAACTCTCCATGGAGTTTGCACTGAACTTTGATGGTTACGAGGTGGAGATCAGGAAGATGTTGATGCTAGTGACAGAACATACAATTGCTAAAGCTTGCAGATTGGTGGTTGGAGGAGAAATATGGTGGAAGAAAGAGCATGTGGTTACAGAGTTTGCCAATCAATTCCTGCTTCCAGATAAGAAAAATCCTAATTGGAGAAGGGGAGTTCCTCGTAGCTGGATTAGACCTAAATGACACACTGCTCTGATCATTATCCATAGGTATATCATGTGCGAAGGTAGATTTTCACTAGTTGATATCTACCACATTAGGATATTAATGCATCTAAATGGAGATTATCCCTTAAATCCGCCTTACTTCCTACTCAAAAGATTGACAACGATATCAAAGAGAGTGCAATCACTCTCCACCAATGTAAAGATCAGTCTATTTCATCAAGTCTTAATTAAGACTTTAGTTATGTCTACTTTGAGAGAATTACAGAAGCCCTGGAGCTGGCTCATGCAATCTTTAAACCCTAACACAGAGTCCAACAAACAAAAGAAAGGCAAAGGAAAAAATACTGTTACACAGAAACAAAATATTTCAATTGATGAAACCCCTATTAAAGAAGAAATGCCTAATATCAGGGTGACGAGGAATAGTAGAGGTAAAAGACCTAAGTTGGATCTAGAAATCGAAATGTTTTCTAAGGAAGATGTTAAAGGGGAAGAAGATTAAGATGAATATTTTAATACTCAAACTACAGTCAAGCATGAATCGCCATCAACTAGTAAAAGGGGTGCTGCAATCAAAAGGACAAAGGATAAAGGTGTGTCTGCATCTCAAAAACCTAGAAGGAATTCTACTAGGGTTACCAACAAGTACAAATTGAAGTCAAAATCCATGTTTAATCCATCAATCAAACAAGAAAATGTCATAGTTATAGAAGATCACTCTGAAGATGCTGAAGCAGGTACTAGGAAAAAGGCAAGAATAACTCCATTGCTTAAGAAACCAGTAAAAAAAGGTAAACAAATGTTTTCATCATCTACAGGACTTGTAACGAGAGATACATCCAGATTAGCAAAAGCTAAAGAAATTGTTAAAGGTATCAGTGAGATTCCTGAGAATAAAAATGATTGACTTGTAGACTCAGATCACATATCAGATGTGCCTGAAGCCACATATTCAACAAGTTCTGATGAAGAACATAGCTCGGGATTTGTTTCTAAATACCAAGTTAAAGAAAAATAACCCAAAGTTTCCTTAAATCTGAATGAGCCTACACCTTTTGAAGAGTTCTCAAAATTCAGGGTTAAAATCAGAACTGATAAAGAAAGGATCAAGGAATTCCAAAAAACAGTGAGACTGTTGAAGAAAGAAAAGGCAGAAATAGAACAATGGAATGCTCATCAGCAAGAAAGGATTCAAGGTTTAAAAAAGAATAAAAAAGAGAAAAGGGCATTTCTCAAAGAACTTAGAGAAATAAACTTCAGACTCTATTTGCACAATGTCGTGCTTACCACAAAGCTCAAACAGAAAAATGCTAAAGCTACTGCTGTGATTATATCCTAAAGGTTTCATGAAGATTGGTACAATCATAATTTTAATGTTTTCCAGGAATTATGGCAGTGTCTACTCGTTTTTGGTCTGTGAAATGCAAAGATGTAACAACCCTCCTAGCTAAGGACATCTACTCAGTCAACCGGTGAAATAATTTTTTTTTTTTTTTTAAGTGTGTGCGCGTGTGAGAAGAAACAACCCCCTCGACTCTACGTCAACACTCGAACCTACAGGATGCAAGTAAGACGAACATAATCAAGACGACCTGACATATCACAGTGATAACAAGAAACAAATGCCCCTGGACATGAGGCAGGCAACTAGCAGCAGTAAGCAGAAACAAACACCAGAGGTTAGGCACGGTACTGTCACAGAATGAAAGAATCCCACAGTAGAGTCGCAGTGGTGGAACTATGCCTTTAAACAGTCCGATACCACTGATACGACTCAGAGTGTGTCGCAAGAGTGGTACTGTGCCTTTAAACAGCCCGAGACTCTTGATATGGCATTGGATTCCTTCCACCGACTTACACACAGACACAAATAGTAAGCTACAAGAGGAGTCTACATCCCGCCCGACATGAACAACCTACCCAATACAAACCACCAAGTACTTACAAGACTAGGGACAACAATAAGCACAAGCTCATTTCATTTTTCCGTTAATTTCCACAGATGCGCAATAATATCATACCCTAAGGGTAAACCCTTGCACATATTCATCCTCCATAATAACTTGCCCTTCCTCCCAATGATTACCATAATTGTAATAACCTTACAAAATAAAAGCAGTGCAATTTAATCATCTCATTAGTATTCCATTTAAACAACATTGCCATCACAATTCAACCTCATCCTAACATTCAATTAGGCCAATAACAACATTGCGATCTAACATTATTACCGTATTGTAGTAACGTTGCAAAATAAGAGCGGTGCAACTTAAACATCGTCACTAGTATTTCCATTTATACAATATTGACATTGCAATTCGACATCATCATAAACATTTAAATTAAGCCAACATTAACATTGCAATCTAAACATTATGGCCATATTGTAATAACTTTACAAAATAATAGCAGTGCAAATTAAACATCGTCACTTCAACCAACATTAATATTTCAACTAATATT
>JZKD02S1001158.1:308147-322817 GCA_000966675.3 Picea glauca
GAGAGAAAGGGGCCCGTGGCCTATCGACTAGCCTTACCTGATTCTTTGAGGCGTATGTATGATGTTTTTCATGTATCTGTTTTGAGACATTATATTAGTGATCCTACACATGTGACTGACCTGAGTTCCTTGCAGGTATCGGATGAGGGAGAGCTCATGGCTGAGCCAGTCTGCATCTTAGATCATCGCGTTCAATAGTTACGGTGTCAAACGATAGATCAGGTCAAGTTCCAGTGGGACAGTTATAGTCCACACTCGGCGACCTGAGAGGACGCCGATGATATGCATCAGCAGTTTCCATTTTTGTTTTATGGATAGACTTATGATACTATGATACTTTATTTTTGCATTATACTGAGAAACTTCGGGACGAAGTTTAGACCAAGAGGGGGTGTATGTAACATCCCGCTCTAGCGCACTGAGAACACTTATTATTTGAGGACACTTGCTCGCAAGTGATCCGGACCCTTTTTATGTTAGACCTTTTATATTTGATTATGATGTGATTGACAAATGACATGATGTGTTACTATTTGATATAGATGAGTGGTATTGACTCAGTTTTGTTGAGTGTGCAGGGTTTTTGACCTTGAGGATGCAGAGGCATCGGTAGAACCCCCTTGGACTCCGGACCGAGTCAGGGACTGTGCTTTTGGGTTGATATGTTTACTAGGATGTTTTATTTGATTGATGATTTGATGTTGACATTTCTGACATGCTTATTGGTGATGAAGGCTGACGATAGCTTGCCGACTTGACTCAAATATGGAGTAAAGGGGCCACACACGATTGCAGAGAGGTTGAGGGAGAGGGATGGACAGCAGCCCTACCGCCGCCTACTAGCACTCTCGTCGTGGCTCGAACTGTAGGTTAACGATTACCTAGTTCGAGAGGACCCACGATGCCGTGAGGGCCGACTGTGACAGTCACTCACGATGATTCTAAGGGGCGCGTAATAAGGCGGGGGCCTTATTCCTTAGAGCCCTTAGTCTCCTACTAGTTCACCTGGCGGAGTGTTGACTCCAGGGGTTATAGAGGTCTACGAATCAGTTCAGTCAGCGAGTGGCACCCTTGGAGAACGTGGTGCATCCTGAAGGGAACGTCGCCAAAAGAAATTCCAGAGGCAAGTGGCACCCTTGGCACACATGGTGCGACCTGAAGGGCACGTCGCGATAAAGGTGGTAGAAGGAGTCAGCCTAATTATCCCTAAGTCATTAACACCTGAATAAAACCTTAATCATTACCCTTAACCAATCGTCGCCCAGCTCAGAATCTAAACCCTAAGCCTAAGACCTTCTAGAAACCGGGGGGGGATTTTAGTGTGGCCTTAACAAATGTAAATTCAAAAAAAAAGAGAAAACAAAAAAAAAAAAACTCATACCATCACCCTCTCTTAATCCTTGTCTACTTAAAAAAAAACTATCCTCCATCACCTAGATCTTCCAATATCCATCTCCCTTTTACTTGTCTAGTTCACCTTACTATATCGCCATCTCTCCTCGTAAATCCTCTTTATTCATTTTTGTAAAACATTTACTTTTCCCCTATACTGGTTTTCCATCGCCTTAATTTCTCACTAATTCTAAATATACAGATATATTAATGGTAAATTAAATGATGAATGCATGTTTATTAATAGAAAAATGGAATATATATATGTGTATTTATATTATAAACAAATTATAAACCAATAAAGTTAAGCATGTGAAAAAAAAGGGGGAAATAAAACATGAGCGCACTTACCCTTGAATTTTTGAAAAGAAAAATAAAAAATGAAATATATAAACAAAATAAACTAAAAAGAAAAAAAACAATAAGAAAGTCAAAGAGAAAAAGGGGGGAAAACCTAAGTAAAACAGGAATTAGGGTTTGAGTCTCAATAAAGGAAAGGAGGAGTGGGAAAGAAGGGGACTTTTGCTGATATTGGCATTGTTATGCTGAGAGAATAGAGACTGACTGATTACTGGTAGGAGTTGGGAAGCCTCAGCATTTTTGAGTGGTAGCTCAGCCTTGGAGGCGAGCTGAGGAGCTAGATTACTCTCTGATTGTGTGTGGCCCCTTTGTGGCTTCGGGGGCTGAGGGGGAAGAAGAGTACCCCTAGCATTTGGCTGGGAGGTACTGGTGGGTTCTTCGTGGTCGACAAGTAGGAGCAGGAGCGGCAGGAGCACAAGAATCGTTGCGGAAAGCGAATAAGGCAAAGGTATGTTCCTAACCTAGTAGAGTAGAATAGATAGTGATTTACTGCTGTTATTAGGGTTGTATTGTTGTGGGTTTATGTTATTCGGTCATTTGTACTGTGGGCAGCCCAGGCAGTAGGGTTTTGTCTTTATATGGGGGCGATTGTTTTGTTCCAGTGGATTATTTGCTATGGTGGGCATTTGATTAGGGTTTTTTTTTATATGACGACAGTTTTATTCTACCGTGGGTTTCCTTGGTTTGTCTGGGCATTTTTTTTAATACACAGGGTGGGCTCTTTCTGTGGGTTATTCTTGACCTGGGCATTTTTCTTTTTATGTACTTGGAGCGAGTATCCCAGTCGGTTTCTCCTTTATCATTGGGCATTTTATCATAGGGCGTTTCCCCGTGGGCTTCCTTTTTTTTTTATATACAGTCAGTTGGTTGTGAATACGAATATTACTCTCTTCACGGTGCCCAGATATCACGGTTTCGCTATCAATTGCCGGTCTTGCTCTACCTCCTCCTATCCGGCTTTGCTCACTCTTGAGAATCGTCATCCTTTGCTTCTCCATTATCACTGCTATCCTTCCTTCTTGGTGCTGGCGTTGTGTTGGCTAGTGTGTTGTCGTTGGTTGTAGAATAGTGCTAGCTCGTGCCTATGTGTAGCTGCTGGTTTATGGCGTTGAATATTCATGGGGGTTGTAGGCACTGTGTTTAACAAAAAAAAAATTCAGTCATTCCGAAAAACGAATGCTAATTCCAAGAATCGATGCTCATGCCTTTCAGAAAATGAGATCCATGCGTGGTGTTTATTTCTTAGAAATGATTTTGTTTATTTCAGAAATGTTTTTTTTTTATATATTTTTATGGGTTCATAAATTAGACGGTGCTCCAACGGTTGATACAACTGTGCTCAATAATTATGGAGTGCTTGTTATATTTTAGAGGTTGGATTCTTTTTTTATGTCTTTTCAAACCCAACGTGCATTATGTAGTTGCACCGGATCACTATATGTAATGCGTGGATTTGAAGTTGATTTGACATGTCTTTTAAAGGAATGCCTATTTACATTACGGTTATATATTCATTCTTACTGTTACAATAACCCTCTTATTATATTTAACTAGAAGTCTATCTTTAAGGATGTTTGTGAAACGACGTGTCTTTGTTTAATAATGTTAAAACAAAAATATCAGTCAATCAGAAAAACGATTGCCCTTCCAAGAATCGATGCTCATACCCTTCAGAAAATGAGATCCGTATGTTGTTTTATTTCCCGGAATGAATTTTGTTATTTCAGAAATGATATTTTTATATTTTTGCAATTATGGGTTCCTAAATAGAGGGTGCGCAAACTGTTGCCTAAGGCCGCTATCTCTGGTTGCAAATCGAAACCTCTGAAGGGTTCGGATCCCTTTTCCCAAGACGTGACAGTGGCATCCCTTTTAAAAAAAAAAAAACCCTAACCTGTAATATAAACCGCCATCTAACTTGTCGTGTTAACGTTGTTAGGGAAAACATGGCAGAGTGTGGTCGTTATTAATTATTGGGAAAATATAAGATGCAAGCATAAGTGCAGTGTAATTCACAGCCTTGGTATTTCTTAGGGAGATGTGGCGGTAATGGGGTTGGTCTTAATATTTTGCTTTTTAATTGGCGTTAAAGTTGTTATCTGAATAGTGGTATTTTAATTATTGTGAGTTAGGTTAATTGAATACTGGACTGTTAATTAATGTAAAGCTGTTATTAATAGTGGCATCTTTAGGTATTGTCAATCCGTTTAATTAAACACTGGCATTTTAATTATTGTTAAGGAGGTTATTCGAATAGTGGCATTGCAATCATTGTCAATTTGGTTAATGGAATATTGGCTCTTAATTATTGTTAAAGTTGTATTGGAATGGTGGCTGGTTAATTATTGACAATATGGTTCTTGCGGATTGACATTTTTAATTATAGTTAAATAGGTCATATTTGATAGTGGCATTTTGATTATCATTGACTTGGTTATTTGAATTTTGGCATTTGGTAATTCTGGTTAAATTGGTCACTTCGAATATTGGCACTTCAATTATTTCTATTTTCTGGTCCCTCCTAAATTATGTTTCGTTTAAATAGGATCCATTTAAATAGGGGCATGGTTAAATCTTGTCATTTGGGTTATGATATCCTGAGGTTATTTCAGACATGATGATATTTATAGATACGATGTGGTTTTTATGTATTGACATAGGGTAAGGGAGTGTCTTTGGTTGGACATAAACAACTAGGTGATGATGGGGTATTGACACCAGTATTTAGAATAAGGCATGTTCCAAATTCCATCGTTGTTAATGATAAAGTTAGAATAATGTGTTGATTCAATTTATGTTAAAGTTAGGATAAGGTAGATGTTATTTCGTTTAATGGAGGTGTTACCTTTTATATGGTCATTTTCAGATGTTTAGTTTTTGTTTAGCTTTTTCTTTAATTAACATTAATTGTACTTAGGGTTAAAATTTAAGTATTTCCATGATTGTGTATTGCAGTTGTAAGGTGGTGTTAATTGTTCTTATATATGGTCAGATAATGTAGCAAGTTAAGAATTTCCATCCTTATAAATACTAATTGATTATGGATCATTTAATTATAGTTATTGTTACACATTGTCCAAAATGAATATGATGTTGAATGGCGATACTGGTCAAATTGGCAATAATAATAATTGTCTTAATTTGCGATGTCAATGAGGGTAGAATCACAATGTCAATATCTGATAATCGCCATGGTCATACTTGTTAATAGCAATGATAGTAGGGTTTAAATTGAAAGGCTAATGATGAGGCATAAACTGCTGTGTTAAGGTTAGCTTAATTGCAATGGTTATACTTGTTAATTTCAATAATAATAATTGTTTTAATTCGCAATTTTAATGATTGTTTTTCCCTGATATTACTTGTTGATTGCAATGATAAGAGTCATTTTAAATTGCAAGGTCACTGATGATTGGGTGAGTCGCCATGTTATTATTGTTAATCGAACTATTCGGGATGATGTCTAAGACTGCTAGGTTTTTATTCAAAAAAATTGAAGCGTTAATGGTAAGGTCTCTGTAGATTAATAATAATTATTGAAGCATTGATCCTGATTGATGTCCTCGGGTTCCAATAGGAGTGGGTCGTTATTAGAGTTCTCCTGACTTGCGTCTCCCATAGAGGTCATGAGTGTCCCTGATTTGGCAATACTTGGTGGTATTGTAGGGCGTAGTTGGTTCGTGTCGGGCGAGATATAGACACCACTTGTAGTTTAATGTTTTGTCTGTGTGTAATTCAGTGGAAGGGATCCAGTGCCGTATCAAGAGTCTCGGGCTGTTTAAAGGCACAGTTCCACTCTTGCGACACACTCCGAGCCGTATCAATAGTCTCAGGCTGTTTAAAGGCACAGTTACACTACTGCGACTCTACTGTTGGATTCCTTTATTGTGTGACAGTACCGTACCTAACCCCTGGTGTTTGTTCCTGCTTACAGTGGCTAGTTGCACGCCTTATGTCCAGGGGTGTTTACTTCTACTAGTCACTGTGATATGTCGGGTCGTCTTGATTATGTTCGTCTTACTTGCATCTTGATGGTTCAGGTGGTGACGTAGAGTCGAGGGGGGTTGATTCTTCTACACGTGCGCACACACTTAACAACACAAAAAAAAAATAAAAAAAATTGCACCGGTTGATAGAGTAGTTGTCCTTAACTAGGAGGGGTGTTACAAGACTCAACTTTTGAAATTTCTAAATGTTCTCTATAATTGGACCTCATTGCCAAAGATTTATCAATTAACCAAATAATTTGTGTTTTTTTATTATCCCCATATTGTGCTATCAATTCATCCATAAAAAGGGCCCAAGAGTCAATTAATATTTTTTTTCATTCATATATCCATTAATACTAGAAAAAATGAAAAAGTTCTAAATACAAGGATGCAAGAGTAACCATTTGTAAAGTTGGCACTTGGTGTAGATCAAATACTTTATCCATCTAGAATATCAATGTTATAGGATGTTTACCATCCAACTTCCTCATATCAATCTTGGGAATTAAGTCATTATGTGTTCCTAAGTTGGACCCTGGATGACAAAGATCTTGGAGAGATGAATGATCATAGTTTTGGGATTCAATATTCATGCTCTCCAATTTTTTTTTAAATATTCCCCATATGTGATTGAGGTTCAACATATTGTTTGGGGTTTTTGGTCATAAGGGTGAGCCAAAAATCCATTTTATAAAGCGAGGATGCAAAATATATAACAATCAATTGCTAGGATGTTAATCCATAAAATGAGCACTATTGGAAAACATACAAAAAAATAACATAAAATAAACAAGAACCGTGAAAGTTGTAGAAATAAACACAAGAGAATTAATAGTATTCATATATCAATGGAAATAACTTGTAATTTGCACTGCAGAGAATGATCCGAGCTTATGGGGTCTCCCACACTCCTTGGGAGGGTTTATTGTGTTTCCAATGGAACTCTCTCTCTCTCTCTCTCTCTCTTTTGCTCCCTCTCACACACTCTCTCTCTCACACACACACAACTAAAGTGAAGAAGTGTATTTGTCTCTTCAAAGGAAAAGTATGAATACAAGCATATGGTTATTTATGAACAAGAGAGATATTAAGATGAAGGATCTAATGATCTATCTTAACAACATAACATTACAATTTATTCCTGTCAAATGTTTCAATATGGTATCCAATTTATAGGAAATATTCAAGCTCAATTAGAACTAGCTTCAAGTGTGAATGGCCCACATTTCATTGATAGTTCCCCATGCCTGAAGGCATATAGAACAACTAAAAGATTGGTATTCGATGGTGATGGATCTCGAGGATCTTTGTTGCACTAGATTTATGGTACTTTTGATGGGATTTCATGTATCCATTGCGATGAAGGTGGTTGATTTTTCCACATTTACATAGTTTCATGGTTATCAAAGAAATAACTGAACAAATCATGCAAAATGATACTGGGAAAGTCTAAAAAATAGATAAATTCCCATTTTCCATATTTTTGGTTACTCTTCTAAGGTCATGTATAATTTCCAAGTTATATCATTTTGTTATGTTGTGTTGATGATGTTCCCACTAATCACCTGTATAGGTTTGTGAGCACTTTTTCATGATAAATTTTTAACCTTGATGTATGAGGTTAGAAGAAGTCATATATCCAACATACATCATTGTTTTTTGTACTGAATTCTTTCTATCTAATAAAATAGAGAGATGGAGAGAGACACTTGCTAGGGAAAATCCCCCTATTACTATACTGGGTCGAGGTACATGCAGAGGCCCTCACTTCCCTTAAAAGACAGTTCTATTCCTAAGCTACCCAAAAAATATATAAACTTAAATGAAAAGAGAGAGGAAAGTAGATGTACTTTTCATCCTAATGTCTGATGTAGACCTGCTTCGCCTTTGTAGCTTCCTAGATTGTGGGTCTCCTCCCAAAGTTGACCTGCAAGAACACTTAGGAAAAAAATGCTACGAATACATAATCTCTACTTTTCACTGCTAATATTCATATATAATCATAGATCCATTAATCAATAAAGATATAAAGACACAATGTATTTGGATAGGAAAGAATTATTTTATTCAATATGAAGATCAGAAATATTACAACCTTCTTATCGACAAACACTCTGCAAACCATGTCCACTATCCTCTTATTGCTGCTTCAAGTACATCATTCCCATGTTGCCTCTCACAACCAACTGATCTATTTTGGAAATGGAAAGGTATAGAGGGGGAATTTTGAGGCCAAATCTCATAAATGGCTACAAAACTTGGGCTAGAAGGGGAAGGGATTTCAATAGAGTTTCTTTGTTCTCTTGTTTAATGATGTAAATTGGACCCCAAGACCTCTTTTAGTATGAGAAAAATATGGTTATTCAGTTTGGGGATGGGATACAATGGGTAAAATGGTTTAGAAACCCTCGATAGCCCGTAAACTCCGTCGAATTCTTGCAATTATATTTTTTTTGCAACTTTTGGAGGTAAACACGAGTTGTCTGGCATGAAACTATTGTATGTATGTGGTTTTCTAGTATGCAAATAGCATGTGTATGCGGGAAGTAGTTCAACAAAGCATGTACATGTTCCAAAAAAAGATTTTTTTAAGAAGGATTCTCAACAATAATTTGGAAAATTGTGTAAGTGGAAAGGCCAATGCCATGTATGCATAGCTAGGGAATTTTTGGACTATAACAACACTGTGTAGAAAAGAACTTCCCTTGGAAAAGTGTTTAGAACCCACTTGAAAAACTCAAACATCTATTAATATATTATTGGTTTACAAACATGAAGAGCATGTCCCATGCTCGTGAAATTATCAAAATATATTTACAATAGTAAAAATTATGTTGAAGGAGATTATATGAGAATTATAAGTTTTTAAAATATCACTAATGATGTTGTATCTCAAGAATCTATGAAGTAGAAATATGCATCACCCTCAAGAGAATTGGTAATAGTAAAGTAATGTCTTGAGGAGAACACTCGCTAGAAATTTAGATGAGTGATTATGACAGGTGTTAGTAATTAATGGTTTTGATGGCCTATCAATTTCAGGGGTCTTCTAATGAAACTAGAAATTACTAGTGTCAGAAGGTATGACCTATCCTTATGTGTATATCTGTTGATTCCAAATAGTAGGAATTTCAATGAGATCAGAGAGAAATGATGACTCTCTCTATCACATATAGGTCCATCATTGTTAATAAAAATGAGGACCAATATGCCTCTATATTACTATAAAAATTAAGTTGGTGTTGAAAGTAACGATGATGCAATCGCAAAGGACCAAGTGTCTCTTGAAATCATGATAAATTATACCAAATATTGAACTGTAAATAGGGGATAGAGTTGGATAATATGGATAAGGTAAAAAAAAAGGTTCATTGAGGATGATGATCAATAATTCCCTTTGGAAGAGCATGATTGATGGAATATAGTGGTGAAAATAAAAAGAAAAACTTGACATAAGATGATATGATGCTAGGGGAACAATCAAATACAATGATTATTTGACAAATTGATACCAAGGATTAGTAAATGTAAATGGATAGGCAGTTGAGGGTGGAAAGTTTTGGGATCATGGTGAAGGGTAATGGGATACATGAGGTGGTGAAAACAAATATGATTATGCAGTTATATGTGAATGAGTGTGGATTCTATGACAAAGGGAGACTAGGACTGCCACTAGTTGAAATAATTCCATCAAATGCAATGGAATGAGTATAATTTCTTCTTGTAAAAAATACGATTTGTACAAGTAGAAACAAATGAAACAATATAAAAACAAAGGTTTTGATTGTACAAACATGGATATAGGTGCCTCAATAGTATGATCAAATGGCTGGCCCTTCTGAGGCAAGAGTAGTGAGAGTGAATGGAGGGAGGGATCCCTTGGATGGGTATCTATGGAGGTAGTTTAATGATGAGAAGGGATGTAGATAGTCTATTGATATTGGGTGAGGAAAGAGGCCAATGAAAATGTGGTAGCATGATCAACATAAATAACCATTAAAAATGTAAATTTTCAAGAGTCCAAGCAGATGGGTCATGATGATGATGAGAAATAAGTATAAATTTCATTCTCTAAGATGTATACTAGTTAGACTCCTATCCTATGGGATGTGAAAAAATGGGTGTTAATAATGGAAGGGGGTATAAAACCAAGGAAACCCATGGGAGTGGAAATATTCTAACCAAAAACACTTGAATATGTGTGGAACTTGATGAAATTACATGCTTAGCTGGGAAAAGAAATCCAACATGTATATTTGCTAGGTTGTTATATTATTTTCATTGGAAACTCAATAAACCAAATAATTAATAGAGGTTGATCCAATGGGTGATTGTTCGACTAGATGGTTATGTGAATTCGATTTTCATTAGGTCAACTGATGGTCAATTGGCTCATAGCTGACTGGAAGTTGAATAGATGGTAAACAAGGTAACTGACTAGTATTCTAGTGGTGGTTGAAACCTGTAACAAAATTTCAAAATTCATGAGATCGCAATCAATCGTCTTCATGGATCTACAACCATAGGTGCCAAAAAATAGGGTTTTACATGTTGTAGACTCCTATAAATGGTGCATTATGTAATAATATCTAATGACACTTGAACAATATTGATAGAGAGTTGTGTGTGTGCCTTGTAAGAGAAAATTGGTGATGATTATGTAATCCAAATGGTCATAGTGTTGTTGTTGTGGTAACACAATATAGTAGGATGATGGATTGTGTATTGGGTGTGGACTAATGTTAATCATGTAAATCTTTATTATGTGAATGAGTAATACAACGAAGGAATGAGAGTCACTCAATCATTGTTGGTTTTCTTGGTTAATGGTTTCCGAGGTAAATATGTGTGTATTATGTGTGATTTCAATCATCAAATTTATGTTTTAATTATTTCTTTTCTCTTGTCTACTTTAGTTTCTCTACATTTATTTAGACCAAGTTTAGTTTCTCTACTACATTTGGTATCAAAGCAAGGTCTAGTAGATCTTGGATTTGAGTAGATCTTGGCTTCAAGGGGACACCTTTTTCACTAAGGGCTCAACTTATGGAGCTACAAGGGTAAAAGGGATTTTGGAATTAATACATAGTAATGTGTTTGGTCCTATATTGGTACCATCACTAGGTGGATCCTTGTATTATGTCTCCTTAATAGATTATTTATCTTGAAGACATGGCTATATTTCCTCGAAAATACATATGAGTTTTTTAGTAAGTTCAAAGAGTTTAAATCTTTTATGGAAAACCAAATATATAATAAGATCAAGGTGCTAAGAATTGACAATGGAGGTGAATTATGTGGTAAGGAGTTTGATAATTTCTCCAAGAAATGTGGCATATCATGCCAAAATACCACTCCCTATACCCCTCAATAGAATGGATTTGTTGAAAGAATTAACATGACATTGATGGAAAATGAAAGGATCATCCTTAGTGGTGGTCGTCTACCACAAGAATTCTTGGAAGAGGTAGTCAAAATTACCCCTTATTTGGTAAATAGATCTCCTTCATCAGTGATATTCGACATGACTCCACATGAGATATGGTTTAGTAAGAATCCTTCTCTCTGACATCTTATAGTTTTTTGTTGTCATGATTTTGTGCATGTTCCCAAGGAAAAGAGGAACAAGTTGGACAATAAGGAAGTCACGTTTATTTTAATTTGTTATAAGGATGTAGTGAAAGTATATAAGATATGGGATCTAATGACAAGAAAAATGGTTTATAATCAACATGTGGTCCTTAGAGAAGTCATAATTACTTCTATGACTAAAGAGGCTCAAGTGGAGAAAGAGTTATAGCAAATGATGTTTGAGTTGAGGAATGATGAACATGATTAAGATTAGTCAACTGAATAAGATGAAGAGGTGGAACTATGGACTTTAGTTGCAAGGGTGCATGGTTCAGTAAGGAAACAAGATGAAAGGTATAGACCATATGATTTATTTTCTACATTTATGTTATATTCCACTCATGGTGAACCGAGTCTAGTCAAGTAGACAGTTGAATCAACAGAGGGTAAACTCTGGAAGGAGGCCATCATTGATCAAGTGAAATATTTTCATAAGAATGAGACAAGAGATTTTGTTGAAGTACCTAATGGGAGGAAAGCTATCGAAAACAAGTGGGAGTTAAAGAAGAAATTGAAGGAAATAGGTCAAGTTGAGAAATATAGAGGTCCACTGGTAGAGAAATGATATTCCCAAGTCGAGGGAGTCAACTTAGGTGATATTTTCTCTATTATTTCAAAATTAACTTCCATTCCAGTATCAATGTCCCTGTTTGTAACATTTGATATTGAGATAGAGAAAAAGGATGTAAATACAATGTTCCCACATAGGGGCTTCGAATAAGAAATATACATGAATTAACATAAAGGATTTTCTATACATGGCAAGAAAGATTTGGTGTGCAAGTTGAAGAGATCTGTTTTTGGTATCAAGCAATTACAAAGGATGTAGTACGAAAATTTTGACACATACATCCTCAGATTGGGATTTGTTAGAAGCAAGGATGATCATTGTGTGTATTCCAAGGAAGAAGGTGATCATTTTATTTATGTAGCATTGTATGTCAATGACATGTTGTTGGTTGAAAAAAACATGGATGTTATCAAGGAGGTGAAAATGAAAATACCCTCCAAGTTTGAAATGAAGTATATCAATGTTGCTAATTTCATTATCGGAATGGAGACTAATAAAGAATGGGAAGTTATAAAACTTTGGTTAAAACAAAGGAAGTATGTTGAAGCAATATTAAAACATTTCAACGTGTAGGAGTGCAAATCAATCATGGTACCTATTCCTATGGAGGTAAAACTAACTATTGAATAATTTCCAAAGACACAAGAATAAATAGAGGATATGGAACATGTGTCCCTATGCTAGTTTTGTTGGTACTATGATGTATGAAATGGTCTACACTCGACCATATATTTCCCATGTAGTGGGAGTATTGATAAGGTACATGTCGAGACATGGGAAAGAGAATTGGAATTCTATCAAGAGAGCTTTCTAGTGCCTATGTGGCACAACATAGTATGTGATATGTTACCAAGGGAAAATTGTAATCGATAGTGAAGTGATTGTAAATGTCTTTGTCGACACCAACTAGGATGGTGATATTGATCGAAGGAGATCGAAAGGTGGATATGTTTTCATATTTTTCACTGGAACAATTATATGAATGAGTAAGCCACATGTAGTTGTATCCCCGTCGTCAACACAATATGAATACATGGAAGCCACTCATGCAAGAAAATAACAAGTTTTCTTGCATACATTGTGTTCAGGGATTGGGTTTGAACATTAAACCATGGGAACAAATTGTGACAGACATAGTGCATTTTTTCTTTTAAAAGAACCAAGATTACCATTCCAGGATGAAGCATATTTATGTATAATACTATTTTGTGAGAGACATGGTGGAAATAAAGAAGGTGTTCCTAGATAAAGTAGAAAATTTGGAAAACATAATAGACTCTTTGACCAAATATATGAGTGTGGTGAAATTTTGTTGGTGTCGAGAGGCAATGGGAATTGCTTCCCTAGGTTAGTGAACAAAATTCATGTTTCTCATGTTTTTGAAAAGAAAACAAAAAGCCGAAGAATGTTGGGTTCTTATATTATTTGTAGTGGAAACTTAGTCAAGTAGTTTGTTAGTCGAGGCTGATCGAATCAGTGATTGATTGAATGGATGGTTAAGTGAATTCGATGGTCACTAAGTCGATTGGTGGTCAAATGGCTCATATCCTATTGGAGGTCAACTAAATGGTCAATATGGTAACCAACCAATATTCGATTGGTGATTGAAACATATAATATAATACCAATATTCATGGGATCAAAACCAATTGTCTTCATGGATATGTAACCATTTTAGGCACCGTCAATTAGGTTTTTACATGTGGTATATGCCTATAAGTAGTGCACTATGTAATATTTTCTAATGTTACTTGAAAAATATTGGTAGAGAGATGTATGCGCCTTGTAATAATGCATTGGGAATGAAGATGTAATCTAAATGGTTGTAGAGTTATTCTTGTGGTAAAGAAAGAAAGAAAGATGATGAATTGTGTCTTAGGTGTGCACCGAGGTTAAACGTTTAACTCTATATTATATGAATGAATAAGACAAAAAAGGAGTAGGGGTTACTCATGCATTGTTGGTTTTCTTGGTTAAGGGTTTCTTGGGTAAATTGTTGTGTATTGTGTGTGATTTTCATTGTTAATATTTTGTCTTAATTATGTATTCTCTCTCGTATTGGATTTAGTTTCTCTACAATATTTGAAGAGGATGGAACTAGTTAATACAATGGGATTAGACGGAGTGCTTAACATGCTAACTTGCATAATTATATATTTGAAGCGGTAGGGTGATTGGCCTTGCTACATGTATCCAAGAGACAAAGAAATCCTTTTGGAAAATACTTGCACACACAACGGAATACCCAAAGTTAAAGTACGCATGAAAATAAGCTTGATGGTGAAAATGGTATTAGAAAACAAATATAGTGAGCTCATGTATATGTCTGTGGAATTTTGATGCAGGGGGAAATGGCCCCCAGGGGGAGAATTTTGGGGAAGTGACTAGAGCATATGTCACCAGAGGTGGAAAGGCTATGATTCCAATGACACAAACAACTTGAAAAACAATGCTTATGAGCTCCCACATGAGCCTTAGGAACATTTTGACTGGGTCATATATAAAATGAGTGGGGACCATACAATGACCTCATTGAGTTGGTACATAAGCATGTGGATCCAAAATCCTTCCTGAGCTTGTTGTTTGTACACATGTGACCTGTTTCCAATTTTGAGAGATCCATGTAAGGAGTCATGACCCACCCTTTCCATTTCTGCATTCAATTTCTAAGGTAGGGTGTGAACATGATGTTGATGTTTGGACAACATCGAGAATACATTCTTCCAT
>JZKD02S1001158.1:323322-336467 GCA_000966675.3 Picea glauca
TATATATATATATAATGTATGACATAATATTTATAATACAACGTATAGATATACTTAGTAAATAAATAGTTACTTATTATCCAAGTGACACATCCTTTCATGGATGGTCACCATATGTTCTATATATATGAAACTCTCTTCATTGTAATAACATCAATTTAATATAAGCATTTTCTATTGTACTCGTGTCTTTGTGCATGGTTATTCTTCTTGTGATCTTGGTTATTAATGCTTCTATTGTTCATGGTTTATGCTTCAGTTCAAGTAAATTTATAAAGAAACTGAATGTAATTGAACAACATTAAAATCCAACATGGTATCAGAGCAATGTTCTTGAAAGAAGACTATTGCACATGCATTGACCTTCTACACCAACTCATTCTACCTTTCCTACAATTCATTGTTTTGTTGCAACTGCAACTCTGGTTAAATGTTCTGCACTCTTCCAACAACCATGATGAACCATATTTTGGTGGAATATAGGATTGATGGAACAACCAAATTCAGTTCTTGGAAATCTAGATTGCTCATCACTCTAGAAGAGAGTTAAGTAATGAAGTGTGTTGAAGAAGTTGTACCATAATCAATTGATGATGTAGAAAAATCACAATGGGGGAAGAATGATGCAAAATCCATAAAAATCATCATCTATTATGTGAGAGACCATTTAATCCCTCACATATCCAACTTGAAGACAACTAAGCATATGTACGATGCCTTGAAGAATTTTTTTGAGAGTAACAACACCAATAGAGCACTTGTCTTGAGACACCAGCTTCAAAATCTCAAGACGACGAAGTCTGATACAATTTCCACCTTCTTCATGAAGATTTCAGAGACTAGAGGTCAGTTGGGTTCTATTGGTGAAATCATATCTCATAGATAACTTGTCATGATTACCCTTAATGGTCTTCCAAGCCATTGGGATCCATTCATTCAAAGTATCAGTGGGCAATCCAAATTGCCTAAGTTTGATCATTTATGGGCAGACTGTACTCAAGAGGAGACCAGAGTTGCAACTAGAGGCATCCAATGTTCCCATCATGATGAAAATCAAGCCCTTGCCACTCATGTAAGGAAAAGAAAAGGAAAAAGAAGAGTTTTCAGAAAAACCTTTAAAGGAAGGAAGTCAACATCAACTTCTGAGCACAAAACAAAGGACATGTCAAAGGTTTAGTGCTTTAGATGTGACAAGTATGGCCACTATGTCAAAAATTGTCCTACATGGAAGAAAGGAAAGCAACATGCTTCCACTTCTAATGTTGATTTAGAACCACCTCAGAGGAACTCAAGGAATGAAAGCATGAACGATGAAGAGTTGTTCTTCATTTCATCCCTCTCAAGTATGGTTGCTACTAGTAATGATGTTTGGTTGATTGATAGTGGTGCTTCCAGACATATGACTGGATACAGAGAGAACCTTACAGATCTAATAGAGAAAGAATCTCGTTTTCATGTTGTACTTGCTGATGATGCCATATATACTATGAGGGAGTTGGATCCACCTCCTTACAATTGGATTCTGTCACCCCACTCAATTCCTTAGAGAACAAAGGCTACACGATTTCTTTCTTTGATGGAAAATTTATTGCATGGAACAAGAACTCTAGTATGTATTCTTCTCGCGTGATTGGTGTTCGAGAGGACAAATTGTACAGATTGACTGTTCAACCAGTTCAAGCCCTAATACATGATTCTATTAGTTTGAGTGAACTATGGCATAGGATACTTGCTCTTTTACATTATAGAGCTCTTCCTACTTTGGGGAAGATGGTGACAGGCCTTCCAAAGATCCATGTTGAACACGATGGAATTTGCAGAGGTTGTGCTCTTGGAAAGAATGCCAAGAGGTCCTTTCCGAGAAGTGACAGTAGATCCAAGGGGATCTTAGACTTAGTTCATACATATTTATGTGGACCCATGACAGTTGCTTCCCTAAGTGGATACCTATACTATGTGATCTTCATTGATGAACACTCTCAGAAGAATTGGATTTACTTACTGAAGACCAAGGGTGGAGCCCTTGCTAGATTTCAAGAGTAGAAAGCATAGGTTGAAAAACTGACCAGAAAGAAGATTAAAGTGTTGAGATCAGATAATGGAGGAGAATACATCTCCTAGGATTTCAGTGATTTTTGCATTGAGGCAGGGACCAAGAGGGAGTACATTATTCCTTACAACCCTCAACAAAATGGGGTTGCAGAGAGGAATAACATATCCATTGCTGAGGCAGTCAAGGAAATGATTCATGATCAACATTTACCTATGTTTTTGTGGGCAGAAGCATCCATGACTGCAGTGTATGTTCAAAATAGAAGTCCTCATAATCCTTTAAGGAACATGACTCCCGAGGAGGCATTCACCAGAGTGAAGCCTGAGGTTGGACACTTCAGGATATTTGGGTGTCTAGTATACACTCATATACCCAAAGAGAAAAGGACTAAGCTAGACCCTTCAGTAAGAAAGGGTACATTTGTGGGGTACATTGAGTCTTCGAAGGCATACTGAATCTACATCCCTGGTCAGAGACATATTTAGGTGAGAAGAGATGTTACCTTTGAGGAGGAGGTAGCCTTCATGAGATCTAGAGGATCTCACATGGATATTGATAGTGAGAAAGAAGAAGATATGGTTCCTTATTCACCTCACCCTCCAACAATTTAGAGGGAGACAATTGAGCCTATTGATCTATTGTACCTCTAGTTGATGTTCCGAGAGATATTGTAGTAGGTCAGAAAATACCTACATGGGCTCGTCAAACTCTGTAGGAGGCAGAAGGACATGCAACTCCTCATGGTACCTTCCGAGAGAGAAAGAGACCTCAGAGATATTTGTGATATACCACAGCTATGAGCCACATCATTGACTCTGAGCCTTCATGTTATGAGGAGGCATCTAGTCAACCAGTATGGAGAGATGCCATGATGGAGGAGTATCAGTTCATCATGAGGAATGATGTGTGGGATATTCTTCTGAGACATGAAAGGAGCTCTGTAGTGACTTCCAAATGGATCTATAAGATCAAACATACAACTGATGGAAGCATCGAGAAGCACAAAGCAATATTTGTTGCTAGAGGATTCTCTCAGGTGGAGGGAATAGATTATGAGGAGACATTTTCTCATGTTGCTCAATACACTTCTATCTGGACGATTATTTCCCTCGCAGCATCCATGGGTTTGAAACTACATTAGATGGATGTGAAGACAACCTTTCTCAATGGAGAGATTGAGGAAGAAATATACATCGAGTAGCCATATGCTTTTGTCATACATGAGAATGAGTCTCATGTGTGTAGGTTGAAGAAGGCCCTGTATGGACTCAAGAAAGAACCACAATCTTGGTATGTGAGGATTGATGGAAACCTGATGAGTTTGGGATTCAACAAAAGTGTTGTTGATCCCAACCTATACTACAAGACTATTAACGGTGAGGCCTTGATTCTGGTCCTCTACGTTGATGATTTATTCCTCACCGATACAGACAACCTTATTATTGAATGCAAGTATGCATTGGCCTCTGAATTCGAGATGAAGGACCTTGGTATGATGCACTACTTCTTGGGACTAGATGTGTGGAAAACAATTGATAAGATCTTCCTAAGTCAGGGGAAGTACACAGTTGAGATATTGAAAAAGTTTGGGATGCTAAACTGTAAACCCATGGCTACACTAATGGTGATGAATCTGAAGAAACTATGTGTGTCTTCTACTGATTCTGACGAGATTGATCTGACCCCGTACAAACAACTGATTGGATCATTGATGTATCTGGTTAACTCCAGACCAGATATTTTCTATGCAGTGAGTGCACTAAGCCAATTTATGAGCCAACCGAGACAAACACAATGGATTGTTGTGAAGCATGTGTTGAGATACCTGCAAGGAACAATTGGACATGGTCTGATATATACTTCTAGTATTGACATGATATTGCAGGGATATACTAACTATGATTGGGCAGGGAGTGCAATAGACATGAAGAGCACCTCTGGGTGTTGCTTCACTTTGGGATCTATCATGGTTTCCTGGTGTAGCAGGAAACAAACTTATGTGGCCTTGAGTACTGCAGAAGAAGAGTACATTGCATTAACTGTGGTAGTCCGTGAAGTAGTGTGGCTTCGCAAGCTCCTTGCGGATTTATTTGGACATGTGCTAGATTCCACCGTTATTCATTGGGATAACCAGAGCTTTGTGAAGCTCTCAGAGAATCCAGTGTTTCATGACAAATCGAAACAAATTGAGATCAAGTACCATTACATCCAAGACATGCTGCAGAGGAAGGTCGTATTGGTGCAATACCTTCCTACATATGAGCAGGTTGTTGATGTTCTTACCAAACCCCTTACCAATATGAAGTTCGAGTACTTCCGTGAAAGATTTGGTGTGGCAGAGAATGTCTCCCTTACTGAAAGGGAGTGTTGATGTTTGTAGCCTCCTGAAACATTCTCCAGATCTTACTCCTCTGTGGCTAAAGTGAATTGATCTGTGATGACACTTATCCGAGAAGGGACAAGTGGGTTTGGGCTTATATCCCAATGTCCCATGTGGAGATCACATGAGGAAATGTCAAGGGAATTGACCCTTGACATCACACAGTATGGGAGTTGACCCTAGTGTTTCTAGAGAGTGTAGCCTCTAGAAGTCCACATGGGAGTGCCATATGTGACAAACATTCTCTGGATCGTACTCCTCTATGAATTGAGTTGAATTGATCTGTGAGGACACTTATTCGAGAAGGGTAAGTGGGGCACTTATTCGATAAGGGATAAGTGCATTTGGGCTTATAACCCAACATCCCATGTGGAGAGCACATGAGGACATGTCAAGGGAGTTGACCCTTGACATCACGCCTTATGGGAGTTGACCATAATGTGTGTAGCCTCTAGAAGTCAACATGGAAGTTCCATGTGTTGCAAACCTTTTTCTACTATGGTGGTTGTGTACTACTCGCAAAGCCTGTGTGTCTCTGGACAATAGTTGTGTACTATTATGGAAATATACTTCCCTATCTAAGAGGGAGTGTTGATGTTTCAACATCGGGCATAACTTATCCTAGATTGGGCTATAGAACAAGGGATATAGGATACATTTATCATAAAGGTGCACTTGTGATAAATGGGCCCAAACATAGTCCTTTCTTGATCATGACAAGGAATAATATGGACTTGAGGTGTTTTCCAAGTGTTATTTAGCATTATGCTAACATTCACTTATCGGGGTGTACCTATGGTGAAAAACCTTGGTTGAGAATGTCTCCCTCGTTGAGAGGGAGTGTTGATGTTTCGAAAACATCGGGAATACATTCTTCCATATCTATCTATCTATATATATATATATATAATATGACATAATATTTATAATACAATGTATAAATATACTTAGTAAATAAATAGTTACTTATTATCCAAGTGACACATACTTTCATGGATGGTCACCATATGTTCTATGTCTATGAAACTCTCATCATTGTAATAACATCAATTTAATATAATCATTTTCTATTGTACTCGTGTCTCTGTGCATGGTTATTCTTCTTGTGATCTTTGTTATTACTGCTGCTATTATTCATGGTTTATCCTTCAGTTCAAGTAAATTTATAAAAAAACTGAATTTAATTGAACAACATTAAAATCCAACACGGGAGGGGGTTGTACAACCCTTTTTGATAGGTTCCATACTATATTGATTGGATGCCCATTAGTCTTGCGATTTTTCATAAAGAAACCAAGAAGAAATTGTACATGTTTTTTCAGGGAATAGTCACATAAACAATGTGTTTGTATTAATGAACAATCACAACATAAAATATGTTTTTATTATCTTTCCAAGTGTTCAACATGTGAAACCATTCATTAAATAATCACACAATACATTTACGTGAATGTCTGTGTGATCATTCACATGAACTGTGCAATTGATTGGTGGCTAAGTTGCAATTTATGTGATGATTTTCATATGACTAATGTAGATTTCAGCTAAGTGGTTTGTAGGGGTACACATAGTAAATATATATGTCCATTCATTGGTATGAGTGAGACTATGAGGTCGTACAAATAGATGTGAGAGTTGATCCCATGGTTTGATGCATGCTAGCTAGCTCCACGTTGCTAAAGGAATTTAAGTATCCCTCTTTTGGCCCAAATGAAGGGTTACTAAGTGAGATTGTATGAATGTCGTATTGATAGGAGAATCATCATATCGTGGGATAAAATTTGGTGGCTATAAGGAACTCATTGACATATACTTTTGGATTGGTATCCTAATTCGGGGACATGGGATGGCCGAGTTGTGACCTTGACTTGATGATGGGAGGTTTATTGATTACTTAGTCGAGCAGTATTGTACTGGGAATGAAGGTTGAAAGAAAGAGCCTATCTATATTAGAGACTTAGTGATGATGATGATACCCAAAATTTATGGATCCTTGTGGGCCCATCGGATCACCAATGGAAATATCTTCCTCGTGGAGTAGGTGATTCATGGGAGATTTTTTTCCTGAGCATTTATCATGAAAGAGGCAATGATGGAGTAGTTATCAATATTCTACACCTACAGCTGAGGGGAATGTTCGTTTATCTTGTTCATATTCTACTTATTTTATAAGAGGATGATTTCACTGTGACTATGATGAGATGTTTGGGTGAAGGGGGCAGAAGAGCCTCAAATGCACCATTTGGGTGGGGAGCTAGAGAATAAGTGCAAGATAGATATTTTTCATAGAGTTTCTGAGGCAGTGCACGATTCACTGCATATGGTATTATGCTTCCCATATGCAAGTATGGACTACTCTGGTGATTTAGACATGGTTCTACCCCTCAGAGAGAGGTGAAGCCTACTAGGTATTTTACATCTTTTATATGTGATGATGGAAACAATAACATGCATAAATTGAAGGGATCAATAATAATAATTTTTTTTATGTAATGTGATATATGTGAGTTTAAAATTTTATTTATAATGTTTTCCACAAATTGATTTGTACTTCTAGGGATATGTATGAGTGTTATGGCTTAAAAATTCATTAACATAAAGGTATTTTCTAAACATGTAAGGATCATAGACATGATAAACATTATTTAATTGCAAGATGAAAAGGTAAGAATCTACAAATACTCTAACATAAGTAAGTATGGGCACCTTCTTACTCTTAGGAGTACTAAAATATAGATCAAATTCATGGAGAATTATGATCCACTAGGCAGATTTGTCATTGATAAGTCACCGATTGAGTAACTATTTCATGGGGTTGGAATTTTCTATAACTTTTGTGGTCTGTAAAAATATATAATGACACAATTTTTTTTATTGCATGGACTAAAGCATCTAATTTATAGTCATGATTGTAATTCAATGGAGGTTCTAATAAATTATTTGTCATGTAGTATATGGCATTCTCTCAATAGTCATCTCCCTATTGGAGAAGCACTCCTCTAATAGACATGTATGATGAAGATAGATAAAGGATCATATAATACTTATTAAAGTCATGATGAATGATTAACGAGGATTTTAAGAGAGAGGATTTAAATGTGTAAAATTATTTTTGAGCTTAATCATCTCATATTAAGGGGTTTTCCTCACATAAAAGTCATAAGAATCCATGTGAACAAGTGGCATAGTCAAGGACTAAGCATCACATAAGTTGGTCTTGCCTTGTAGACTTTGCAATTGGCACAAAGTTTTTGGAGGAGGAAGGATTTTCAAGGGATCCACCATGATTCCTTGTTGGGAAATGATGAAACCCAATAAAAATTCAGTAGTGACCCAAAAGACACACTTGAGGTGGTTCAAGCAAATCTTTTACTTTCTACACATCTAGAAGATGATGAAAAGGTCTTTGAGGTGTTGGGAACTCTTATTTGATTTGGTCGTAAGGTCATCGAAGTAAGCTAAAATGAGGTATGAGAGATCATGAAAGACATAAGTCATGGCCGATTGGAATGAGGCTTGTTTCATGGCTGATTATTCATATGTTCATATTAAATATATATTAAATTGTTTTCTATTTTAATGATTGAATCAACTATTTATTTCTTGTATTCACTTTTCACTTTGAAAATCTTAGCTAGGTGATTATTTTTAAGACTACATTCACTTTTAATTTAGAATTGTATTTATAATTTATATTTTAATAAATCAACACTAAATCTAGTACTTTTGGTTTGACAACCAAACATGAGGAGTTTTCTATCTCAAACCAAGAGAAGGCTAATCGAGAATTAGTTTTAGGTGAACTCCCATTTTTTGACAATAGACATTTGTCTACATGAACATTGATTAAGTAAAAAAAAAAAAAAACCTTTATACCATAAGAAAAATGGGCATTTAGTATTAATACAAAATACGAATTTGGAAAGGATATGACAACTTGTGATAATGGAATAAGAGAAGAGCCTAAAAAAAAAATCAAAATTGACCAAGATTGACTCATAAATAAATTGTTCTTACTAAAGATGATACGAGATTGTGGTCACAAAATTAAATTCTTCAATAACTCAAGGGAAGTATTTTAGTGCGAGGGAGCTATCATTGCCTAGGCTAGAGACAAATCAAATGGGATTTTATGTGGGTAAATCTGATCAATTCGGTCATGATACCAAATAAAGGACCATGGAAACCACTAAATGACTTGAATGTAATGAATTGAGGCCCTAAAGCTAGTTTAAGGCTTACATTATCAATTTTAATAACTGAGGGACACTTAAAAGGAGGGATTTCAACATTTGTGATTTCACCATGTCTATGTGTATGAGTCTTTCTATTCATTCTAAGGTGAGAATTGATATAGCTAATGCTTGATCCCAAAAACTATACCAATGTAATTTATGTAGGCCCTCATACAAATTTTAAAATTCATACATTGAACCCATGTTTATTCCTCTGTGTGCAGCAATGATAGCCATTTGGTAACTGGAATTAGGATAGTTGGTTCTATTGCATCTGCGTTTGACGTGTGGAAAGAAATCCAAAAGCATATATTAAATTTAGAATACCTTATCGGATGTACAAAGAGTGATATTATTCGGAATTTGACACATTTCTCTCTTACAACAGAGTATATTCATGGTGCCACTATTATTTATGTTGCACATTCCCAACACTCTAATGTCACTGTAGGGTTCAAAAATTCATTCATATGAGGATGAAATGAGAAGAGCGAGCATAGTGGATATTATGGAGGAACAATGTCTCAAACAAATATTGATTGATGTGAGTATTCTCTTCTGCTGGTCTAATTAATCCATGTACAAAGATTGCTGAAATTGCAAGATTAGATAGTTGTTGCTATTGAATCCATGTACATAAGCACTTGAGTTAATATAAGAATGCTTTGACTCAATTTCATGGTGTTGTTATAATTATTGTTTGCATCTATTGAAAGGTATGTTTACAATTTTCTTATATACTCTGTTATGAATTTGCTTCAATGCTTTATGTATGATTTCATGTTGAATGTATGAAGTTTGTCAGAGGGAGAGTATAAGTTTCAATCAATACTCGTCCTGAAAATTCCTCAAGGAGTGCAGTGAAGGTCCGCAAGGAGTGTGTTGACGATATTTTGAGTTTCACCTCATACAAGATCATGAGAGATAGAGTTGTTCTTATACTCGTAGAAGTGCAAGTGTAGCACAGAGTTGTGCAAGGTGTGTGTAGGCTGAGAAAGAGTCTTTGACTTTACCAACCCAAGTGAGTGGTTGAAGAATTTTTTCACAAGGAGTGTGGAGACTTGGGAGATCTCGGATAACCAGAGGTTATTGTGAATGCTGCAAGGAGTGCATGCAAAAGTCCCTTAGAAATTTTAAGTTTGCAATAGAAGCCAAGCTATCTCAAAAGAGCTGACGCCAAGTTATTTGACTGGGAGTCATTGAAAGTCTGAACGGATGGTGGAATTTATTGGAGGGAAAAATAATGAAATTTCGTGAATCGTTCGATCTAGCAGATGAGTGGAGAGGTTAGAGTCGAGAGTCCTTTGACATTGCAAGCTCAGGGGGGATAGCAGCTATCATATTGGGATCGATGAGAGTCGTTGATCTATAGCTTTAAATTTTCATCATTTTTGGAATCAGGAGCATGAAGGAGTAACTACTCGGAAGTCACAACACGTGAAATCTCTACATGATCTAGAACGTTGATTTCGTGAAGAATCTGGACCGTCGATCTGTGGCAAAGGAATATCACGATTTCGACTATCTCGCAAAGGGAGATAAGTCAGATCGCAATTCTACGATACGCGACATCCCGACGCGCTCAGAGGTGGGGCCCTAGGTCACAACTGAGCGTCACATCAGATGAGAGTAATGGAGGAGCTAAGGACCGTTAGCCCATTTCGGGACTTCGAGACTTGGAGGAGTAGGGGTGTATTGTAACTCAAATCCCCGATAAGAGAAATAGCAACGCGCCCTTTGGGGTTGAGGTCATGGTTACGTTGGTGGTCACGTGGGGTGGAGGTTCACACCTAGCACTTGTGTGAGTGGGTGTAACCCCTAAAAAGGACCTATGGTTGTATGTTTTGGGAGATTTGAGTGGGGATCAGAGAGCCATTTCGGCTCAAGGGTGTTGAAGATCCATAGGCCGAGAGTGGACCCTCGTCTGCGTCATGTTCTTACTAAAGATGATAAGAGATTGTGGTCGCAAAATTATATTCGTCACTAACTCAAGGGAATTACTTTAGTGCAAGGGAGCTATCATTGCGTGGGCTAGAGACAAATCAAATGAAATTTTATGTGGGGAAATGTGATCAACTAAGTCATGATACCAAATACAGGACCATGGAGACCACTAAATGACTTCAATGTAATTAATTGAGGCCCTAAAGCTAGTTTAGGGCTTATAATATCAATTTTAATAAGTGAGAAACACTTAAAAGGAAAGATTTCAACATTTGTGATTTCACCATGTCTATGTGTATGATTCTGTGTTCATTCTAAAGTGAAAATTAATATAACTAATAATTGATCGAAAAAACTATACCAATATAATTTATATATGCCTAATACAAATTGTAAAATTCATACATTGAAACCCTCTTTATTCCTCTATCTGCAACAATGATAGCCATTTGGTAACTGGAATTAGGATAGTTGGTTCCATTTCATCTGAGTTTGACGTGTGGAAAGAAAGCCAGAAGCGTATATTAAATTTAGAATACCTTATCGGATGTACAGAGAGCGATATTATTCTGAATTTTAGTTGGTTTCATTGCATCTGAGTTTGACGTGTGGAAAGAAAGCCAGAAGCATATATTAAATTTAGAATACCTTCTCGGATGTACAGAGAGCGATATTATTCGGAATTTGACACGTTTCTATCTTACAACAGAGTATATTCATGGTGCCAGTATTATTTATGTTGCACATTCCGAACACTTTGGTAACTGGAATTAGGATAGTTGGTTCCATTCCATCTGAGTTTGCCGTGTGGAGAGAAAGCCAGAAGAATATATTAAATTTAGAATACTTTATCGCATATACAGAGAGCGATATTATTCGAAATTCTACACGTTTCTCTCTTGCAACAGAGAGCGATATTATTCGAATTTGACACGTTTCTCACTTACAACAGAGTATATTCATGGTGCAGCTATTATTTATGTTGCACATTCCCAGCACTTTCATGTCACTGTTCATGTCACTGTAGGGCTCGGAAATTCATTCATATGAGAATGAAATGAGAAGAGCGAGCATTCTCTTCACAATGGTGCTAGCGAGGATGAAATGAGAAGAGTGGATATTATGGAGGAACAATGTCACAAACAAATATTGATGCTAGCATTCTCTTCGGTCTAATTAAAGTCACGGCTAGGGTCCAATACTATTATTCGGTGCGTGAGGCGCTATTCGGCTGTTATAGAACTTGGGCGCATTCACTAAATCTCTCCATTTTCTGCACACAGCTTTGAGATTGGAGTGTGATTTGTAAGGAACTCTAAGCAATGTGTAAGGCACTCTTAGCAAACATTGCTGAAGGACGTCGTCAGGAACCTTACAAATATTCTCCTCCTCCTTTCGCAGCAATGCCTCTTTGACCTACGAATACAGTCCTCCTGTCGCAGCATCATGTTGGGTTTTACCTGTGATTCGTGACTAACAAAAACATCACGGAAAGATCATGATTCGTGACTAACAAAAAATTGTTTACGAGATACTAGTAATGAAATACTTGTGAAATATTTGTTTTACTATGTTGTTCGTCAGATGGATACAAAGGTGCAACCCTTTAGCTCTAAAGATTTAGGAAAATTTGGTTGCACACAACGACATAGAGTAGGCTATCTTATTCGTTCTAGATGCATCTCTATCTTGGCTTTAACAGAAATTAGGAAAAAGGATTAAGCCTATCTTCACTTTAAAAGAATTCAGACAAGAGCTCTCGAAGAATTGTTATTACAGATTCCACACCTTTTGAGAAATGGAAACATTCTTGTTCCTTTTTCCCAACGGAGAAATTGTGAACCGAAAGAGTTCAGCTCTTGATCCTTGGGAGCACGGAAGGAGTTCAGCTCAAGAAAGAGAGTCTCTGAATGGGAAATTCCATCATTCCGAGAATGTTTTATTCCACTGCAAATGTATTGCCCGATGGAAAGGATTTACTGCAAATGTATTGCCCGATGGGAGGGATTTTGTAGGATGAATCTATAGTACTGTAGTGACAACACCTCCAAACTGTGTTGCAACACCTCTGGATACTGCATGTTATTTGTGGCGTTAACAGTGGAATACCAAGCATGGACAAGTGGAATTCTGTTACATAGTACTCTTAGATTTAAAAACAACTGTTTCATAACTTCATCCTCTGAATTTATTATTTTTATGCAAGAGTTTTTTTACTTTAAATACAAGTTTATTTAATTTTTTTTTCTGTTATGTATTTAAAGTTTTTTTTTTTTTTTTTCCGTTTTTAAATTAGTTAATACTAATAACTGGGTTAGATTAGATTGTTATAAAACTTTGGATATAATGAGTCAATTTTTTTTTGGGATACTACTACATGGTCTTCTTTCTTATACTTGTTTCTCACTATTCAAATCAATATATAGATTTAGATATAGCTTAGGTTAAGAAGATATTACAAATGTTTATAACTTCATTAATGACATTTTATTTTCAAAGGATAAGCTATATCTAAATACAATATTTGGTTAAT
>JZKD02S1001158.1:341176-363688 GCA_000966675.3 Picea glauca
TTGTTAGAGTGTGGAAGGGAGAGAGAGGAATACATAGAGGGGGGATAGAAAGTGTGTGTAAAAGAGTGTGGGAGGGAGTAAGAGAAAAGCAAATAAGGGAAGTAGAGAGAGTGTGTGAGAGTGTGAGAGGGAGAGAGAGGAAGATAGAGAGGTGCGTGGGGAGAGAGGTAAATGTAGGAGAGAGGAATAGATGTAGGAGATATAGAGGAGAGATAGTTGGAGGGAGGGGGAGAGAGAGAGAAGGAGGGGGAGAGAGAGAGTGCATGAGAGTGTGAGAGGGGGAGAGAGTAAGAAAAAAAGGAGTGGTAGAGAGATAATGTGAGAGGGAGACAGTGAGGGGGGATAGAGAGAGGAATAATGAGAGGAAGTGAATACGAGAGGGAGACATAGAATGGGGCTAGAGAAATAGTGAGAGAAATGGGGTGATACAGAGGGAGACAAAGAGGGGGAATAGAGAGAGAAAGAGGGGTTGAGAGAGTGAGACTAAGACTAACAATGATAAGAGACATAAAGGATGGGAGAGTGGTGGAAGAGAGAGGGGAGGGAGGGAGGGACAGTGGGGAATAGGGAGAGAGAGAAAGAGTGGAGGAGGATGGGATAGAGAGGGAGTGGGTGTGAGAGTTCGAGGCATGTCAAGGAAACGTCTAGGTCTATGTATTTCCATGCCTTGTGATGTCTAAGTATTTCCATTTCTAGGTCTTACCATGTATATGTGTGTGAGGAAGAGAGAGGGAGATAGACAAAGGGGTAGAGATGTAGAGGGAGAGAGAGAAAGAGAGGGGGCTATATGTTGGGGATAGAGAGATATAGAGAGAGGGAGAGAGAGTAATCACTTATAAGAGCACGTGCATGTTATTAGGAACGTGTGTGCGTTATTAAGAACATGTGCACATTCATAGAGTGTGTGTGTGCTCCTATGAATGTGCACATGTTGGTTTGAATTCAAATTTTTTTGGGTAGGATTAACAACATGTATGTTGACTTGGTTTGCTTGAATTTAGGTTTGGAATGACAAACCTAGTGGTTTTTTCTGAAAATTGATCAAAACCTCCATTTTTGTGAATACCCCTATCTATATTTGTCTTTGAAGTTATTTTTATATAGGCTCAACAATTAATTTGTTGATGAAACTATAAACATAGATAAAGTCGGCTATGCATATTTCAAATATACAAATATCGTTTTTTAAATTAATATTGTTTACTATTTTTTATCTATTTTTGTCCTCGCATATATCAAAATATTATAATACATACATCTCTTATTTGTGCTATAATTTTTTTTCATCTTAACCATTTCTCAGATGAGTTACATGCGATAGTAGAGGAGATCGATCTCTACGATCTGGAAAAAAAATCATTTTGATCATGTTAAGACCCTCTTAGCTTGCACGAACAAAAGAGGTTGTAATTTTCAGACATATGTTGACTTTGATCATTTTAAAAATATATTAAATTAATACAAGAATTTACATAGTTAAGGTACTGAACACCAACAAAAAAATATACCTTATATTTTCTTGTAAAAATAAGATACCATTGTTAGAAGAAACCAAATTCCACATTGTTATTCACAATTTATATTAATAAAATTTGTATATTTGGAAAGTTAATTCAATTTCTTATTGTTCAACTTCTTACACCATATTCAAATTCATTGTAAAAGTACCTTGAATAATCCCTACAAGTTAACAAATTGATATTTTTCCAAGGTTTACATTGCTTCAGTATTGTCACTAATTGATCACGAGAGACCATTATTAGATTGCACTCACCCATTTAAGTTTTAATGATGTTATAATAAATGTTAATATAATTACTAATATTATTAAGAGTACTAATATAAATGAAAATATTAAAAAAAATCCATAGAATAACACTAGAATAACACTATTAATAGTAAAATTAATATTAATGTGTTAGGGTTTGGTAATATTAGTTTAAATAATCAAGTAAATCAATCTTATTTAATATTTAATATGTTCTCATCAATGTACTATGTAATAATATTACTAATAATAATGTACTATGTAATAATACTAATAGTGTACTATTTTCTTTTTAAAGTTCTTAAGTTATAATTGATGTAATATTTAAAAAGAGTTAATACAAAAAATAGTTTTAAAGAGATAATATTAATAATATTGTGATCTTGGAAAGCTTTTCTTAATGCTTTTTGAGCACAGAAATAAAATTCTAAAAAATCACAAGTAATCACTTACCCTCTTAAGGTCCAATAGACCAATTAGATCTTAGTGAACATTAATCATCATCATCATCATCATCATTATGTATTTAATTTTAATTTAAAAAAATCCATCAAATGTAGTAGACTTCATCTTTTTCTAAACTAAACTAAAATTTCTAAATGTAGTTTTATCTTTAAAAATTCTAAATGTAATTTTATCTTTTTAAACTAGAGTAAAAATTTAATTTAACATTTTTCAAGCCACTTTTAAGATTTATATATTTTTTAAATATTTTATAGTCTTAAAATTAATTTGACTTCCTTTCAATAACAATAAGGATAATATACTTTTATAAGGAGGGTATCGGCGAACTGAGAAAACCCTAGTCTCAACCCAATGCAGACTGTTGCAGGCTAGTTGCAGACCACCAGCACAGTGAACCTTTAGCATACTGACACGCCGGAATGGGCACAGAAGAGGGGGGACAACCCCCCTAGTATAGCAATATTATCGCCAACGAACACTTAGGCACTAGAGCGAAACACCCCTCGTTCGAGCCGCCCTTGCAGGAACACGACCAACATCTGGCTAGAGAATAAGGCCTCAGGAAGGAGATGGAGACGGAAGCTGGTACGTCCCATACAAAAGCACCTTGAGGATGGGAACCAGGCAAATTCATTCCACAAATGGACAAAACACTGAGATACCTCATAAGCTCAACTAGAGTAGGGGAACACACCCAATTTATGAGGGAACACACCCTCATTGGAAAGTTCCTGGGTCTCTAGCCATCAAAAAGAGATCTAAATAAATGGATAAAGCACTGGTGGAACCCCAAAGGAGACTATGAGGTCCAACTTAGCTCCAAAGGCTTCTTCACAATTATCGTGTACAATCCAGAAGATAGAGAAATGATATTTGAGAACGGGTCATACTTCTACAACTCCGTCGGGTTATTCTTGTGCTTCTGGACCGAAAGATTCAGCCCAGACAAAGAGGAATTAACTATGGCTCCTGTATGGATCCGCCTGTATTCTTTACCACAAGAGTTTTGGTTGGAAGAGATTCTCATCGGCATAGGAAATACACTAGGCCAATATGTCAAAGTTTCAGAAGCCACAAGGCATAGAAAATACACTTCATACGCCAGGATCTGTGTCTACATGAACATTTTGAAGGCCCTACCTGGAGTTGTGACTCTAGAATACCAGAATGAGGACTGGAAACAAACACTTTATTATGAACACATCCCTTTTCATTGCAGAAGATGTCATGAGCATGGTCACCTCTTCATAGACTGCCCCCTGATCAAACAAGCCACCAAAGCAAATGATACCATACAGAAAGATGACTTCACCACGGTCATGGCCAAAAAGAAAAACCCTCCAAGGAAGCAGGTCCCAGATCCTAGACAAAAGATCACAACCAAAAAATCCTATGAGATTCTGAACTAGCTACCAGAAGATGAGGAAATACAAGATCCACATAAGGAATCGCAACAGGCCCATGGGGACATCCAAAACCCTCCTCCCCCTTGCCCGAGTCATGAAATCTACACAGAAGAAAGAGGATATGGGGATGGAGACACCCCAATGCAACTGGACGATAGAGATCTAGTGGGCATAGATCTAGAAAAGCTCAAGGAGGCCCTCAATCAAAAGGACATGCAGACCCTTCCTGAAGAAAAACTATGCAAGGTACACAAAGTATTTCTTAACTCATCAACAGGATCCGCAACACGCATGGGCATAGCCACGGATGTGGGTTCAGGCTCGAAAAGAATACTCTGTGAGAACAAAAGAAGAGGGCGGAAAACAACGCAACAACTTATCAAGGAGGTGGGCAACCTCATGATCAACTCAGGATAGATCCACAAGCTCTCGGAGGGATACCTCCACTCAACACCACCCTCTTAATAATGAAGATCATTACCTGGAACATTACAGGACTCAATGGTAGATCCAAACAAAGGATCCTCCGAGACTGCATCAAAGCAACAAACCCATACATCCTAATGTTACAGGAAACCAAATGTGCGGGGGAAGAAGCTGAAACCATCTTCCAACATATTTGGAGAGGATGTAACTCCATATTAACAGACTCCACAGGGGCCTCAGGAGGTCTTGTTGTCCTCTAGAATCCACTCAATATAACTATAAGCAAATCCTTCTCAACTATAGGTACAATAACGACCCACTTCGAGGTCACAGACTCAAATCAGGAAGGAGACATCACAGATGTCTACGGCCCCCAAAGCCAACACGACAAAGACAAACTCATGGAGCGGCTTGCACTAATCAAGACTCTAGTGCCAACACAAAACTGGATCTTAGGAGGCCAGTTCAATATGATCCTGTCGCTGTAGGAAAAGACAGGGGGCACCAAGAAACTCAAGCAAGACAGTGGTAAGTTCAAAACCCTCATTGATCATCTAAATCTAGTAGACAAAGAAAATAACAATGGCACCTTCACCTGGTCCAATTGTAGATCGAGCAACCAACACATTGCTTGTCGTCTGGACCGCTTCCTGGTAACTGAGAAACTAATGGAGGAGGTCTCTTATTTGGAAAGCCTTATTCTCCCAAAATCCGGATCATATCATTGGCCTCTTGCTTTTAATTTAGACACTTGAGAAACACCCAAATACAAACCCTTCTGTTTTGGAAAATTCTGGCTCTCACACTCGGGTTTCCATCAGCTAGCAAAGTCATGGTGGGCACAGGCATAAATAGATCATGGCACCAACATGTATAAATTCCGTCAGCGCCTCAAAAACTTCAAGCAGTTGTTGAAACACTAGAATAAGAACACCTTTGGAAACATACTCCAAAGCATACAGGACATAGAGAACAAGCTTGTGGAGATACAAAAAAATTTCATCTAAGGATCCCGGACCACTGAACTAATGAAAGAGGAGGAGAAGCTCCAAGCACAATTAGAAGAGAGAAGAAGGCAAGAGGAAATCTTATGGAAACAAAAATCCAGAGTACGATGGCTCAAGGAAGGGGAAAAGAACACAAAATTCTTCCATAGAGCTATGGTGCACCGTCGCCACATCAACAGAATAACCCACTTAGAGGATATCCAGGGAAATCCAGTTAGAGAACATTCTCAAATAGAGGCAGAGTTGATCAACTACTACCAGGACCTTCTAACAAAAACTAGGAAGGATAGAACGAAAGCCATCCAAAGTGTCACCAGACACATACCCTCGCTGGTAACTTTAGAACAAAACGTTGCCCTAAGATGGTCTATCACCCAAGAGGAAGTTGATCAAGTAGTAAAAGAAATGCCCCCACGAAAAGCCCTCAGCCCGGATGGGCTCACCACTGATATTTTCCACCACTGTTGGGACCTGGTCAGGGAAGAAGTTTGGGAGGTAGTAGAGGAATCGAGAGCATCAGGCCTAGTCCTACCGGCTCTCAATGCCACCTTTCTCACCCTCATTTTGAAAGAAGAATGGGTCACAAACCCTAAAAAGTTTAGACCCATCACCCTCTGCAATGTTATCTACAAAATCATAATGAAGGTGGTGGCCAATCGACTCAAACCCATACTGACCCATGTCATCTCCAAGGAACAAGCAGGGTACGTAGAAATCCTGGCTCACGAGGTCATCCACTCCCTCAAGACAGCAAGGACCCCAGGTATGCTAATCAAACTTGACCTTTCAAAATCATTCGACAAAGCGAACTGGCAGTACCTTTGGGATGTCTTAGAGTCTTTTGGATTTGATTAGCATTGGGTGAAATGGATCTTAAATTTCACCTCCTCAACCTTCTTCTCCATTCTAGTGAATGGGGTTCCGTCCCGACCTTTTTCGCCTTCCATAGGTATCATACAAGGGGACCCCCTCTCTCCCTTCTTGTATGTACTTATGGCGGAAGGTCTGGGATGTTACATCAAGGTGGTAGTCACAGACGGCTCTCTCAAAGGCCTGCCCCTGCACAACATCCAACCAACGCCCTCTCACAGTCAATTTTTTGATGACACCCTCCTACTGAACTCCCCAACGGTCCGAGAGGCCAACAATCTCAACTCTATCCTCTCTGACTTCACTGAAGCTTCAGGCATGTCTCTTAACCTAGAAAAGTCCAAACTCTATTTTTTTAACACCTCGACTTATGTACAACTCCACATTTCCAGACTTCTACGAATACCCAAGAGCTCCCTTCCATCCAACTATTTAGGCATTCTTCTCACGGGCGCGACAGCTAGATCCATTTCCTGGGATATCCTTCTCCTTTCCATCTCTAACAGACTAAGCAACTGGACCTTCAGACCCCTTAACATTACTTCTAGACTGGTCCTCCTCAAATCCATCTTACAAGACCTACCTACTTACCTCTTCACCGCCCTTGCAGCTCCTAAACAGGTCATCAAAGCCATCATGAACCTCCAACGAAAATTCCTCTGGCATGGTCATCAACCTAACAAGAAATGGGCGCTAGTAAGCTGGGACAGACTCTGTACACCAAAAAGCCTAGGAGGATTAGGACTTCGTGATCCAGGGAAACTCAATCAAGTAATGGGAGCCAAAATCTGGTGGAGATGGTTAAAAACCCCAACAGCCTCTTGGGCGCAAATGTGGAAGAAGAAGTACGCCCCCCTCACACCAGATAATCAACTAATTAGAC
This sequence comes from Picea glauca, assembly GCA_000966675.3. Lineage (NCBI taxonomy): Eukaryota > Viridiplantae > Streptophyta > Pinopsida > Pinales > Pinaceae > Picea > Picea glauca. The sequence continues at coordinate 348,002 of JZKD02S1001158.1, forward strand.
ACAATGAACGACTTCAGGGCTCCAACATCTGGAACACAGCATAGCAAAATCGTACACTGGTTCAAAATCATGCCTTTTGGGATGTCCGAAATGGAGAAAATGCCATGTTCTGGAAAGACTCGTGGTAGCAATTCAAACCCCTAGACGAATTGGAGGAGTTGAACAATCTCAAGTAAGCCCTTAACCAGGATACCTCCCTAAGGGTGAAAGACCTCTGGAAACATGAGGAACAACGACATCAATGGCACCATTGGAAAACCTCTAATCAGGATCTTAGAGTCCCAAAGAATCTCAATCTGCAGAACTGGCAATTCCATGCTAGCCACCCGAAAATACCCAATAGAGAAGGTCTGGACATCCTTAGATGGGGGTATTCCACAACTGGCACTTTCTCAATAAAGGAAGATTACTTTCTACAGGGTAATCACCAGGATCAAAACAAGGAGACCATATGGAACAAAGTATGGAAACTTGCTCTTTGGACAAAGGTTTCCACCTTCCTATGGCTTGTGGTACATAACCGAACCCTAACTTGGGACAATCTCATAAAAAGAGGCTTCATTGGGCCCTACTTTTGCGTCCTCTGCCACCAGCAAGAGGAAACCAAAGAACATCTCTTTAATGGCTGCCACTTCACCGAACAAATTTGGGACCAAGGAGCGCAAATAATGCACAGATCCAACCAACATAGGAGCATCATCAATGACACAATTGAGAAGTGGGACTCTATAACCTACAATAATCCCCTACTGAATCACATCTGGAAGCTCCTACCAGGATTCATTCTCTGCCAAATCTGGAAGGAATGGAACAAAAGAATCTTCCACTCCAAAGCTTCCATGCCCGACACTACCTGAGAGAAAATAATCTCACTAATTAAGGAAACTATCAGAAGTAAATCCTGGAAAATAGAGGACCTCAACTGTAACCCAGAGGAACATTGCATTCTTCAAAGTTGGTAGCCCAATCTAATCAATCGACTAGCACCAAGGACACACAAGCACCAACAAACTAGTCCAATCATTTGGACCCCCCCTCCAGCTAATTTCATAAACATAAACTTCAATGGGGCTTCCAAAGGAAACCCGGGACCAGCGGGATATGGAGCAGTACTCACAAATTCCAATGGAAAGATCCTATGTCTCATTGCAGGATTCCTAGGGGAAACAACCAACAATGCGACAGAGCTAACAGGGTTATTGTGGGGTCTCCAAATAGCTACTGACATACACCATCACAAGATTATCTTGGAGGGGGACTCACAAATTGTTATTCAGCTAATCACCAAGATTCTCCATGGAGGCAGTCCTTAAAAAATATCACCCAGTTGGCGACTCTCTGGGCTGCTAGAGGATTTTGGTAGCCTTCTCCGAACCAATCTTAGCATCATACCCGCCCATGTGAAATGAGACGCAAACAGGGTAGCATATTTCCTGGCAAATGAAGGAGTCGAAATGGGAACCGAACACTTTTGTTGGGAGGCCCACACATCGAAAGACTCAGACATCTCAGATCGATGCCAAATCTTAGCCAGCAGTGATATACAACCCCCGGATGGGGTGGCACGTCGAAAAACCGAGCCACGCGGGATAACACCGGGATGCACCATTAATACAACCACCGGCGACCATCCCCTCAACAATTAAACAGAAATGAAACCGTGCAGCATTATCCAGGAGATGAGGCCCTTCGTGCAAGTGACTAGTAAATCACACCAGAGCACTTGAAAGCCAGCGTTAATGGCCATGGAAGTCATCGTCATCCTCCTCCTTATCACCCGCCTCGACAGCATTGAGTGGCATTTGCATATTACAAAGTCGAATGAAAAGCTGAATTTCACAGAGCCGAATTTTGTAGATACACTGGAGTTTTGGAGTAGGGCCATCCTACCGCAGGGAACCTCAGACATCTCCAGGTTCTTCATTATGCATAGAGCATGAGAAAATCCACATAGGGGTGAAGCTTAGTACACAGCCGAATCTCGCAGGCAGAGGTAGAATAAATTCGAGTAAGCATTGGCCATGGCATCCTCGCGAAGACACAAGAAGTCCGAGAAACCTCAAATGCCTCCAATGGCATACGTGGAAGAGATCACCCTGGACGAGGCCATGCAAAGCTATCTGGATCTCCCTCTTTTCATAGTCCCGGATAATTGGAATCCTCCCACTTATTTTGGCACTGACGAAAAGATTTTGCGTTCGGGCAAACCGCTTGGCTCCAGTGCAACTCGCCCAGCAGAGGAATTCACCACCTTCTATGTTGAAGAAGAGACCGTGTCCTGCGCAAAAGGAAGAAATGACTCACCCATTGGTGCACCTATGGAGGAGGCGAATTAACTACTCAATCGGCAGGCACATCAAGACATCAAAGCACATGCAAGCGAAGGAGCAATGGGGCCGATTCCCTTAGCCCCTGTTGAGGGCAATTGGCAGGACCAACATCCTTTCACCAATCTAGGGTACCTAGCTCTAATATTTGACATCCAAAGCATGTTGGACGATCATATCTTTTGCATCTCTTGAATCAACCATCGACTCGACATGTTGTTTGCTGCTCACTCCAGGACTCTCCGGAAAAGGCAATGCCCTACGTGCACGTAGGCTTACGTGTTTCCTATAGGATGGCGAAGGCACGGGGACGAGGACGAGCCGGTTGGATAGAAGGTTCAGTGATGTTCTTAGTTAGCAATATTTTTTTGTTTCCAGACAAGGTTTTCACCCAGTTAGATCTTAGTTATGTTGCAACTAGGTTTTTAGTACACAGACTGAACTTAATGGCTAGGTGTCCTGGTTTTCTTCGGGAAGGACATCACTCTGATAGTTTTGTTTTCTTGGAAACAAATGGCATAGAATGGAAAGCTATCTCGGTTTCCTTCTTAGGTGAGACAACGAGAATCGTAAACAGACTCTGTAACTCGACAATGATAATATAAACAAGTTCTTCCCTCTTTACTTAAAAAAAAAATTAAGGATAATATACTTTTCATTTTAATAATTTAATGTTTTGTTTTTTTAGATTTGTATATATATTTTAAATATTTTATAGCCTTATAATTAATTTGACTTCCTTTCAATAATAATAATAATAATATGAATTTACTTTTCTTTTTAATAATTTAATGTTTCTTTTTAATTTTAGATTTGTAATTGGTAAAATAAAAAAACCAAAAAGTCCATTTAACTTTTTTTTAAATAATTTTAAGATTTATATATTTTGAAATATTTGATAGCCTTGTATTTAATTTTTCTTTAATAATATTTTTTTTGTCAAACTCACCTGGGGATCACACCCGGCCTGAGCCACACCAACCCTTAACATGGTTGGATTTTTTGTCCCCGCAGGTTTCAAACTGGTGACTTTTGAACCCAGAGTGGCTTAACAACACACTCTGTCACCGAATATCCTACACCTTGGTGACTTCTTTCTTTAATAATATTAAAAATAATATAGTTTTCATTTTATTTTTAATAATTTAATAATATATTTAACTTTTAATTTTTAATTATTATTTATTAAGAAATAATAATTTTATATAAACAAGTCAATCAATATTAAAACTTCCAGCCAACTTCATCTATATTTTTAACACTCCCCTGGGATGGGGTGATATCCAATGCAATTGGCGGTTTATCTAGCGATGGGAAATCGTGGCATTTGGCAACACAGGATGCGAGTCAGTTGTGGAAGCATAGGGAATATCTCTACATCTAGATTGAGATTTTAGTGTTTTTGGTTACGTTCGACACTCCAACCTTCGTTGGGTGTGACAATATAGAAATGTTGATACAATGACTCTTAACTCTTGGTACTCTGATCTCATGGTGACATTAAAAACCCTCCATACATCATGCACAAGAGATATGATTGTGGAACGGTTCCTGGACTCCATTAAATATGCATCTCACCCTCCCGTTCAACATTGCTTGTTTTTTTGCCAGAATTGGAATATATATCAAGTGGTCTAAGTTTGGGTGGAAACGGTTTCTCCAGATTTCACCATTTATGTGAGAGGGGAGGCTGCAAGCGTGAAGGGGTGACCATATTCCTTTTGGGTGTATTCTCATTGGTACCAAAATCACTAGATATGGAAGCAAGTAGAACAAGTTTGAGCATTCTCCACATGGTTCTACTTCCACTCGTTCGCCTAAAAGTGGGCATACTTTCACCGGGTGGGGATGTAAGGTTGAATGGTTCAACATTCATGGAAATTCTCTATGGTTTTCTCCATACACCTTCCTGGGTTCATCCTCTCCATCAAACGCTCCACAAGCCCCTCCATCTAGGACCTCAAGCCATGAGTTAGGGGAACTCTCTTATATCTCTCCTTGCTCCTTATCTAATGGGAACACAAAATGAATTCATGATGCTTTTGGAATCCTTCAATAATTGATATATGAGCTTCACAACGAGGTGGATGACCTTAAATTTCGACTAGAGCTAATGAACCTTCGAATCTATATGTTGGAGACAATGTGTGAGAGTCCAGGTTCTTTGCCAAGTCATGATGTGGAACACATGCAACGCCCTATTCTCCTTCATATGGGGTGACTATATGACACTTCGACTAGATTTCGGGTTCAATTCTTTGATTAGATGACACATAGATGATGCATATCTCTTAGTAAACCAGGAAGGTCCCATGGAACATATGGAAACCAAAGAAAATTTCCCCTCTCTTGAAAGTAATGTCTTATACCATGAGGATGAAACCATGTATCACCTCTGTTCAAGTTCTCAAAGACCCTTGGCCAAATAACTTGGCATTCTTCCTTCTGAGCTTAGATTTTGTGAGGTGACTTCGACCCTCATCCTTCCCTTGAACTTTCCAAGAATCTACCCCTCCTGAGCTTCATGTTGGCTAAAAACTCAAGGATTCCAAGAGATTCTTGAACACACTCCGTGGCTCCACAATAATATCTGATTATCTAAGATCTTCTAACTTTATGCACTCCTTGCGAAAAAAGTTCTTCAACCACTCACCTGGTTGGAAAATTCTAAGACTTCAACCTGCCTGCACACACTTTGCACGGATCTATGTTATTCTTGCACTTCTGCTGGTATGAGAATAAATATATCTCTCCTGAGCTTCTTTGAGGTAAAACCCATAACCTCATCAATGCACTCCTTTCGGACCTTCATTTCACTCCTTGAAAGAATTCTCAGGAAGAGAAACAATTGAAACTCATACCCCCCTGCTCACAGACTTCATACATTCAACATGAAGTCATACACATAAAAGAATTGAAACAAATGCATAACATAACATATAAGTAAACTGTAGATGTACTATTCAATAGATGCAAACAATAACCATAATAACACCATGAAATTGTATCAAATCCTTCTTATATTAATTCAAGTGCTTCTATACATGGTCTCTATATAAACAACTATCTGCTCATACAACTTCTACAACTCTGTTCTTCTCTGTTCTCTTATTCTCTCTTAGATTCTATTCTTACAATGATAATAATGATAATACAATACATATGAGGGAGATTTCTCGAGTTTTCCCTCCTACAATCTCAAGCTATGTAATCAAATTAAAGCCTACATCTTCTTTACATTCATTACATTAAATTCCTACAACCAATGGATGAGAGAAAACGCTCAAGATTTGTGTTACAATCCCCAAAATATTTAAGAGCACTTATGTCTCTCTAGATATTTCATTAATGTGCCATCCTTTTGAAATTCAAAATATCTTCAAAATGTGCACTGGTCTGTATCCAGTTGTCCTCTGATTTGCGCTTACTTGTGATGCTCCTGCATCAATGTTGAAACATAGTTTACTAATCAATGGGTAATATATTTAACCAACACCAATTATTTTAATTATTTTTATGATATTGTTGCTAGATGGTATGAATAATGGAGGAATTTTGAAGCCAAATATAATAAACCCTTCCCTACTTTCCATTTGATTTTATCTTATGTGTGGGATACACAATTAATAAGTACATTATATGGTGGAAAATATTCTACTCATATGAAAGGGGTTTGGATGCCAATCATTCATCAAATAATTGAGTGTGGAAAGGTTTTCAATGGGTAGTTATTTTGTCGAACTCTTTGTAAGACTCCATAAGGAGAGCTTAGATTGGTGCAAATATATACATTCTACAATTTTACATGTCATCCTACCTCTTGGATGTAGTTTGTACCTCTAATTCATTTACAAGATTAAAGTGGTCATGGTCACTAAATAAACCCCCTTTTCATTTTTATTTCAAAGATTTATCCAATCATGAGTACCAATATCAAATTTCTCTCATTTTTTATTATTTTCTTATGCCTTTGTATGAATTATTTTTTGTCAACCCTAACCAAGAATATATCTAAAATATATTGAAGTTCTCAAGAATATTGGAGATTGGTACATTGACATTGACTAGTGGTCCACTTACATAAGAATTTATGGGAAACTTATGCACCTCATAAGGCTTCCAACATATGTTCCTAATATGCTAATTATTCAAGAGAATGGTTAACAAACTATTTTGCACGGTTTCAATGCCCATATTAGAAAGAACCAAAAGAAACCTTTCCCATCCTAACCATTGTCCATACAATTGTATGTGATAATTGATTCTACCTAGGTTAGAATGGAAGGAGAAAAAATAAACAAATGCCATTTTTCTTTAGAAAGTTACCATATGAATTATCGTTTGTATTTTGTTGGAAGACACGTAACTAAAATAACAATTTATTCCCCTATCGACATGACAAGAGAGATACCAAAGAAGCAAAAAGAACATAAAGGATAATAGAAAGGAATAAACTGAAAAATGTGTAGCTAAGAGACTAGATCTACGATAGAAAATGAAAGAATGGGATTAAGGATACTAGCATCACTTGAAAAATACCAATCAGATGTTGAGGCTAAAAAAATAAGAAGCAAAGGACAAAGCTTTAGATAAATAAGGTCGTGACATTAAAAAGAAGTATAAGCTAAATCCAAAGCTCAAGCTAAAAATAAATCCAAGGATGATAATGAAGATATAAAGAAGAAATAAGATGAGAAAAGAGATAAATGATAAGCAAAGAATAGAAAGAGGCAATAAATATAGAAAAATTCCAAACAAGATGTAAGAGTGATAGAGTGGGGAATAAACAAAAGTAAAAGCACAAGTTGAAATTGAAGAAGAAAAATCAAGAAAATAAGAACCAAAGACATTCAATCCAAAATGCTCTCAATGGATTCAACATGAAACAACATAATGCTCCACATTGTAGAAAATTACAGAATACGTGGCTAACACTTTCCATATTCCCTCTTTTGGGAGAAGGAAAATGTATTTCCACAAGTTCAAGTATCCAAGGTATTGGAAGATTGCATTAGTAAAAATAAGCACAGTATTAAAACTCTTCCAAATATTGATGAGATAGTTATTAAGAGATATGTAAAAGAATCTGCTAGAGAAATCATATTAATTGATATGATATTTTTCAAGATTATTTTTTTTGAAAAGAGGATGAGTCAAAGTAGTGCATTCTAATTTTTTTGAAAAGAGGATGAGTCAAAGTAGGGCATTCTATTTGGAACCTTTTAAGCAACATCGCTTCACTCAAAGTGATTCCCTTAATCAAACTTTTGAAGATTGAGAATATTTTTGGAAAATTATAGAAAAGAAAAGGAGAAACCATCTTTCATCCAAGTAGGGAAGATCAACAGTTAGGAGAATTGAAGTGTTTTTCCATCCTCTTTTTACTGTATAAATAAATATAGAAACTATGAAAAAAATGATATTTTTGAGATCATAAACTACTTTCAATATTAATCTAGAAGACAAGATGGATATTGTTGGAGACATACTCTAGTGTATGCTCTTGTCTGAGACTATTTATTTACTTTCCTATGCTAGTATGGAAGTAACAATGTTTTCTTTCAATATAGATCGGTCTCAAGTTAGTGTGATTATTTCTTGTTGTACACTGTTCTCAAGCAATTTTGATTATTTCCTTTTGTTTTTTTTCAATAAGTTGTTAACTTGTGAATATGAAGTTGTGACTAGTTATTATAATTTAGGCTAACCCAATTTTAATGACTAGTTATTTTAGTTGTTTTTTCATTAATATAAAGTAAACTTATTTTTTTGTTTTAATGGTTGAAACAACTATTAATTTCATATCCACTCTTTGTTCTTAAATCCTATCTAGGATATTAGTATTAGAAAAGCATTTTGTTGTAGACTTATAATTTCATTTAGGCTTTAAATTTTAAATAATAAAAAGTTAAATCCATTGATTGGAAAGTAGGCCAACATATTCGAGGAGTTTTCTGCCCCAAACAAAGAAAATATTAATTGAGCCTTAGCTTTTGGGAATGCCCCTTAGTTTGGAAATGGAATTTTTTCCTTGTCAATAAGAGACTAGTAATTATGGACTTACATTGGTTACTTCTATAGGACTTGCATCCACATAGGCTACTATTTACAAAGTGATGGATGTAGATAGAAAAATGAAATATTATGGACTTACATTGGTTACTTCTATAGGACTTGCATCCACATAGGCTACTATTTACAAAGTGATGGATGTAGATAGAAAAATGAAATATTATGAAGAAAAATTTTCATTATTGGAAAGTTAAAATTTAATTTACCACTTGTAGACTATTAAAATTAAATCTAAAACAATGGTTCAAAAATCATTATTGAAATTTACCACTTGTAGACTATTATAAGTCAATACAATACAATGGTTCAAAATTCATTAATTATTTCTTTGAGATTCCTAATGAATTAAATGGTGTACAAAGAGAATGTTATCAAAGAACTCAACACTTATAGGTGTAGACTTAGGATTTTTAGAATGTCCAGAAACACATTCAAGGTAAATATTATTTTTATGAGCAAGCATAATTTTTCTTTCAAAATTTTAAAAGATGGAAACACTATCTTGCGGAAATTCCTTTAAAAATATCCTCATTTGATGAGAAATATCTCCTAGATATTAAATATATGGTCTTATCTCTTTGATTGATGTAACTTAGAACAATTTAAAAACAATGTAGCATAAGATGGCAATTTCTGCCACAATGTGGTAGGCCATCAAGAAAATGCCAAAAAACTATCACCTCCCCTCCTTTGGTCCAAAATATATTTTTTTCCCTTATGAGGACATATTGAATGCTCTTGAAGATTAAAGTTGATAATATCTAAGACATTTCTTCACATTCCAACATCAACTAGGCATCTATGAAGAGCTACATTGAAGACCCTACTTGGGATATCACATTAATTAAGACCTTGTTTCCAAAGGTAGAAAGATTTGAGGAAATGATGAACCAAAGTATAAATTATTATAGAGATCCTTTCAAACAACATCACTTTCCTCAAAGTGATATCATTGAGAAAAAAATTGAATCTTTTTGTCTGTATATTGAAAAATATAAAAAGGAAAAAGAACAAGAATCAAATAACCAAGTGGATAATACTAATGATCAGGGGAGCTGGAGTATTTGTCTCTCCTACCCTTTTGTATAAATAAGATAAATGCAAGAACGAACGGGCTTTTTTCTTAACATTGTAAACTATTTTTCAAGTTAATTGAGAAACCAAAGTTGGGAAATTTATGAATACCTGTTATGGTGTTGTCATTGTATGGGACTACTCCTTCACTATTTGATGCTTCAATAGATGTAAGAATGTTTTATTTTATCGTATATTTTTATCATGCACCTACAATTTATTCTCAATGTTTATTTTGAATAGTTGAATCTAACATATGAATGTGAAATTATAATTTGTATTTCTAATATAGACTAATCCTATTTCATTGTTGGTTATTCATCTATTGTTATGAAATACATAGCAAATTTTTTCTATTTTAATGATTTAATTAACTATTGATTTCATATTCATTCTTCATTTCGAAAATCCTAGATAGGAGATTATTTTTAAGAAGTTACATTCATTTTTAGTTTAGAATTGTATTTAGAAATTTTATTTTAATAGCTCAATGCAAAATCTAGTACTTGTAGTTCAAACATAAAACTTGTTACCCCTTCACATGTAGAGGTAACTAGAGGATATTTTTATCCTATGATCCATATTAGAGACAATTATTCCACTGAAACTTGACCAGAGATGATTCCCAAATTATTCTCAATGTGCTCAGATTTGATGATTATGGTGCTTGACATGCATGCACTACATTATTATAGTGCTTCATATTAAGTGTTAATGTCTTATGTAGTTTTCATGAAAATAGTGATCATTGGTTGAGTCGGATAATGGATCATGATGCTCTAAATTTGCTTCTTTTTCCTTGTTTCACCTTAGTGTTCAGCATCATCTTCTAGGAAAGCATTGTGAATATTCGGTAGAGTTGTACTACTAGGGGACTTTGATAGGTGTAGCAAGTCAATATCCTAACCCATACTTATTTTTCATCCTTCTCGATTTCCATTGTCCCTCTCTTGAGTTGGTTTTTATATGCCACACATAGCAGTTCATGCTTCACAATCCCATGAGAAGAAGTATATTGAAGTCTTGAGGTCGATGCAACTTAATAAAGAAAAAACAAAAAAATAAAGATGTAAAGCAAAATGAAAACAAAATAAATGTCAAGAAACCAAAGGAAACAAATCATGAGAAATCCCTCATATCTATAACACCACCATCTCAAGTCCTATGCAATGAATGCATATATGAAAAAGTCTAAGTAAAATGAAAAACAAAATTAAAAATCTAAAAGAGGTTGAATGAACAAAGAAAAAGGAAAATAAGCGGTGGAAAGACATAGTGTTGAGGAAAGGGTATCTCAATGCATAAGTGGTCCCGCATTTCAAAGGAGCTCGCGTGGATGAATATCTTACATAACCTCACATGACTATGCACTACAACTCATGGTGTTACCCCCCAAACCATAACATCTATCACTACACATTCTCCTTGAAATGTTTCTTGGGAAATAATTCTCTTCTCAATTACTGACACATCTAATAGGGGCTAATGATCACCCTCCCATACCTAAAATTGGAAAATTGTATGAATTATATGATTTTTTGTGAAGTTTGAATATTATTATTAATGTTATTTACCTAATGGAATTTAAATTTGACATGACTCACTTTCTATGTTGCATTGGATTTTTGTGCATGATATTGATGACTACTTTGGTTCACTTGCACCTAGTTTGGATGTTGTACATGAAAATTTTATCATGTATGTGATTTGGATTAATCATTTTCCCTTTGGACGGTGTTATGGATAGTGTTCCACTTATAATTGAGACAATCCAATTTCTTTTGGAGGATTTTGAGCTATATTTTGATGTTGTTGCACTATTTGGGAGAGAACATTGCACGTCCTTGATGAAACGTTTCACCCTTTGGAGGGAATGCTTCAATTTTAAGGACAATGCACACCCCTTCACATGCATTTTGATTGATTCATCCACTTTTGGGAGCCCATACATGCCACACATGGGATATTTGAATTCATATGAGGAGGATGACTAGACATTTGAGTAGGATTTTCTTCATTCTGGGAGCATCTTTGATGTTTTTTTGACCCATTCACTCATGCATCATGGATATCTTATGTATTTTTACCTTATCTCTAGGGATTTTGTTTTTATATTTTCTTAGGATAAAATCTATCCTAATATATTATTATTATAATAATAATAAGGGTGTTTGATATCTCATATAAATAGAGAAACACTTATCATTTGTTAATCGTTGATATAACTTGTGGAGAACATTACTTGTCTACTTATTTTCTATATTTTATATGAATGGATGATTAGAGTGACTTCTTGAGGATGTTGTATTATGGATTGATTTACAAATTTCATGGATACTCTTATCTAGGGCTTTGAATATGAAACAATTCTTGAGTATGTGGTCTTAATTGATCTTATAGATGTCATCTGTGAATTATTTTAAGTGTAGTTGTACTTATCAAGTGGTGGTGGTGCACTCTCTTTGTGTATTTCTTGAACAAATCCATTATTCATAACTCTTGGAAGATTACTAGTGAGGTATCTTCCCTTGAACTATCTTGGAACCTGTAATGCACTAGGTGGATTTGTTAGGGTTTGTAGTGGACAACCCTAACTATCACCCTAGTTCCACTTACACCTTCTCAAGGGAGTTATTAGTTGACTCCATATGTGAAAAACAATAGTAGGAACTTGTATTATCCCATTCAATTCATATAAAATTCAAAATTTTATTTTATTTCATATTTTATGGTAAATCTATGGTTTTATAACAACTTACATACATTTCTAGCCATAGAAAACCCTAAATGTCTTAGTATTTGTGCATGTTATTGACCTAAAAATAATGTTTTCCATAAATAACCTTGTTAATTTTTATTACTGAAGAATTAGGGATAGAAGTCTTGTCTTGCGTGGTTGTTACATGCGTTTTAATTTTTAGAATTAGCTGGTTGCTTAAACCCTAGTTTTATCCATTGTTTTATCCCTAATATTTACTTTCTTATAATCTATTTAAAGGGACGAAATTTATTACTTTTCTATCTTGTTTACTTATGTAATTTTAATATTAATTGAAATGTGTACAATAAAAAGTAGTAATTTTTTGATTTTCACTGTTTGGGGATGATTTTACATTGGATTGTAACTTGATAAAGTCTCTAAATAGCCCGAAAATAACATTAAAATAAAATAAATAATTTGCCTTGAGTAACCACCTATTCCAGAATTTTCTATTATATATGTGGTCTTGAGAAGGAAATGTTCCAACTTATGCCACTTTAGATCCTATATATTTGTTTTTTTCTTTAGGGATTTTTCACTTTGCTACCCCCTCTAGGGTGAAATTTTTTGGATACCCTCGCAATGGGTGTCATGTTGTTACTTGCATGAGGTGACATGCTCATATTTTTGAGATATAGACCTAGTTTCTCTTGATCTCTTCCATATGTATGGTCATGCAAGCTCAATTGGTACAACGCATATTCATCCCCACTCATCAAATGATAGATGCATTATTGTATGGTATGGTATCATTCTTGTATGCTTAATTTGACATTCCATGTATCAATATTCATTTGGATGTGATGATATAACTTCTTGTCTCATCATAAAGTGGTAAACACCTAACGATGTCTATTGACACTTCATAACATTACATGGTTTTATTACTTTCCTCACAATACCTTGGGGAGCATGTTTTATATTATAAGTGTGTAATTTCTCAAGTTAAGCTATAACATGGGGTTCTAGGCTAGATAATGTTGTCTAGATCCCAATCATGCTGATAATTTTCCACCTCCCCTAGTGTTTTCATTCCATCCATATAAAAATTGCATCGTGATCATGTATGATTTCTCAAAGGTCAAAATGAAAGGTCAAATTGATGAAGCTTGAATAAACAAATCCAATAATGAAAAGAGGTGAAGAGATAAATTCAAAATGCAAATATAAATCTTGAGCGATGCCCCCTCACTATGAAGCCAATTCCCCTAGTCCTTGGTTTGTTTACGAATATATAAATAAAAAGGACATGTTCTATCAACTAAACATTTAAAGAAAAAGTCTTAAATGGGTGTTAAGAAACAATGAAAAGGATGGTATCTCAATGTTAAGCTCCCTCTAGAAGGTTATTATGTGTAAAAATATTATCTAAATAAATCTGTATGAATGAATAAATGAATAATAATTCATGTACACGTCTAAGACTTTGAGGGTCATCACATGAACTCATTCCCTCTTCCCTTTTGTCATTATTTCTCATTATTTCCTATATTTCACCTAAATAATTAGGAAATATGGGTTGGCATGGAACTTGATGTATGTATAAGGGTTAATAATGTTCCCTTGGTAAATTAGGAAAGTATTAAAACTAACCCCCTTTTTTATGTTGTTCTAAGAGATGTCACTAGGTGTTATTAATTAATGGTTTGTTAAGAGGATAGAGTGATCACTGCAAGTGGGTATTGTGCATTGGGACATGTGTACCATTGCTTGATATCTGTGACGATTAATTGGGATATATGTAATCATATATTTCCATGTCTACAAGCATTGATATTAGTGACATTTTCCTTGGGATTCATGTATTGCATTAAGACATGTGTCACTTCAATGTGATTCATGGTAGTGCATCATGCCATGAAAAAAATGTCATTCCATCACACATTCCACATGAACCATTTATATACATCATCCTTTCTCAATTGGACATCGCATGCATGCTAATGTATTATTTACTGCCCTTGGACCATAAGTGGGGGGTATTTAATGCATTGCAGAGGGTGATAACACATTATAAAGGTGAATTCACATGGTGACTTGGACCTTATGATGACATGGAACCCTCACTTGATTTTTTCTTAATGAGACCACACATTCCTCTTGATATGGATTTTTATTATTGGATGGATCACACATGCCAAGGTGACGCCATCCCTTTTGAGGATTGTTTTCCACTTTATACCATTCCCTAGATCGAGGAGCTTGCTTAGAGGAAATTGGAGCTATTGGACCATCATTAACTTGGTTTTGGACACCTTTATTGGATTTTGGCACAATATTTTAGGTGCACACCTCTCTTAGCTTCTATTTTGTCCACATGTGTGGCTTCTACATTGTATTTTTACCTCTTATAGATGGTCGTTTTAACTTTTTATGATACTATGGGATGGATATTATTATTTTTTGTATTTTCCCATGGTTTTGGAGATCATGGTTTTGATCTAGAACATGCTTTTGTATTATATTTGAGGAGGAGGTTCACCTATGAAAGGAAGACTCCTCCTCCATTCCAAATTGTTGGAGATTAATGAGAAACTTTGCTTAAGAGTTAATTGAGTATATATTTCTATTCTTGGTGAATGGTTAGTCATTGTTAAACATTTAGATAAGAACTATTGATTTTTGTTGGAAGAAAAGGGCTACTACAAGGCCAAAGAAGGGTGAAATGATCCACTTGGAAGGGTTCTCAAGGTGAGTTCTCTAACCTTCCACCTTTGATCATTGAATTTTTTTTTAATGCATTAAGGTAGGATGTCTTGTGGATCTGTCCCTTTTCTTGCCAAACCTTTGATTTCACCTTACTAGAATCAAGAAAGGGTTCTTCATACACTCATCCTCCCATTCCACTTTGAAGGGAACATTATGTTAATGTTAATGCCATTATTATAGTTCTTTGCATTTCAATAGATAATAGCAACATAAGAACAAGATCACTGAGAAATACACATTCACAAGCGACACAAAATTTATCCTGGGAAACCCTCTAGGGGAAGAAAACCCATCAAAAACTTCCTTATCATAAATTTCCAATACAATGTCAAGAGATAACTCAAACCAATACAGATAGACCTCTCCAAAAAATTCGCCACTCTTCTCCCTCTCTCCAACTGGTAAGTTGCAACTTGCCTCTTAAGAATGAGCAAGTGAGTTGTGTGTTTCAAGTGATGCACTAGCCTCTTATTTATACAAGACTGGCATCTGTGAAAGGTCACAACTGGCAGGGCCAACCTCTCACTCAAGTTGGGTAAACCCACCTTTAATTAATTATGGGTCTTCCATGATAACTGTTGGGGCCAACTTCTTATTCTTCCCTTTGTAATTATCCGATGACCAATCCACAAAAGGGGATTTGGTCCTTATACAATTACCGACATGATTAATCCACAATGGGGATTAATTCAATAACAATAATAATAATAATGACATGATTAATCTGCAATGGGGATTTAATCC